>ML790718.1:271351-306350 GCA_009831015.1 Picea engelmannii
AATTTAAAAAAATGAATATTATAAATTTTGAAAAAATACACCACACTAGAACAATGGGTTCTCTACAATTATACAAATTTTTGGAAGGAAAATCCTTCATTAAGGTACTCAACACATGCATTAATGGAGACATATACCTTATATTTTGCTAGAAAATTAAGATAAAATTGTTAGAAAAAAACAAATTTCACATAGTTATGCACAATTTCTATGAATAAAAATTGCATATTCGGAAAGCTAATTCAATTTCCTACATTTCATTGTTTTATACCATATTCAAATTCATTGTAAAAGTACCTTGAATACTCCCTTCAAGTTAACATATTTTTGTTTTTCCATATTTGCATTGCCACTAACGAGTCATGAGAGACCATCATTAGCTTGCACTCACCCTTATCTCTAATTTACTCTTTTAGGTTATCTCATCAAGTTACCTACTCAACAAGTCGGGTCATGGGATCCTTGATTAACATGTATGAGTTAATATTCTAAAAACCAATTGTAAGATTATAATGAGTTAAGGGTACAACTTCCTTGATTCATAGAGGTCTCAAGTCTATCATAATTCTATTCCAAGAATTTGAGAAGAAATTGAGATTCCAATTATAATATAAAACCTTGATAATTTTACAAACTTGATAAAATAGTATTACTTTCAACAAGCCTTGTGATGATCATTTGTAATAATAATAGAAAAACAAAGTTCATATAACCATTGCACATAAATATGAATGTGCCTTCACACACACACACACACACACACACAAAACTTCTAGCTCATACAATTGACATCGTCTACTAGCTGAATGAGAAATGATGAGGATAAAAAGGGAAAACTATTTGTTAATACGGTGAAATTTATAGTCAAATTGCAAATTAAATCTTATTGTAATGCATGTTGGTGTTATCTGAATACCAAAAATTACCATGAAACTCCATATTGTCATATCTCATATAGGTTAACACAATCTTCATATGAGATGCAGGAGTTACCAATGCTCATATCTATAATACAAAACAAAAAATCGGATGGAATAAGGGTGTCATATAGAAACATGTACTCACTAAATAAGTAATCTAATCAATCTACATGTTTTCGAGTGTGTTCTATTTATTCGAAGAAAACGAATATGTAAGAGGGTTTGTTGAAAGAAGGAACACCATGATGATTTCAAGGGGTTTCTTGGAATGTTTTAATATAGGAAATTGAAACAATAACTAAAATTTTACAAGGAGTTCATTATTTTCATAGACTATAGAAAATTTTTAGAGCTTATAACCTATATGAAATACTACAAAATCTTGTGTACTTTACTCAACTTAAATAACCTAACGGTACTATGTTTTTCAACACAGGGTATTCAAATAATATGATTTTCAACATAGGATATTGATGGACACATAGATAGATAGCCAAGAGGTGTTATATAAAACAAAATTAAAAAATAAAAGTTGTGTAACTAACATCAATAACATTCAATTAACCTATACTCATAATCAGATTTCAATTGGAAAATTATGTAAAAATTAAATCAACTACATAAACTATATGATTCGAGAATATGCGACAATATTCTTATTAACACACACACAAACACACATATTAAACACAAAAAATAATTCTAATGAATTAAATCAATGTTGCTATAATAGGATCAATATTTACTGTGAAATTTTGAATGCAATCCCAACCTTCAAATTTGATAATGGGCCATAATATTCTTATTCAAATACACACACAAACAACACAACAACATAATTCTGATGAATGAATTGAAAGTTTCTATAATTGGATGAAGATTTACAGCTGAATTTTGAATGCAATTGCAACCTTCCATCAATTTGGCAAAATCCTTGCATCAACTTGTCAATTTTTAGTCGATCCATCGATTGACATACCTAGCAATTTCGTTGGGTACTCTCCTTCCCGAAGGAATCCCAAGCCACAAAGGGTTTGTATGAATAATATTCACTAGAAACAATTGAAGGTTGAAACTATCAAGCTTGAGAAAACTCCCCACTTCTCTAATACTTCCATTTAACCAAAATCATAACGGAATCAATCAAAAGTAATTTTGACATTACGATGAACAACATTAGGGTGAAAAAAGTCCTTTTTATCCAAGGCCAATTGATCCAAGAGGATATCGGTCGCCACCCACCTTTTCCACCTGGCTCAAAATAGTTTTCTAGCAAATTTGGCAATTTACTATTTTTAGCAGTTTTTAACTTCCGGGGCCATTTTGAGGGCCCAAATGAAGGTTTTTTGAGATCGAGGTTCTAAATGATATCTAAAGGCATAATTGAGCCCCCAAAATGAATTTCCTCAACGATACCTTTCCAACGAGCTATCATATGCCTAAAACAGAGATCGTATGCAAAAGTTACGACCCCGGGAAGTTGATGTACTAACTTACCCAAACAGGGCCCACATGACTTTTGGCGCTTCATCTCCTAGGGTTAGGTTTTTGGATGTCTAGGAATTTTGGAATTCCTGTTTATTTTAAAAAGGTGTTTAGATCCTCATTGTAATCATCTTCTTGCGAATGCGAGTAGCCGTCACATCTCTTCTCAGAGATAAGCTGCCACCATTCTATCGAGTCTTTCACTCTATATTTTACAGTCACTGTACATTTATTTCATTAATAGAAATCATGTATTACTGTATATATGTGTTTATGGTTGCATCTCTGATATATTTCTGTTATATTATTGAATATCTATGATATCTCTGTGCATTTCTTTATTATATCTTCGATCTCATTTCGTGTTGAAAATAATCCGGATCAGTGATATCAGAGCAGGCTGCTCTTGATCGTTTTTTTCAGTCCATGTCCTCGACGAGGTATGAGTATAACAAGTTGGGTCTCGATCTTGTCTGTCTTGAGGAAAATCACTCTCGCACACCCAAGAAACCCTTAATGGCGGAAGAAAAGAAAAACGACGGAGCAGACGATCCTATCAGTCTGTTGCTTGAGAAAGCTCTCACACGACAGAGGAACAAAATGATGGAGAATTTTTTCCACATCCTTCAATGCCTGTAGATAGCAGTAGGCACATCTTCATCAACTGGCCACTTTGGAGGCACCTCGCCTTTCAAGGTACAATTTAATTTTGGTATTCCTAGATTTGAAGGACAGATAGACGCAGAAGCCCTAGACAAATGGTTAAATCTGCTAGAAGGTTATTTCTCTGTTCACAAATTTTTCGACAAAGAAAAGATCACCATCACACTCCTTAAATCTCTCCCCGATGTCAAACATTTTTGGGAAACTTATTAGGAGCAGAGTTCCACAAAGGATTTTGAAATATATGGGGCCGATCCCACTTGGGATTTTTTGGTGGATGTTGTAAATGAACAATATTACCCTATTGGAAACTATGAGGACTAGTACATGAGATGGACCACACTGTGGCAAGAGAGGGGCCAAGCAGTTCCAGAGTTCACCAATACCTTCTATACCTTGCGCACCAAGCTGGGTATCAAAGACTCCAAATGACATTTGGTTCTAAAATACTGTGGGAATCTACACAGATACATCCAAACTGAAATGGATTTTCTGGACATCTCATCACTCGGTGCTGCCTATCGATATGTTATTAAAATCAAGCAGAAATTTAAGCACCAGAACAAATGGGATTTTGGTTCTGCAAATCCACAACAACCAAAGTATGACAAAGACGTCCCTAACAAACAGTCTCCTGAAAACCAGTCCAAGGCACATGAAAAGAAGGGTCATGGGAAGACAAAGAAGGACACTGGAAAATAGTGTGATTTCCACAAAAGCCCCTGGCACAACACTGATGAATGTCACTCAAAACAGTCATTGGTGGCCGAGATCAAAGACAAGGAGCTGAACCCTGATTCAGAATTTGATTATGAAAATACTGGTAAAGGACATATCATTGAAGTAGACCCCACTACTATTGTCGTGACCACAACAATTAAACTAGAAAAACCAATAGATCCTGAAGAGGGGGTGTGCCTTTTAGATTCACAGATGTGGATGAAGGGGACCCCGCTACATTTTATTGTTGATAGTAGAAGCCTGAAGAACCTCACCTCAACAAAGGTCATCAAACAGTTGGGATTGTCGACAACACCACACCCGCAGCCATACAACATCGGGTGGCTTCGCCAAGGATGAGATCTTCATGTCAGCCAACAATGTCGATTGTCATATGGCATCCAACCCTTCAAGGATGAGGTATTATGTGGTGTTTCCCCACTATATGTCTGTGATGTTATCTTGGGACAACCATATATGTTGAAGCGCCACGCTGTTTATGAGTATCGACTCCACAGTGTCATTGTTTCTCTAGGGGGTCATCTCTACATAATACCAGAGGTAGTTCCGACTACTGGTCCACCTAAAAATTTCCGCAAGGTAGTATCTCATACTGCAAAATTCAACTTCTTCACAATCTGTTCAAAATGGGAACAAAAGGACACTACAACCACTATAGCTTCGCCCCAAGCACCTTTTATCCAATAGAAGTAGGTCGACAAGGTTGCAACAAAGTGAAAAGATTCCTTCTGCATACCGTCCTCTCATGTATCCTGACTTGTTGAACAACCTCAGCCTCAATAGGTTCATGACAAAATTCCACAAACTAAGCAACACGACGTTTCCAGAAAGGCAAGCAACTCACCAAGATGCAGATTCAACAAACGATTTTCCCTCTCCCCTAGGAACTCAACACAATGGAGAACATTGCTTCCTAAGGAGGGAGGATTAATCCAGGTGGATATCGATGGCCACCAACCTTTTTCGACTGGCTCAAAACAATTTTCTGGCAAATTTGGCAATTTACCATTTTGAGGGCCCAAATGAAGGTTTTTCGAGATTGAGGTTCTCAATGATAGCCAAAGGCATGATTGAGACCCCAAAATTAATCTCTTTGATGATACCATTCCAATGAGCTATCATACGCCTAAAACGAAGATCGTATGCAAAAGTTATGACCCCGAGAAGTTGATGTACGAACTTACCCAAACGGGGCCCACATGACTTTTGGCACTTCATCTTCTAGGGTTAGGATTTTGGATGTCTAGGAATTTTGGCATTCCTGTTTATTGTAAAAATTCCTTCAGAGCCTCATTGTAATCATCTTCTTGCGAATGCGAGTACCTGTCACATCTATTCTCAGAGATAAGCTGCCACCATTCTATCGAGTCTTTCACTCTGTGTTTTACAGTCTCTGTACATTTAATTCATTAATATAAATCGTATATTACTATATATCTATGTTTATGGTTGCATATCTGATATATTTCTATTATATTATTGAACGATATCTCTGTGCATTTCTTTATTATATCTCCGATCTCATTTCATGCTGAAAATAATCCGGATCAGTGGTATCAGAGCAGGCTGCTCTTGATCATTTTTCCAGTGCATGTCCCCGACGAGGTCTGAGTATAGAAAGTTGGGTCTTGATCTTGTCTCTCTTGAGGAAAATCGCTCTCACACACCCAAGAAACCCTCAATGGCCGAAGAAAATAAAAATGACGGAGCAAACGATCCTGTCAGTCTATTGCTTGAGCAAGCTCTCACGCGACAAAGGGATGAAATGATGGAGAATTTTTCCCACATCCTTCAACGCCTGCCGATAGCAACAGACGCATCTTCATAAGGAAACCACTTTGGGAGCACCTCTCCTTTCAATGTACAAGTTAATTTTGATATTCTTGTATTTGAAGGACATATAAATGCAGAAGTCTTAGACAAATGGTTAAATCTGCTAGAAGGTTATTTCTTTGTTCACAAATTTTCTGACAAAAAAAAAGATCACCTTCGCACTCCTTAAAGCTCTCCCCCATGTCAAACATTGGTGGGAAACTTATTGGGAGCAGAGTTCCACAGAGGAGTCTCAAATATATGGGGCCGATCCCACTTGGGATTTTTTTGTGGATGCGATAAAGGAACAATATTACCCTTTTGGCAACTATGAGGACCAGTACATGAGATGGACCACACTGTGACAAGAGAGGGGCCAATCAGTTTCGGAGTTCACCAATACCTTCCATACCTTGCACACCAAGCTGGGTATCAAGGACTCTGAATGATATTTGGTTCTGAAATACTGTGGGGCTCTACACAGATACATCCAAACTGAAATGGATTTTATGGACATCTCATCACTCGGTGCTGCCTATCGATATGCTGTTAAAATCGAGCAGAAATTTAAGAACCAGAACAAATGAAATTTTGGTTCTACAAATCCACAACAACCAAAGTATGACAAAGATGTCCCTAACAAATTGTCTCTCGAAAACCAGTCCAAGCCACATGAAAAGAAGGTTCACGGGAAGACAAAGAAGGACATTGGAAAATGGTGCAATTTTCACAAAATCCCCTGGCACAACACCGATGAATGTCACTAAAAACAGTCATTGGTGGTGAAGATCAAAGACAAGGAGCTGAACCCTGATTCAGAATCTGATTAGGAAAATAATGATAAAGGAGAGATCATTAACGCAGACCCCACTACTATTGTCGCAACCACAACAATTCAACTAGAAGAACCAACAGATTCTGAAGAGGGGGAGCACCTTTTTCATTCACAGTTGTGGGTGAAGGGGACCCCACTGCATTTTATTGTTGATAGCGAAAGCCAGAAGAACCTCATCTCAGTAGAGGTCGTCAAACATTTGGTATTGTCGACAACACCACACCCGCAACCATACAACAACGGGTGGCTTCGCCAAGGACAAGATCTTTGTGTCAGCCAACAATGTCGATTGTCATATGACATCCAACCCTTCAAGGATGAGGTATTATGTGATGTTTCCCCACTAGATGTCTATGATGTTCTCTTGGGCCAAACATATATGTGGAAGCGCCACATTGTTTATGAGTCTCAACCCTGAAGTGTCATTGTTTCTCTAGGGGGTCATCTCTACAGAATAACAGAGGTAGTTCCAACTATTGTTCCACCTAAAAAGTGCTGCAAGGTAGTATCTCATACTGCAAAATTCAGCTTCTTCACAATCTGTTCAAAATGGGAACAGAAGGACACTGCAACCATTATAGCTTCGCCCCAAGCACCTTCTATGCAAAAGAAGCAGGTCGACAAGGTTGCATCAAATAGAAAAGATTCCTTTTGCACACCATCCTCTCATGTAGCCTGACTTTTTGAACAACCTAAGCCTCAATAGGTTCGTGTCACACTTCCACAAATTGAGCAGGGTGACGTCTCTAGAAAGGCAAGCAGCTCACCAAGATATAGATTCAACAAATGCTTTTCCCTCTCCCCTGGGAACTTAACGCAATGGATAAAATTTCTTCCTAAGGAGGGAGGATTGATCTAGGTGGATATCGGTGGCCACCCACCTTTTTCGACTGGCTCAAAACAGTTTTCTAGCAAATTTTGCAATTTACTATTTTTAGCATTTTTTAACTTCTGGGGCCATTTTGAGGGCCCAAATGAAGGTTTTTCAAGATCGAGGTTCTCAATGATAGACGAAGGCATGATTGAGCCCCCAAAATGAATCTCCCCAATGATAAATTTTCAACGAGCTATCATACGCCTAAAATAGAGATCGTATGCAAAAGTTACGACCCCGGGAAGTTGATTTACGAACTTACCCAAACGGGGCCCATATGAATTTTGGCGCTTCATCTCCTAGGGTTAGGTTTTTGGATGTCTAGGACTTTATTGATTCTTTCTTATTGTAAAAAGGCCTTCAGAGCCTCATTGTAATCATTTTCTTTCGAATGCGAGTAGCCATCACATCTCTTCTCAGAGATAAGCTGCCACCATTCTATCGAGTCTTTCACTTTATATTTTACAGTCTCTGTACATTTATTTCATTAATATAAATCATATATTACTGTATATCTGTGTTTATGGTTGCATCTCTGATATATTTTTGTTATATTATTGAATATCTGCGATATCTCTGTGCATTTCTTTATTATATCTCCGATCTCATTTCGTGCCGAAAATAATCCGGATCAGTTGTATTAGAGCAGGCTGCTCTTGATCGTTTTTTTTAGTGCATGTCCCCGACGAGGACTGAGTATAGCAAATTAGGTCTCGAGCTTGTCTCTCTTTAGGACAATCACTCTCGCACACCCAAGAAACTCTCAATGGTGGAAGAAAAGAAAAATGATGGAGCAGACGATCCTATCAGTCTGTTGCTTGAGCAAGCTCTCATGCAACAGAGGGACTAAATGATGGAGAACTTTTCTCACATCCTTCAACTCCTTTCGATAACAATAGATGCATATTCATCAAGAGACCACCTTTGGGGCACCTCGCCTTTCAAGGTACAAGTTAATTTTGATATTCCTGTATTTGAGGGACAGATAGATGCAGAAGCCCTAGACAAATGGTTAAATCTGCTAGAAGGTTATTTCTCTGTTCAGAAATTTGCCGACAAAGAAAATATCACCTTCTCACTCCTTAAATCTCTCCCCCGTGTCAAACATTGGTGGGTAACTTATTGGGAGAAGAGTTCCACAGAGGAGTCTGAAATATATGGGGTCGATCCCACTTGGGATTTTTTTTGTGGATGTGGTAAAGGAACAATATTACCCTATTGACAACTATGAGGACCAGTACATGAGATGGACCACACTGTGGCAAGAGAGGAGCCAAGCAGTTATAGAGTTTACCAATACCTTCCATACCTTGCGCACGAAGTTGGGTATCAAAGACTCTGAACGACATTTGGTTCTAAAATACTGTGGGGCTCTACATAGATACATCCAAACTGAAATGGATTTTTTGGACATCTCATCACTCGGTGTTTCCTATCGATATGTTGTTAAAATCGAGCAGAAATTTAAGCACCAAAACAAATGGGATTTTGGTTCTCCAAATCCACAACAACCAAAGTATGACAAAGATGTCCCTAACAAACAGTCCCCGAAAACCAGTCCAAGCCACATGAAAAGAAGGGTTACGGTAAGACAAAGAAGGACACCGTAAAATGGTGCGACTTCCACAAAATCCCCTTGCACAACACCGATGATTGTTGCTCAAAACAGTCATTAGTGGTCGAGATCAAAGACAAGGAGCCGAACCCCGATTCAGAATCTGATTTTGAAAATACTGGTAAAGAATAGATCATTGACATAAACCCCACTGTTATTGTCACGACTGCAACAATTCAACTAGAAGAACCAATAGATCCTGAAGAGGGGGAGCGGATTTTTCATTCACAGATGTGAGTGAAGGGGACCCCGCTACATTTTATTGTTGATAGCGGAAGCCAGAAGAACCTCATCTCAGCAGAGGTCATCAAATAGTTGGGATTGTCGAAAACACCACACCCCCAGCCATACAACATCGTGTGGCTTTTCCAATGATGAGATCTTCTTGTCAGCCAACAATGTCGAGTGTCATATGGCATCCAACCCTTCAAGGATGAGGTATTATGTGATGTTTCCCCACTAGATGTCTATGATGTTCTCTTGTTCCAACCATATATGTGGAAGCGCGACGCTGTTTATGAGTCTGGACCCCGCAATTTCATTGTTTCTCTAGGGGGTCATCTCTACAGAATACCAGAGGTAGTTTCGACTACTGTTCCACCTAAAAAGTTCTACAAGGTAGTATCTCATACTGCAAAATTCAACTTCTTCACAATCTGTTCAAAATGGTAACATAAGGACACTGCAACCACTACAGCTTTGTCCCAAGAACCTTCTATCCAACAAAAGAAGGTCGACAAGGTTGCAACAAAGAAAAAAGATTCCTTCTGCACACCGTGGTCTCATGTATCCCGACTTGCTGAACAACCTCAGCCTCAACAGGTTCGTGATAGACTTCCACAAACTAAGCAACACGACCTCTCCAGAAAGGAAAACAACTCACCAAGGTGCAGATTCAACAAACGCTTTTCCCTCTCCCCCGGGAACTGAAGACAATCGATACCATTGCTTCCTAAGGAGGGAGGATTGATCCAGCTAGATATCGGTGGCCACCCACCTTTTTCGACTGGCTCAAAACAATTTTCTAGAAAATTTGGCAATTTACTATTTTTAGTAGTTTTTAACTTCCTGGGCCATTCTGAGGATCCAAATGAAGGTTTTTCAATATAAAGGTTCTCAATGATATCTAAAGGCATCATTTATCCCCAAAAATGAATCTCCTCGATGATACCTTTCCAACGAGCTATCATACACATAAAACGGTGATCGTATGCAAAAGTTACGACCACGGGAAGTTGATGTACTAACTTACCCAAACGGGGTCCACATGACTTTTGGCACTTCATCTCTTAGGGTTAGGTTATTGGATGTCTAGGACTTTTAGATTTTTTTTTTATTTTAAAAAGGCCTTCAGAGCCTCATTGTAATAATCTTCTTGCGAATGCGAGTAGCCGTCACATCTCTTCTTAGAGATAAGCTGCCACCATTCTATCGAGTCTTTCACTCTGTATTTTACAGTCTCTGTACATTTATTTCATTAATAGAAATCCTGTATTACTGTATATCTGTGTTTATGGTCGCATCTTTGATATATTTCTGTCATATTATTGAATATATGCGATATCTTTGTGCATTTCTTTATTATATCTCCGATCTCATTTCGTGCCGAAAATAATCCAGATCAGTGGTATCAGAGCAAGCTACTCTTGATCATTTTTTTTCAGTACATGTCCCCAACGAGGTCTGAGTATAGCAAGTTGGGTCTCGATCTTGTCTTTCTTGAGGAAAATCGCTCTCACACACCCAAGAAACCCTCAATGGAGGAAGAAAAGAAAAAAGACGGAGAAAACGATCCTATCAGTCTTTTGCTTGAGAAAACTCTCATGCGACAGAGGGATGAAATGATGGAGAATTTTTCCCACATCCTTCAACGCCTATCGATAGCAGCAGGCACATATTCACCAAGAGGCCACTTTGGAGGCACCTCACCTTTCAGTGTATAAGTTAATTTTGATATTCCTATATTTGAAGGATAGATAGATGCATAAGCTGTAAACAAATGGTTAAATCTGCTAGAAGGTTATTTCTTTGTTCACAAATTTTTCGACAAAGAAAATATCACCTTTTCACTCCTTAAAGCTCTCCCCCATGTCAAACATTGGTGGGAAACTTATTGGGAGCAAATTTCCACAGAGGAGTCTGAAATATATGGGGCCGATCCCACTTGGGATTTTTTTGTCGATGTGGTAAAGGAACAATATTACCCTATTGGCAACTATGAGGACCAGTACATGAGATGGACCACACTGCAGCAAGAGAGGGAACAAAAAGTTCTGGAGTTCACCAATACCTTCCATACCTTGCGCACCAAGATGGGTATCAAAGACTCCGAACAGAATTTGGTTCTAAAATACAGTGGGGCTCTACACAGATATATCCAAACTGAAATGAATTTTCTGGACATCTCATCACTCGGTGCTGCCTATCGATATGCTGTTAAATTCAAGTAGAAATTTAAGCACTAGAAAAAACAAGATTTTGGTTCTAAAAATCCACAAAAACCAAAGTATGACGAAGATGTCCCTAACAAATAGTCTCCCGAAAACCAGTCCAAGCCACATGAAAAGAAGGGTCACGAAAAGATAAAGAAGGACACTGGAAAATGGTGCAATTTCGACAAAATCGCCTGGCACAACACCAATGAATGTCGCTCAAAATAGTCATTGGTGGCCGAGATCAAAGACAAGGAGTCGAACCTTGATTCAGAATCTAATTATGAAAATACTGGTAAAGGAGAGATCATTGACACATACCCCACTGTTATTGTCGTGACTGTAGTAATTCAACCAAAAGAACCAACAGATCCTAAAGAGGTGGAGCACATTTTTCATTCACAAATGTGGGTGAAGGGGACCCTGCTGCATTTTATTGTTGATAGTGGAAGCCAGAAGAACCTAATCTTTGCAGAGGTCATCAAACAGTTGGGATTGTCGACAACACCACACCCGCAACCATACAACATCGGGTGGTTTCGCCAAAGATGAGATCCTCGTGTCAGCCAACAATGTCAATTTTCATATGGCATCCAACCCTTCAAGTATGAGGTATTATGTGATGTTTCCCCATGAGATGTCTATGATGTTCTCTTGGGCCAACCATATATGTGGAAGTGCCATGCTGTTTATGAGTCTCGACCCCGCAGTGTCATTGTTTCTCTAGGGGGTCATCTCTACAGAATACCAGAGGTAGCTCTGACTACTGTTCCACCTAAAAAGTGCCGCAAGGTAGTATCTCATACTACAAAATTAAGATTCTTCAAAATCTGTTCAAAATGGGAACATAAGGACACTGCAACCACTACAGCTTCGCCCCAAGCACCTTTTATCCAACAAAAGCAGGTCAACAAGGTTGTAGAAAAGAGAAAAGATTCCTTCTGCACACCATCCTCTCATGTAGCCCAACTTGTTGAACAGCCTCAGCCTCAACATGTTCGTGAGAGACTTCCACAAACTGAGCAGCGCGATGTCTCCAGAAAGGCAGCTCACCAAGATGCAGATTCAGCAAACGCTTTTTCCTCTCCCCCGGGAACTCAACGCAATGGATAAAATTGCTTCCTAAAGAGGGAGGATTGATATAGGTGGATATCGGTGGCCACCCACCTTTTCCAACTGGCTAAAAATAGTTTTCTGGGAAATTTGACAATTTACTATTTTGAGAAGTTTTTAACTTCCGGGGCCATTTTGAGAGCCTAAATGAAGGTTTTTCGTGATCAAGGTTCTCAACGATAGTTGAAGGCATGATTGAGAGCCAAAAATGAATCGCCTCAACGATACCTTTCCAAAGAGCTATCATACGCCTAAAACAGAGATCGTATACAAAAGTTATGACCCCGGGAAGTTGATGTACTAACTTACCCAAAGGGGGCCCACATGACTTTTGGCGCTTCATCTCCTAGCATTAGGTTTTTGGATGTCTAGGAATTTTGGAATTCCTGTTTATTGTAAAAAGGCCTTCACAGCCTCATTGTAATGATGGAGAATTTTTCCAACATCCTTCAACGCCTATCGATAGCAACAAACACATCTTCATCAAGCAACCACTTTGGAGGCACTTCGCCTTTCAAGGTACATTTTCATTTTGATATTCCTGTATTTGAAGGACAGATAGATGCAGAAGCCCTAAAAAAATGGTTAAATCTGCTAGAAGGTTAATTCTCTGTTCACAAATTTTTTGACAAAGAAAAGATCACCTTCACACTCCTTAAAGCTCTCCCCCATGTCAAACATTGGTGGGAAACTTATTGGGAGCAGAGTTCCACAGAGGAGTCTGAAATATATGGGGCCGATCCCACTTGGATTTTTTTTTTGGATGCAGTAAAGGAACAATATTACCCTATTGGAAACTGTGAGGACCAGTACATGAGATGGACCACACTGCAACAAGAGAGGGGCCAAGCAGTTCCAGAGTTCACCAATACCTTCCATACCTTGCACACCAAGCTGGGTATCAAAGAATCTGAATGACATTTGGTTCTGAAATACCGTGGGGCTCTACACAGATACATCCAAACTGAAATGGATTTTCTGGACATCTCATCACTTGGTGCTGCCTATGGATATGCTGTTAAAATCGAGCAGAAATTTATGCACCAGAACAAACTGGATTTTGGTTCTGAAAAACCGCAACAACCAAAGTATGACAAAGACGTCTCTAACAAACAGTCTCTCGAAAACCAGTCCAAGCCACATGAAAGGAAGGGTCACAGGAAGTCAAAGAAGGACACAGGAAAATGGTGCGATTTCCACAAAAGCCCCTGGCACAACACCGATGAATGTCGCTCAAAACAGTCATTGGTGGCCAAGATCAAAGACAAGGAGCCGAACCCTAATTCAGAATCTGATTCTGAAAATAGTGGTAAAGGACAGATCATTGAAGTAGACCCCACTGGTATTGTCGTGACTGCAGTAATTCAACCAGAAGAACCAACAGATCCTGAAGAGGGGGAGCACCTTTTTCATTCACAGATGTGGGTGAAGGGGACCCGTTGCATTTTATTATTGATAGTGGAAGCCAGAAGAACCTCATCTCAGTAGAGGTCATGAAACAGTTGGGATTGTTGACAACACCACACCTGCAACCATACCACATCGGGTGGCTTCGCCAAGGGCGAGATCTTCTTGTCAGTCGACAATGTCGATTTTCATATGGCATCCAACCCTTCAAGGATGAGGTATTATGTGATGTTGCGCCACTAGATGTCTATGATGTTCTCTTGGGCCAACCATATATGTGGAAGCGCGATGTTGTTTATGAGTCTCGACCTCGTAGTTTCATTCTTTATCTAGGGGGTCGTCTCTACAAAATACCAGAGGTAGTTCCGACTACTGTTCAACCTAAAAAGTGCCACAAGGTAGTATCTCATACTGCAAAATTCATCTTCTTCATAATCTGTTGAAAATGGGAACAGAAGGACATTGCAACCACTACAGCTTCACCCCAAAGACCTTCTGTCCAACAGAAGCAGGTCGACAATGTGGTAGAAAAGTGAAAATATTCCTTCTGCACACCGTCCTCTCATGTAGCCCGACTTGTCGAACAACCTCAGCTTCAATAGGTTCGTGACAGGCTTCCACAAACTGAGCAGCGCGACGTCTCCAGAAAGGCAAGTAGCTCACCATGATGTAGATTCAGCAAACGCTTTTCCCTCTCCCCTGGGAACTCAACGCAATGGAGACCATTTCTTCCTAAGGAGGGAGGATTGATCCAGGTGGATATCGATGGCCACCCACCTTTTCCGACTGGCTCAAAACAGTTTTCTGGCAAATTTGACAATTTACTATTTTTAGTAGTTTTTAACTTCCGAGGCCATTTTGAGGGTCCAAATGAAGGTTTTTCGAGATATATTCTCTCAATAATAACCAAAGGCATTATTGAGCCACCAAAATGAATCTCCTCGATGATACCTTTGAAATGAGCTATCATATGCCTAAAACGGAGATCGTATGGAAAAGTTATGACCCCAGGAAGTTGATGTACTAACTTACCCAAATGGGGGCCACATGACTTTAGGCGCTTCATCTCGTAGGGTTAGTTTTTTGGATGTCTAGGACTTTTGGTATTGTTGTTTATTGTAAAAATACCTTCAGAGCCTCATTGTAATCATTTTCTAGCGAATGCGAGTAGCCGTCACATCTTTTCTCATAGATAAACTACCACCATTCTATCGAGTCTTTCACTCTATATTTTATAGTCTATGTACATTTATTTCATTAATATAAATAGTGTATTACTTTATATCTGTGTTTATGGTTGCATCTCTAATATATTTCTATTATATTATTGAATATCTACGATATCTTTGTGCATTTCTTTATTATATCTTTGATCTCATTTCGTCCTGAAAATAATTTGGATCAGTGGTATTAGAGCAGGCTTCTCTTGATCTTTTTTTTCAGTGCATGTCTTGACGAGGTTTGAGTATAGCAAGTTGGGTATCAAGCTTGTCTCTCATGAGGAAAATCGCTCTCACACACCAAGAAACCCTTAATGGTGGAAGAAAAGAAAAACAACGGAGCAGATGATCCTATCAGTCTGTTGCTTGAGAAAACTCTCACGTGATAGAGGGACGAAATGATGGAGAATTTTTTCCACATCCTTCAATGCCTGCAGATAGAGACATGCGCATATTAATCAAGCGAGCACTTTGGACGCACCTCGCCTTTCAAGGTACAAGTTAATTTTGATATTCCTGTATTTGAAGGACAGATAGATGCAGAAGCCCTAGACAAATGGTTAAATCTGCTAGAATGTTATTTGTCTGTTCACAAATTTTCCGACAAAGAAACGATCACCTTCGCACTCCTTAAAGCTCCCCCCCATGTCAAACATTGGTGGGAAACTTATTGGGAGTAGAGTTCCACAGAGGAGTCTGAAATATATGGGTTCGATCCCACTTGGGATTTTTTTGTGGATGCTGTAAAGGAACAATGTTACCCTATTGACAACTATGAAGACCAGTACATGAGGTGGACGACACTGTGGCAAGAGAGGGGCCAAACAATTCCAGAGTTCACCAATACCTTCCATACCTTGCGCACCAAGATGGGTATACAAAACTTTAAACGACATTTGGTTCTGAAATATCGTGGGGAACTACAAAGATACATCCAAACTAAAATGGATTTTCTAGACATCTCATCACTCGGTGCTACCTACGATATGTTGTAAAAATCAAGCAGAAATTTAAGCACCAGAACAAATGGGATTTTGGTTCTGCAAATCCTCAACAATCAAAGTATGAAAAAGACGTCCCTAACAAAAAGTCTCCCGAAAACCAGTCCAAGCCACATGAAAAGAAGGGTCACGGGAAGACAAAGAAGGACATTGGAAAATGGTGCGATTTCCACAAAAGCCCTTGGCACAACACTGATGAATGTCGCTCAAAATAGTCATGGGTGGCCGAGATCAAATACAAGGAGACGAACTCTGATTTAGAATCTGATTTTGAAAATACTGGTAAATGACAGATCATTGAGGCAGACCCCACTCCTTTTGTCATGACCGCAACAATTCAACCAGAAGAACCAACAGATCCTGAAGAGGGGGAGCACCTTTTTCATTCACATATGTGGGTGAAGGGGACCTCGCTGCATTTTATTGTTGATAGCGGAAGCCAGAAGAACCTCATCTCAACAGAGGTCGTCAAACAATTGGGATTTTCGACAACACCACACTCGTAGCCATACAACATCGGGTGGCTTCGCTAAGGACAAGATCTTCATGTCAGCTAGCAATGCCAATTGTCATATGGCATCCAACCCTTCAAGGATGAGGTATTATGTGATGTTTCCCCACTAGATGTCTATGATGTTCTCTTGGGCCAACCATATATGTGGAAGCACCACGTTGTTTATGAGTCTCGAACCCGCAATGTCTTGTTTCTCTAGGGGGTCATCTCGACAGAATACCAAAGGTAGTTATGACTAATGTTCCACCTAAAAAGTTTTGTAAGGTAGTATCTCGTACTGGAAAATTCAGATCCTTCACAATCTGTTCAAAATGGGAACAGAAGGACACTACAACCACTACAGCTTTGCCCCAAGCACCTTTTATCCATCAGAAGCAGGTAGAAAAGATTGAAACAAAGTGAAAAGATTCTTTCTTCACACTGTCCTCTCATGTAGCCCAACTTATTTAACAGCGTCAGCCTCAACACGTTTGTGACAGACTTCCACAAACTAAAAAATGCGATGTCTCCAGAAAGGCAAGCAGCTCACAAAGAGGCAGATTCAACAAATGCATATCCCTCTCCCCTAGGAACTCAATGCAATGGAGACCATTTCTTCCTAAGGAGGGAGGATTGATCCAGGTGGATATCGGTGTCCACCCACCTTTTTTGACTAGCTCAAAAAAGTTTTCTGACAAATTTGACAATTTACTATTTTTAGCAGTTTTTAACTTCCGGGGCCATTTTGAGGGCGCAAATGAAGGTTTTTAGAGATTGAGGTTCCCAATGATATACAAAGGCATGATTGAGCCCCTAAAATTAATATCCTCTATGATACCTTTCCAACGAGCTATCATACGCCTAAAACGGAGATTGTATGCAAAAGTTACGACCCCGGGAAGTTGATGTACTAACTTACCCAAACGGGGCCCACATGACTTTTGGCGATTCAACTCCTAGGGTTAGGTTTTTGGATGTCTAATAATTTTGAAATTCCTGTTTATTGTAAAAAGGTCTTCATAGCCTGATTGTAATCATCTTCTTGTGAATGCGAGTAGCGATCACATCTCTTCTCAGAGATAAGCTGCCACCATTCTATCGAGTCTTTCACTCTGTATTTTATAGTCTCTGTACATTTATTTCATTAATAGAAATCGTGTATTACTGTATATCTTTGTTTATGGTTTCATCCATGATATATTTCTGTTATATTATTGAATATTTGCGATATCTGTATGCATTTGTTTATTATATCTCCGATCTCATTTCATGCCGAAAATTATCCGGATTAGTGGTATCAGAGCAGGCTGCTCTTGATCGTTTTTTTCAGTGAATGTCCTCGAGGAGGTTTGAGTATAGCAAGTTGGGTCTCGAGCTTGTCTCTCTTGAGGAAAATCGCTATCACACACCCAAGAAACCCTCAATGGTGGAAGAAAAGAAAAATGACAGAGCAGATGATCCTATCAGTCTGTCGCTGAGCAAGCTCTCACGTGACAGAGGGACGAAATGATGGAGATTTTTTCCCACATCCTTCAACATCTTCTGATAGCAAAAGGTGCATATTCATCAAGCAACCACTTTGGAGGCACCTCTCCTTTCAAGGTACAAGTTAATTTTGATATTTTTGTATTTAAAGGACAGATAGATGCAGAAACCCTAGACAAATGGTTAAATATGCTAGAAGGTTATTTCTCTGTTCACAAATTTTCCGACAAAGAAACGATCCCCTTCGCACTCGTTAAAGCTCTCCCCCATGTCAAAAATTGGTGGGAAACTTATTGGGGGCAGAGTTCCATAGAGGAGTCTGAAATATATGGGGCCGATCCCACTTGGGATTTTTTTGTGGATGCAGTAAAGGAACAATATTACCCTGTTGAAAACTATGAGCACCAGTACATGAGATGGACCACACTATGGCAAGAGAGGGGCCAAGAAGTTCTGTAGTTCACCAAGATAGGTATCAAAGAGTTTGAATGACATTTGGTTTTGAAATACCATGGGGCTCTACATAGATACATCCAAACTGAAACGGATTTTCTATACATCTCATCATTCGGTGTTGCCTATCGATATGTTGTTAAAATCAAGCAGAAATTTAAGCACCAGAACAAACAAGATTTTGGTTCTGCAAATACACAACAACCAAGGTATGACAAAGACGTCCCTAACAAACAGTCTCCTGAAAACCAGTCCAAGCCACATGAAAACAACGGTCACGAGAAGATAAAGAAGGACACCGGAAAATGGTGCGATTTCCACAAAATCCCCTGGCACAACACTGATGAATGTCGCTCAAAACAGTCATTGGTGGACGAGATCATAGACAAGGAGCTGAACTTTGATTCATAATCTAATTCTGAAAATATTGGTAAAGGACAAATCATTGACGTAGACCTCACTGCTATTGTTGTGACTGCAACAATTCAACCAGAAGAACCAATGGATACTGAAGAGGGGGAGCACATTTTTAATTCACATATGTGGGTGAAGGGGACCCCACTACATTTTATTGTTGATAGCAGAAGCCAGAAGAACCTCATCTCAACAGAGGTCGTCGAACAGTTGGGATTGTCGACAACACCAAACCCGCAACCATACAACATCGGGTGGCTTGGCCAAGGACAAGATATTCATGTTAGCCAGCAATGTCGATTGTCATATGGAATCCAACCCATCAAGGATGAGGTATTATGTGATGTTTCCGCACTAGATGTCTATGATGTTCTCTTGGGACAACCATATATGTGGAATCGCCACGTTGTTTATGAATATTGACCCTGCAGTGTCATTGTTTCTCTAGGGGGTCATCTCAACAGAATACCAGAGGTAGTTCCGACTACTATTCCACCTAAAAAGTGCCACAAGGTAGTATCTCATACTGCAAAATTCAACTTCTTCACAATCTGTTCAAAATGGGAACATAAGGACACTGCAACCTTTACAGCTTTGCCCTAAGCACCTTTTATCCAACAGAAGAAGGTTGACAAGGTTGCAACAAAGAGAAAAGATTCCTTCTGCACACCGTCATCTCATGTAGCCCAAATTGTTGAACAACCTCAGCCTCAACAGGCTCGTGATAGACTTCCACAAACTGAGCAGTGCGACGTCTCCAGAAAGGAAAGCAGCTTACCAAGATGCAGATTTAGCAAACGCTTTTTCCTCTCCCCCAGGAACTCAATGTAATGGAGACCATTGATTCTTAAGGAGAGAGCATTGATCTAGTTGAATATCGGTGGCCACTCACCTTTTCTGACCAACTCAAAACATTTTTCTGGCAAATTTGACAATTTACTATTTTTAGTAGTTTTTAATTTCTGGGGCCATTTTGAGGGCCCAAATGAAGGTTTTTCGAGATCGAGGTTCTCAATGATAGACGAAGGCATGATTGATCCCCCAAAATGAATATTCTCGACGATACCTTTCCAACGATCTATCATACTCCTAAAACGAAGATCGTATGCAAAAGTTACGACCCTGGGAAGTTGATGTACCAACTTACCCAAATGGGGCCCACATGACTTTTGGTGCTTCATCTCCTAGGGTTAGGTTTTTGGATTTCTAGGAATTTTGGAATTCTTGTTTATTGTAAAAATGCCTTCAGAGCCTCATTGTAATCATTTTCTTGCAAAAGAGAGTAGTCATCACATCTCTTCTAAGAGATAAGTTGCCACCATTTTATTGAGTCTTTCACTCTGTAATTTACAGTTTATGTACATTTATTTCATTAATAGAACTCGTGTATTATTGTATATCTATGTTTATGGTTGCATCTCTGATATATTTCTGTTATATTGTTGAATATCTGTGATATCTCTATGCATTTCTTTATTATATATCCAATCTCATTTCATGCCGAAAATAATCCAGATTAGTGGTTTTCAGAGTAGACTGCACTTGATCATTTTTTTCAGTGCATGTCCCCAGAGAGGTATGAGTATAGAAAGTTGGGTCTCGATCTTGTCTCTCTTGAGGACAATCTCTCTCTCACACCTAAGAAACCCTCAATGGTGGAAGAAAATAAAAACGATGAAGCAGACGATCCTATCAGTCTGTTGCTTGAGCAAGCTCTCACGTGACAGAGGGATGAAATGATGGAGAATTTTTCCCAGATCCTTCAATGCCTTCCGATAGAAACAGACACATATTCATCAAGCGAACACTTTGGAGGCACCTCGCCTTTCAAGGTACAAGTTAATTTTGATATTCCTATATTTGAAGGACAGAAATATGCAGAAGCGCTAGACAAATGGTTAAATCTGCTGGAAGGTTGTTTCTCTGTTCAAAAATTTTCCGACAAAGAAAAGATCACCTTCGTACTCCTTAAATATCTCCCCCATGTTAAACATTGGTGGGAAACTTATTGGGAGTAGAGTTCCATAGAGGAGTCTAAAATATATGGGGTCAATCCCACTTGGGAATATTTTGGGGATGTGGTAAAGGAACAATATTACCCTATTGGCAACTATGAGGACCAGTACATGAGATGCACCACACTGCGGCAAGAGAGGGGACAAGAAATTCTAGAGGTCACCAATACCTTCCATGCCTTACGTACCAAGCTGGGTATCAAAGACTCTGAACGACATTTGATTTTGAAATACCCTGGGGCTCTACACAGATACATCCAAGCTGAAATGGATTTTCTGGACATCTCATCACTCGGTGCTGCCTATCGATATGCTGTTAAAATTGAGTAGAAATTTAAGCACTAGAACAAATGGGATTTTGGTTCTGAAAATATGCAACAACCAAAGTATGACAGAGACATCCCTAACAAACAGTCTCCCCAAAACCAGTTCAAGTCATATGAAAAGAAGGCTCACGAGAAGACAAAGAAGGACACCGAAAAATGGTGCGATCTCCACAAAAGCCCCTGGCACAACACTGATGCATGTCACTCAAAACAATCATTGGTTGCTGAGATCAAAGACAAGGAGCCAAACCCTGATTCAAAATCTGATTATAAAAATACTGGCAAATGACATATCATTGATGCAGACCCCACTGCTATTGTCACGACCACAACAATTCAACCAGAAGAAGCAACGGATCCTTAAGAGGGGGAGTTCCTTTTTCATTCACATATGTGGGTGAATGAGACCTCGTTTCATTTTATTGTTGATAGTGGAAGACAGAAGAACCTCATCTCAGCAGAGGTCGTCAAACAGTTGGGATTGTCGACAACACCACACCTGCAGCCATACAACATCGAGTGGCTTCACCAAGGATGAGATCTTCGTGTCAGCCAGCAATGTAGATTGTCATATGGCATCCAACCCTTCAAGAATGAGGTATTATGTGATGTTGCCCCACTAGATGTCTGTGATGTTTTCTTGGGCCAATGATATATGTGGAAGCACCACGTTGCTTATGATTCTCGACCCCACAGTGTCATTGTTTCTCTAGGGGGTCATCTCTACAGAATACCAGAGGTAGTTCCGACTACTGTTCCACCTAAAAAGTGCCACAAGGTAGTATCTCATATTGCAAAATTCAACTTCTTCACAATCTAGTCAAAATGGGAACATAAGGACACTGCAACCACTACAACTTCGCCCCAAGCACTTTCTATCCAACAGAAGCAGGTCGACAAGGTTGCAGAAAAATGAAAAGATTCCTTCTGCACACCATCCTCTCATGTAGCCCGACTTGTTGAACATCCTCAGCCTTAACAGGTTCGTGACAGACTTCCAGAAATTGAGTAGCGCGACGTCTCCAGAAAGGCAGGCAACCCACCAAGATGCAGATTCAACAAACGATTTTCCCTCTCCCCCAGGAAATCAACGCAATGGAGAGCATTTCTTTCTAAGGAGGGAGGATTGATATAGGTGGATATTAGTGGCCACCCACCTTTTCCGACTGGCTCAAAACATTTTTCTGACAAATTTGGCAATTTACTATTTTTAGCAGTTTTTAACTTCCGTGGCCATTTTAAGGGCCTAAATGAAGGTTTTTCTAGATCAAAGTTCTAAATGATAGCTGAAGGCATTATTGAGCCCCCAAAATGAATCTCCTCTATGATGCCTTTCCAACGAGCTATCATACGCCTAAAACGGAGATCGTATGCAAAATTTACGACCCCGGGATGTTGATGTACTAACTTACCCAAACGGGGCCCACATGACTTTTGGCGCTTCATCTCCTAGGGTTAGGTTTTTGGATGTATAGGAATTTTGACATTTTTGTTTATTGTAAAAATTCCTTAAGAGCCTCATTGTAATCATCTTCTTGAAAATTCGAGTAGCCGTCACATCTCTTCTCAGAGATAAGCTACAACCATTCTATCGAGTCTTTCAGTCTGTATTTTAAAGTCTCTGTACATTTATTTCATTAATAGAAATTGTGTATTACTGTATATATGTGTTTATGGTTGCATCTCTATTTTTGTTATATTATTGAATATATGCGATATCTCTGTGCATTTCTTTATTATATCTCTGATCTCAGTTTGTGCCGAAAATAATCTGGATCGGTGGTATCAATGCAGGCTGCTCTTGATTATTTTTTTCAGTGCATGTCCCTGACAAGGTCTGAGTATAGAAAGTTGGGTCTCGATCTTGTCTCTCTTGAGGAAAATCTCTCTCACACACCCAAGAAACCCTCAATGATAGAAGAAAATAAAAACGACGAAGCAGACAATCCTATCAGTCTGTTGCTTGAGTAAGCTCTCACACGACAGAGGGACGAAATGATGGAGAATTTTTGACACATCCTTCAATGCTTGCCGATAACAATAGGCACATCTTCATCAAGCGACCACTTTGGAGGCACCTCGCCTTTCAAGGTACAAGTTAATTTTGATATTCCTGTATTTGAAGGGAAGATAGATGCAGAAGCCCTAGACAAATGGTTAAATCTGCTAGAAGGTTGTTTCTTTGTTCACAAATTTTCCGACAAAGGAAAGATCACCTTCACACTCCTTAAATCTCTCCCCCATGTCAAACATTGGTGGGAAACTTATTGGGAGAAGAGTTCCACAGAGGAGTCTGAAATATATGGGGCTAATCACACTTGGGATTTTTGTGTGGATGTGGTAAAGGAACAATATTACCCTATTGGCAACTATGAGGACCAGTACATGAGATGGACCACACTGCGGCAAGAGAGGGGCCAAACAGTTCCAAAGTTCGCTAATACTTTCCATACCTTTTTCACCAAGCTGGGTATCAAAGACTCTGGATGACATTTGATTCTGAAATACCATGGGGCTCTACACAGATACATCCAAACTGAAATGGATTTTCTGGACATCTCATCACTCGGTGCTGCCTATCGATATGCTGTTAAAATCGAGCAGAAATTTAGGTAGCAGAACAAACAGGATTTTGGTTCTGCAAATCCGTAACAACCAAAGTATGACAAAGACATCCCTAACAAACAATCTCCCGAAAACCATACCAAGCCACATGAAAATAAGGGTCACACGAAGACAAAGAAGGACATCGGAAAATGGTGTGATTTCCACAAAAGCCCCTGCAACAACACCGATGAATGTCGCTCAAAAAAATCATTGGTGGTCGAGATCAAAGACAAGGAGACGAACCCTGATTCGGAATATGATTAGGAAAATACTGGTAAATGATAGGTAATTGACACAGACCCCACTGCTATTGTTGCGACCGAATTAGTTCAACCATAAGAACCAACAGATCCTGAAGAGGGGGAGCACCTTTTTCATTCATAGATGGGGGTGAAGGGGACCCCGCTGCATTTTATTGTTGATAGAGGAAGCCAGAAGAACCTCATCTTAGCAGAGGTTGTCAAACAGTTGGGATTGTCGATAACACCACACCCACAACCATACAACATTGGGTGGCTTCGCCAAGAATGAGATCTTCATGTCAACCTACAATGTCGATTGTCATATGGCATCCAACCCTTTAAGGATGAGGTATTATGTGATGTTGTGCCACTAGATCTTTGTGATTTTCTCTTAGGCCAACCATATATGTGGAAGCGCCACGCTGTTTATGAGACTCGAAGCTGCAGTGTCATTGTTTCTCTAAGGGGTCATCTCTACAGAATACGAGACGTAGTTGCGACTACTGTTCCACCTAAAAAGTGCCGCAAGGTAGTATCTCATACTGCAAAATTCATATTCTTCACAATCTGTTCAAAATGGGAACAAAAGGACACTTCAACCACTACAACTTCGCCCCAAGCACCTTCTATCCAACAGAAGCAGGTCAAAAATGTTGCAGCAAAGAGAAAAGATTCCTTCTGCAACTCGTCCTCTCATGTATTCCAAATTGTTGAACAACCCCAGCCTCAATAATTTCATGACAGACTTCCACAAACTGAGCAGTATGACGTCTCCAGAAAGGCAAACAGCACACCAAGATGCAGATTCAGCAAACACTTTTCCCTCTCCCCCAGGAACTCAACACAATGGATACCATTTATTCCTAAGGATGGAGGATTGATATAGGTGGATATTAGTGGCCACCCACCTTTTTCGACTGGCTCAAAACAGTTTTCTGGCAAATTTGACAATTTACTATTTTTAGCAGTTTTTAACTTTCGAGGCCCTTTTGAGGGCCCAAATGAAGGTTTTTCGAGATAGAGGTTCTCAATGATAGTTGAAAGAATGATTGAGCTCCCAAAATGAATCTCCTCAACGATACCTTTCCAACTAGCTATCATACGCCTAAAACGAAGATCGTATGCAAAAGTTACGACCCCGAGAAGTTGATGTACTAACTTACCCAAAGGGGGCCACATGACTTTTGGCTCTTCATCTCCTAGCATTAGGTTTTTGGATGTCTAGGACTTTTGGAATTCCTTTTTATTGTAAAAAGGCCTTCAGAGCCTCATTGTAATCATCTTGTTTCGAATGCGAGTAACTGTCACATCTCTTCTCAGAGATAAGCTGCCACCATTCTATCGAGTCTTTCACTCTGTGTTTTATAGTCTCTGTACATTTATTTCATTAATAGAAATTGTGTATTATTGTATATATGTGTTTATGGTTGCATCTCTAATATATTTCTGTTATATTTTTGAATATCTACGATATGTCTGTGCATTTCTTTATTATGTCTTCGATCTCATTTTGTGCCGAAAATAATCCAGATCAGTGGTATCAGAGTAGGCTGCTCTTGATCATTTTTTTCAGTGCATGTCCCTAACGAGGTCTGAGTATAGAAAGTTGGGTCTTGAGTTTTTCTCTTTTGAGGACAATTGCTTTGGCACACCCAAGAAACCCTCAATGGTGGAAGAAAAGAAAAACAACGGAGCAGACGATTCTATCAGTCTGTTGCTTGAGCAAGCTCTTACGCGACAGAGGGAAGAAATGATGGAGAATTTTTCCCACATCCTTTAACGCCTACCGACAGCAACAGGCTCATCTTCATCAAGCTGCCACTTTGGAGGCACCTCGCCTTTCAAGGTACAAGTTAATTTTGATATTCATGTATTTGAAGGACAGATAGATGAAGAAGCCTTAGACAAATGGTTAAATCTACTAGAAGGTTATTTCTTTGTTCACAATTTTTTCGAGAAATAAAAGATCACCTTCGCACTCCTTAAAGCTCTCCCCCATGTCAAACATTGGTGGGAAACTTATTGGTAGCAGAGTTCCAGAGAGGAGTCTGAAATATATGGGGCTGATCCCACTTGGAATTTTTTTGTGGATGCGGTAAAGGAACAATATTACCCTATTTGAAACTATGAGGACCAGTACATGAGATGGACCACACTGCGGCAAGGGAGGGGCCAAGCAGTTCTGGAGTCACCAATACCTTCCATACCTTGCACACCAAGCTGGGTATCAAAGACTCCGAATGAAATTTGGTTCTGAAATACCGTGGGGCTCTACACAATTACATCCAAACTGAAATGGATTTTCTGGACATCTCATCACTCGTTTGTGCCTATCGATATGCTATTAAAATCGAGAAGAAATATAAGCACCGGAACAAATGGGATTTTGGTTCTGCAAATCCGCAACAACCAAAGTATGACAAATACATCCCTAACAAACAGTCTCCTGAAAACTAGTCCAAGCCACATGAAAAGAAGGGTCATGGGAAGACAAAGAAGGACACCAAAAAATGGTGCTATTTCCACAAAATCCCCTGGCACAACACCGATGAATGTTTCTCAAAACAGTCATTGGTGGCCAAGATCAAAGACATCGAGCTGAACCTTGATTCAGAATCTGATTCTGAAAATACTCATAAAGGACAGATCATTGACGTAGACCCCATTGCTATTGTCACGACTGCAACAATTCAACCAGAAGAACCAACAGATCCTTAAGAGGGGGAGCTCCTTTTTCATTCAGATATGTGGGTGAAGGGGACCCTGTTGAATTTTATCGTTGATAGCAGAAGGCAGAAGAACCTCATCTCAGCAGAGGTCGTCAAACAGTTGGGATTGTCAACAACACCACACCCGCAACCATACGACATCGGGTGGCTTCTCCAAGGAAAAGATCTTTGTGTCAGCCAACAATGTTGATTGACATATGGCATCTAATCCTTCAAGGATGAGGTATTATGTGATGTTTCCCCACTAGATGTTTGTGATGTTCTCTTGGACCAACCATATATGTGGAAGCACCACGTTGTTTATGAGTCTCGACCCCGCAGTGTCATTGTTTCTCTAGGGGGTCATCTCTACAAAATACCAGAGGTAGTTCCGACTACTGTTCCACCTAAAAAGTGCCGCAATGTAGTATCTCATACTACAAAATTCAGCTTCTTCAGAATCTGTTCAAAATGGAAACAAGAGGACACTGCAACCATTATAGCTTCGCCTCAAGCACCTTCTATCCAACAGAAGCAGGTTGAGAAGGTTGCAGCAAAGAGAAAATATTCCTTTTGCACACCATCCTATCATGTAGCCCGACTTGTTTAACATCCTCAGCCTCAACAGGTTCGTGACAGACTTCCACAAACTGAGCAGCGCTACGTCTCCAGAAAGGCAAGTAGCTCACTAGGATGCAGATTCAACAAACGCTTTTCCCTCTCCCCTGCGAACTCAACACAATGGATACCATTTATTCCTAAGGAGGGATGATTGATCCAGATGTATATCGGTGGCCACCCACCTTTTCCGTCTGGCTCAAAACAATTTTCTGGCAAATTTGACAATTTACTATTTTGAGCAGTTTTTAACTTCCGTGGCCATTTTGAGGGCCCAAATGAAGGTTTTTCAAGATATAGGTTCTCTATGATAGCTGAAGGCATGATTGAGCCACCAAAATTAATCTCCTTGACGATACCATTCCAACGAGCTATCATACGCCTAAAACGAAGATCATATGCAAAAGTAACGACCTCGGGAAGTTGATGTACTTACTTACCCAAACGGGGCCCACATGACTTTTGGCGCTTCATCTCCTAGGGTTAGGTTTTTGGATGTCTAGGACTTTTGGCATTCCTGTTTATTGTAAAAATGCCTTCAGAGCCTCATTGTAATCATCTTCTGGTGAATGCGAGTAGCCGTCACATCTCTTCTCATAGATAAGCTGCCACCATTCTATCGAGTCTTTCACTCTGTATTTTACAGTCTTTGTACATTTATTTCATTAATAGAAATCGTGTATTATTGTATATGTGTGTTTATGGTTGCATCTCTAATATATTTATCTTATATTATAGAATATCTGTGATATCTCTGTGCATTTCTTTATTATATCTCTGATCTCATTTCGTGCCAAAAAATAATCTGGATCAGTGGTATCAGAACAGGCTTCTCTTGATCATTTTTTTTAGTGCATGTCTCCGATGAGGTCTGAGTATAGCAAGTTGGGTCTCTAGCTTGTCTCTTTTAAGTAAAATCACTCTCGCACACCCATGAAACCCTCAATGGTGAAAGAAAAGAAAAATGACGGAGCAGACGATCCTATCAGTCTGTTGCTTGAGCAAGCTCTCACATGGCAGAGGGATGAAATGATAGAGAATTTTTCCCACATCCTTCAACACCTGCCGATAGCAACAGGTGCATCTTCATCAAGCGACCACTTTGGAGGCACCTCGCCTTTCAAGGTAAAAGTTAATTTTGATATTCCTATATTTGAAGGACAGATAGATGCAGAAGCCCTAGACAAATGGTTAAATTTGCTAGAAGGTTATTTCTCTGTTCAAAAAATTTTCGACAAAGAAAAGATCACCTTCGCACTCCTTAAAGCTCTCCCCGATGTCAAACATTTATGGGAAGCTTATTGGGAGCAGAGTTCCATAGAGGAGTCTGAAATATATGGGGCCGATCCCACATGGGATTTTTTTGTGGATGCGGTAAAGGAACAATATTACCCTATTGGCAACTATGAGGACTAGTACATGAGATGGACCACACTATGACAAGAGAGGGGCTAAGAAGTTCCGGAGTTAACCAATACCTTCCATTACTTGTGCACCAAGCTGGGTATGAAACATTCTGAATGACATTTGGTTCTGAAATATCGTGGGGATCTACACAGATGCATCCAAATTGAAATGGATTTTCTGTACATCTCATCAGTCGGTACTGCCTATTGATATGTTGTTAAAATCGAGCAGAAATTTAAGCACCAGAACAAATGGTATTTTGGTTCTGCAAATCCACAACAACTAAAGTATGACAAAGATGTCTCTAACAAAAAGTCTCCTGAAAACCAGTCCAAGCGACATGAAAAGAAAGGTCAAGGGAAGACAAAGAAGGACACTAAAAATGGTGTGATTTCCACAAAATCCCCTGACACAACACCGATGAATGTCTCTAAAAACAGTCATTGGTGGCCGAGATCAAAGACAAGGAGCCGAACCCTGATTTAGAATCTGATTCTGAAAATACTGGTAAAGGACATATCATTGACGTAGACCCCACTTCTATTGTCACAACCGCAACAATTCAACCATAAGAACCAACAGATCTGAAGAGGGGGAGAGCCTTTTTCATTCATAGATGTGGGTGAAGGGGACCCTACTGCATTTTATTGTTGATAGCGGAAGCCAGAAGAACCTCATCTCAGTAGAGGTCATCAAACAATTGAGATTGTCGACAACACCACACCCACATCCATACAACATCGAGTGGCTTCTCCAAGTACGAGATCTTCGTGTAAGCCAACAACGTTGATTTTCATATGGAATCCAACCCTTCAAGGATGAGGTATTATGTGATGTTGCCCCACTAGATGTCTGTGATGTTCTCTTGGGCCAACCATATATATGGAAGCGCCACACTGTTTATGAGTCTCAAGCCCGCAGTGTCATTGTTTCTCTAGGGGTTCATCTCTACAGAATACCAAAGGTAGTTTTGACTATTGTTCCACCTAAAAAGTGCCTCAAAGTAGTATCTTATACTGCAAAATTCATCTTCTTCACAATCTGTTCAAAATGGGAACATAAGGACACTTCAACCACTATAGCTTCAACACAAGCACCTTCTATCCAACAGAAGCAGGTCGACAAGGTTGCAGCAAAGCGAAAAGATTCCTTCTGCACACCATCCTCTCATGTAGCCTAACTTTTTGAATAGCCTCAGCCTCAACAGGTTCATGACAGACTTCGACAAACTAAGCAGCACAATGTCTCCAGAAAGGCAAGCAACTCACAAGGATGCAGATTCAACAAACGTTTTCCCCTCTCGCCCAAAAACTCAACGCAATGGATACCATTGCTTCCAAAGGGGGGAGGATTTATCTAGGTGGATATCGGTGGCCACCCACCTTTTTCGAATGGCTGAAAATAATTTTCTGGCAAATTTGGCTTTTTACTATTTTTAGCAGTTTTTAACTTCTGGGTATGATAGCCAAAGGCATGATTGATCCCCCAAAATGAATCTCCTCGATGATACCTTTCTAGCGAGCTATCATACGCCTAAAATGAAGATCGTATGCAAAAGTTACGACCCCAGGAAGTTGATGTGCTAACTTACCCAAAGGGGGCCCACATGATTTTTGGTGCTTCATCTCCTAGGGTTAGGTTTTTGGATGTCTAGGACTTTTGGATTTCCTATTTATTGTGAAAAGGCCTTCATAGCCTCATTTTAATCATGTTCTTGTGAATGCGAGTAGCTGTCACATCTCTTCTCAGAGATAAGATCCCACCATTCTATCGAGTCTTTCACTCTGTATTTTACAGTCTCTGTACATTTATTTCATTAATAGAAATCGTGTGTTACTGTATATCTGTGTTTATGGTTGCATCTTTGATATATTTCTGTTATATTATTTAATATCTGTGATATCTCTATGCATTTCTTTATTATATCTCCGATCTCATTTCATGCCGAAAATAATCTGGATCAGTGGTATCAGAGCAGGCTGCTCTTGATTGTTTCTTTTAGTGCATGTCCCTGACGAGGTTTGAGTATAGCAAGTTGGGTCTTGAGCTTGTCTCTCTTGAGGAAAATTGCTCCGGCACACCCAAGAAACCCTGAATGGTGGAAGAAAAGAAAAACGACGGAGCGGATGATCCTATCAGTTTGTTGCTTGATCAAGCTCTCACATGACAGAGGGACAAAATGATGGAGAAATTTTCCCACATCCTTCAACGTCTTCCAATAGCAACAGACACATCTTCATCAAGCGGCCACTTTGGAGGCAGCTCGCCTTTCAAGGTACAAGTTAATTTTGATATTCCTGTATTTGAAGGAAAGATAGATGCAGAAGCCCTAGACAAATGGTTAAATATGCTAGAAGTTTATTTCTCTGTTCACAAATTTTCTGACAAAGAAAAGATCACCTTCGCACTCCTTAAAGCTCTCCACCGTGTCAAACATTGGTAGAAAATTTATAGGGAGCAGAGTTCCACAGCGGAGTCTGAAATATATGGGGCTGATCTCACTTGGGATTTTTTTTTGGATGCCGTAAAGGAGCAATATTGTTAGGATATTTAAACACTTAGGAGTTATTTAAGATATACTTGGTCTAATATGTCGTTAGGTAAAAGTGTGTTTCTTTAGTATGCATTAGTATGCATTTGTAGTTAGGAAATCCGACGGTCACGATATGTTCCCAACATAGAGTGATCTGACGGTTCATACTCTCCTCGATATTAACGACCATTGATCCATGGCTTAACACCCAATTGGTCCATGATCTCTATTTAAAGAGCATGGAGGGTCATTTGCTGATGATCGATTGTGAGAAACTCTCTTATAAAATCTCTCTGTAATATTTTTCTTTGCATAAATAAACTGCTCCAAGTGGTCGCGTTGGTTGGGGCCATGGATGTTTCCCCGTAGGGGTTTTACCACATGAAAACATCAGTGTGTTGATCTTTGATCTGGTTATGTGAGTGGTTACTGAAGGTGTTCTTCCTCTGTTGGAATACCTGTGTTTTCTAACATGGTATCAGAGCCTGTTTGAAGACCCGCTCCTGTTATAGATCGAGATCGTGAAGCCGAGTTGCCTCATCTCCATTTTCTGGCACTTTCATACATTTTTGGGCTGAGAGGAATGTTCCATTGCGTCCGGAGCACTCATTTCATTCATGAACACTTTTCGTTTGCCCAAGATACGACCATTACAGTCAGATCCAGAGGTATAAAGTCTGAATACGCAATTTCTTTTTAAATTTTTGCAAAGTTTTGATTTTATTTCGGTTTGTATTTTTTTTATTTTCGGGCTGCTACTCTTTTAGATCTGCGTATGCTCTTTTCCCCATGCCTTGTGCAATCTCGTCAAATAAAAAATAGATAGAAAAATGTGCATCTTCCGGGTAAGCTAACCGAGATCTAACCCTTGTTGTCATCAAGAAGTGGAATTTTTTTCTTGTGTGAAAAGAGTTTTTTTGGAGCATGCTCTCCAAGTTCGTCTTCCACCACCACCACCACCACCACAACAACAACACCCCCAATCCTCCTTTTGAACATTACAATATGTTTTGCTAGACCATTTGTTTAAAACTTGCCTTATTAAGTAAGAGGTCTTGAGTTCAAGTCTCTCTTTTGTTACGTTTTTTGAAAAAGTTCATGCTAAAAATTGTAAAGTGCATTTCACTTCAAGTATAAAAGTGAATCACTATAAGTAGCTTTATATTTTATTTTATATTTATTTATTTTGCATGCAACTTTTCTGTTATAAGGTAACCTCATTGTAAAAGTGATCCCCACTTCTCTTTATAAAAGTGGGTCACTTCATAAAGTAGCTTATACTATCACGCGGTTATTTGGTTACCGTTTATGCCTTTTATAAAAAGGGCATAACTCACACATCGGAAGTCTATTTTCAGTGCCGTTTTTTTTAAAACCGCATAACTTTTCGAGATCTTTCCATCTAGATCATTATTTTCAATTTTTAAATCCGCATTATCTGCATATTTAATATGGCTTCTACAAGTATTGCCGTGCTTACCAGCAACAACTACTTCCAATGGAAATCCCATATGGAAGATTTATTAAGAAGTAAAGGCATGTACCGGATTACCATGGGAAAGGAAACAAACCCCACTGATGATGATAAGAAATCCAAATGGGATAATAGGAATGACGAAGCACATGGACTAATTGGAATGTCCATCTCTCCTGATCTAAGGTACCACCTTCAAGGAATTGATGACCCCGAAGAAGCGTGGGACAAGATTGAATCTGTGTTTGGTAAACTCAATATTATTCGAGCAAAATAGTTAGAAAATCAAATACTGACCTTGAGTCCAAGTGATTTTTCTTGCCTTGGAGACTATCTATCTAAGTTTAAAACACTTAGAATTTTATGTGAAGAATGTAAGATAGTAATGAAGGAAGAGCGTTGCATATATCTTATTCTTTCTAAGCTAGGTAGTGCATATTCTGTGTTTGTATCTACCTTTTATGCCATGAAAGAGGCTGTAGGGAAAGCTTATGTACAACCCACTCTTGAGTCCTTTTGTACTTCTTTGATTAGAGAGAAAGATAAGCTTGTACAACTTGGAGTGATCAACACTGCAGGTACCTCAAACAAAGCCTTAGTTGCCCAACATAAAGATAAACCCAAGTATCCCAAGAAGCAACATCCTCGCTACAACAACAAACAACCTAAGGGTCCCAAACCCACTCAGATAGCTTCAGCTCCTAATGGTGACAAAGGATCAAAATATAAAAGTAAGAATACTAACAGACATTGCAACTTTTGTAATAAAGATGGCCATGATGAGTCCAAATGTTTCAAGAAGATGGCAGCCTTAGAAGCAACGATGAAGAAGCACAACATCAGTATTGATTCTTCTTCTTCTTCTTCTTCTCATGGACATGCACTTTCTGCTTCAGGTTTTTCCTTCAATACAACTTCTACTACTACTTCTTCTTCTGATGAGTGGCTTATTGATTTAGGAACATCTTATCATATGGCTAAGGATAAAGCCATATTTTTTGCTCTAAATGAATGTAACACCAATGAAATATTTGTTGGTGATGATAGATCTCTTAGTGTTGTAGGATTTGGAACAATTCAGGTAGAAAATGATCATTTCAATGATGTATTATGTGTTCCAAATATTTCTTGTAACCTTCTATCAGTATATCAAATCACTCATTCAGGTGAAGGTAAAACTATCAAGTTTTCACCTCACCAAGTTGTAATCAAGGATCTAAAAGATCCTAAGCATGTTCTTGCCAATGGAATTGCTGATGATATTATCAAGTTGTACAAGTTTGACAACTTTGGGTCATTGGCTTTTTCATCGGTTTTTGTTTCTCATAGCGATGACTTGAGCAAACTTTGGCATGAGCGGTTTGGCATCTAAACTATCGCTCATTGTAGGAACTATGTAATCAACAGATGGTGACTGGTCTTCCTCTTGTTTCATGCAGAGATGGTGTTTGTGCCAGTTGTGTTCTCGACAAACATCATCGGGACACCTTTGACAAACGTGCCTCTTGGCATGCCTCGGGTCCTTTGCAGCTTGTTCACAGTGATTTGTGTGGTCCACTTTCTTATCCTTCTTTTTTTGGGTGCAACTATTTCTTAACTTTCATTGATGACTTTTCTAGACGTACTTGTGTTTACTTCTTAAAACTCAAGAGTGAAGTTTTTGACAAGTTTTTGGCCTACAAGCCCCTTGTAGAAAAGCAATATAGACATCAAATTCAAAGGTTAAGAACAGATAATGGAGGTGAATATGTGAACAATAATTTTACAAGTTACTGCACTACACAGGGCATCCAAATGAAACACATTGTTCCATATACACCACAACAAAATGGTGTTGCTGAGAGAAAGAACCACACATTAAAAGAAATGGCTAATTGTATGATCCAATCTAAGGGATCAAGTCTACAGTATTGGGCAGAAGCAATAAACTGTGAAAATTACATAGTCAATCACACTCCCACAAAGGCTCTTAAAAATATAACACCAGAAGAAGGTTGGACTAAAATTAAACCAGATGTAAGTCACTTCCGTGTATTTGGCAGTATAGCATGGGCTCACATTCCTGATGAGAAAAGGAAAGCATTGCAGCCTAAAAGTGAGAAGTGT
>ML790718.1:306400-318346 GCA_009831015.1 Picea engelmannii
TTCCATCTGCCTTGTTCTTGCCCTTGCCACCTCACATAAATGGGAGGTCCATCAGATGGATGTTAAATCTGCCTTCTTGCATGGCGATTTGAAAGAAGAAATCTACATGGAACAACCTCCTGGTTATGTCCAGAATGACTCTAACCTTGTTTGTCACCTCAAGAAATCTCTTTATGGTCTCAAGCAAGCTCCCTGAGCTTGGTATGCCAAAATGGATAGCTTTCTTATTGTCACTGGATTCTCTAAATGCCATTATGATTCTAATGTCTATACCAAGAAAGTAGGAAGCCATCTCATCATCCTTGTCCTTTATGTTGATGACCTTATCCTTACTGGTAGTGACTCAAAACTTTTAAACCATGTGAAAACCATCCTTAAGAAGAAATTTGAAATGACAGACTTAGGATTTTTGCACTATTTCCATAGCCTCCAAGTTTTGCAAACCAATGAAGGAATTTGTCTTTCCTAGTCTAAATATGCTTGTGACCTTCTTCGTCGCTTTCACATGGAAGATTGTAAACCAAACCCTTCTCCCTTCCAGTATGGAGTCAAGCTTTCTACCACCTGTACTTCTCCTAAAGTTGATGCCATCCTGTATCGTCAGTTAGTTGGTAGCCTCTTATACTTGACTCATACCCATCCTGATCTTTCCTTTATTGTTGGTCTTGTTGCCCAATATATGCAAACACCCCATGAAAGCCATTGAAAAGAAGATAAAAGGATACTTCGCTATGTTCGTGGTACTGTTCAGTTTGGGATACATTACAGTTCAGGGGGGACTCCCTTATTCATTGGTTTCACTGATTCATATTGGGCTGGCGACCCCGATGATCGGAAGTCTATTGCAGGTTATGTTTTCAGCCTTGGTTCATGACCTGTCACTTGGGCCTGTAAGAAACAATAGGCTATTACACTTTCTTCAGCAGAAGCAGAGTACTGAGCAGCGGTAAATGCAAGTCAAGAATCCCTGTGGCTTCGACAGACCCTTTCAGAGTTTGGATTCCAGCACCAACATCCGACCATCCTTTGGTGTGACAATCAAAGTGCCATCAATATCACCAAAGACCCAGTTCAACATCAGCGTAGCAAACACATTGAGCTACACATGCACTTCATCAGAAATCTCATTCATGATCAAGTTATTGAAGTGCTCTTTTGCCCTACAGAAGATCAAGTTGCAGAAATTTTCACAAAGTCTCTTATAAAAGTGAAGTTTTCCAAACTTCAATCTATGTTAGGAGTTCATGAATTTTTCATTAAGGGGGGATAGGCTCTAATGCCTCCTTCCTTCTCCTATTGTGTCATTATTGTAAATCCTTCAATCCTATCCCAAGTTTTTCTTAAGGGGGGATGTTAGGATATTTATACACTTAGGAGTTAGATAAGATCTACTTGGTCTAATATGTCATTAGGTAAAAGTGTGTTTCTTTAGTATGCATTAGTATGCATTTGTAGTTAGGAAATCCGACGGTCAGGATATGCTCCCGACATAGAGTGATCCGACGGTTCATACTCTCCTCGATCTTAATAACCATTGATCCATGGATTAACACCTGATTGGTCCATGATCTCTATTTAAAGAGCATGGAGGTTCATTTGTCGATGATCGATTGTGAGAAACTCTCTTGTAAAATCTCTCTGTAATCTTTTTTTTTTCATAAATAAACTGCTCCAAGTGGCTGCGTTGGCTGGGGCCGTGGATGTTTCCCCGTAGGGGTTTTACCACGTGAAAACATCGGTGTGTTGATATTTGATCTGGTTATGTGAGTGGTTACAGAAGGTGTTCGTCTTCTGTTGGAATACCTTTTTTTTCGAACAAATATTACCCTATTGGAAACTATGAGGACCAGTAGATGAGATGGACCACACTACGGAAAGAGAGGGGCCAAGAAGTTCTAGAGTTCACCAATACCTTCCATACCTTGTGCACCAAGCTGGGTATCAAAGACTTCAAACGAAATTTGGTTCTGAAATACCGTGGGGATCTACATCGATACATCCAAACTGAAATGGATTTTCTGAACATCTCATCACTCAGTGTTGCGTATCGATATGCTGTTAAAATCGAGCAGAAATTTAAGCACCAGAAAAAATGGTATTTTGGTTCTGCAAATCCACAACAACCAAAGTGCGAAAAAGATGTCCCTAACAAACAGTCTCCCGAAAACTAGTCCAATCCACATGAAAAGAAGGGTCATGGGAAGACAAATAAGGACACTGGAAAATGGTGCGATTTCCATAAAATCCCCTGGCACAACACCGATGATTGTCGCTCAAAACAATCAATTATGGCTGAGATCAAAGATAAGGAGATGAACCCTGATTCAGAATCTGATCTGAAAATATTGGTAAAGGACAGATCATTGACGCAGACCCCACTGCTATTGTCACGACCGCAACAATTCAACTAGAAGAACCAATAGATGCTAAATAGGGGGAGTGCCTTTTTCATTCACAGATGTGGGTGAAGGGGACCCCCCTGCATTTTATTGTTGATAGAGGAATCCCGAAGAACCCATCTCAGCAGAGGTCGTCAAACAGTTGGGATTGTCGACAACACCACACCCGCAGCCATACAACACCGGGTGGCTTCTCCAAGGACGATATCTTCGTGTCAGCTAGAAATATGAATTGTCATATGGCATCCAACCCTTTAAGGATGAGGTATTATGTGATGTTTCCCCACTAGATGTCTGTGATGTTCTCTTGGGCCAAAAATATATGTGGAAGTGCCACGTTGTTTATGAGTCTCGACCCCGCAGTGTCATTGGTTCTCTAGGGGGTCATCTCTTTAGAATACCAGAGGTAGTTTCGAATACTATTCCACATAAAAAGTGTGGCAAGGTAGTATCTCATGCTACAAAATTTAGCTTCTTAACAATCTTTTCAAAATGGGAACAGAAGGACACTGCAACCACTATAGCTTCGCCCCAAGCACCTTCTATCCAACAGAAGCAGTTCAAAAAGGTTGCAGCAAAGTGAAAAGATTACTTCTTCACACCATCATCTCATGTATCCCAACTTGTTGAACAACCTCAGCCTCAACAGGTTCATGAGAGACTTCCACAAACTGAGTAGCGCGATGTCTCCAGAAAGGCAAGCAACTCACCAAGATGCAGATTCAACAAACGCTTTTCCCTCTCCCCTGGGAACTCAACGCAATGGATACCATTGATTCCTAAGGAGGGATGATTGATCTAGGTGGATATCAGTGGCCACCCACCTTTTCCGACTGGCTCAAAACCATTTTCTGGAAAATTTGGCAATTTACTATTTTTAGCAGTTTTTAACTTCCGGGGCCATTTTGAGGGCCCAAATGAAGGTTTTTTGAGATTGAATTTCTCATAGATATATGAATGAATTATTGAGCCTCCAAAATGAATCTCCTTTATGATACATTTCCAACGAGCTATCATATGCCTAAAACGGAGATCGTATGCAAAAGTTACGACCCCGGGAAGTTGATGTACTAACTTACCCAAACGGGGCCCACATGACTTTTGGCGCTTCATATCCTAGGGTTAGGTTTTTGGATGTCTAGGAATTTTGGAATTCTTGTTTATTGTAAAAAGGCCTTCAAATACTCATTATAATCATCTTCTTGTGAATGCGAGTAGTCGTCACATCTCTTCTCAGAGATAAGCTGCCACCATTCTATCGAGTCTTTCACTCTGTATTTGACAGTCTCTGTACATTTATTTCATTAATATAAATTGTGCATTACTGTATATATATGTTTATGGTTGCATCTATGATATATTTATGTTATATTATTGAATATCTACAATATCTATGTGCATTTCTTTATTATATCTCCGATCGCATTTCGTGCCGAAAATAATCTGGATCAACGGTATCAGAGCAGGTTGCTCTTGATCATTTTTTTCATTGCATGTCCCCAATGAGGTATGAGCATAGCAATTTGGGTCTCAAGCTTGTCTCTCTTGAGAAAAATCGCTCTCACACACCCAAGAAACCCTCAATGGTGGAAGAAAATAAAAACGACGGAGCAGACAATCCTATCAGTCTGTTTCTTGAGCAAGCTCTCATGCGACAAAGGGATGAAATGATGGAGAATTTTTCCCACATCCTTCAACACCTGCCGATAGAAGCAGGTGCATCTTCATCAAGAGGCCTCTTTGGAGGCACCTCACCTTTCAATGTACAAGTTAATTTTGATATTCCTATATTTGAAGGACAGATATATGCATAAGCCCTAGACAAATGGTTAAATATGCTAGAAGGTTATTTCTCTGTTCACAAATTTTCTAATAAAGAAAAGATCACCTTCGCACTCCTTAAATCTCTCCCCTATGCCAAACATTGGTGGGAAACTTATTGGGAGCAGAGTTCCATAGAAGAGTCTGAAATATATGGGGCTGATCCCACTTGGGATTTTTTTGTGGATGCGGTAAAGGAACAATATTACCCTATTGGCAAATATGAGGACCAGTACATGAGATGGACCACACTACAGCAAGAGAGGGGCCAAGCAGTTCTCGAGTTCACCAATACCTTCCATACTTTGTGCACCAAGCTGGGTATCAAAGACTCCAGATGACATTTGGTTCTAAAATACCATGGGGCTCTACACAAATACATCCAAACTGAAATGGATTTTCTGGACATCTCACAACTCGGTGCTGCCTATCGACATGCTGTTAAAATCGAGCAGAAATTTAAGCACCAGAACAAATGGGATTTTGGTTCTACAAATCTGTAACAACCAAAGTATGACAAAGATCTCCCTAACAAACAGTCTCCTAAAAACCAGTCCAAGCCACATGAAAATAAGGGTCACGGGAAGACAAAGAAGGACACCGGAAAATGGTGCGATTTCCTCAAAATCCCCTAGCACAACATCGATGAATGTCTATCAAAACAGTCATTTGTGGATGAGATCAAAAACAAGGAGCATAACCCTGATTCATAATATGATTATGAAAATATTGGTAAAGGACAGATCATTGATGCAGACCCCACTGCTATTGTCGTGACCGCAACAATTCAACCAGAAGAACCAACAGATCCTGAAAAGGGGGAGCACCTTTATCATTCATAGATGTGGGTGAAGGGGACCCCACTGCATTTTATTGTTGATAGTGGAAGCCAAAAGAACCTCATCTCAGTAGAGGTCGTCAAACAGTTGGGATTGTCAACAACACCATACCCGCAGCCATACAACATTGGGTGGCTTCGCCAAGGACGAGATCTTCGTGTCAGCCAACAATGTCGATTGTCATATGGAATCCAACCCTTCAAGGATGAGGTATTATGTGATGTTTCTCCACTAGATGTCTGTGATGTTCTCTTGGGCCAATAATATATGTGAAAGAGCCACACTGTTTATGTGTCTCGACCCTACAGTGTCATTGTTTCTCTAGGGGGTCATCTCTACAGAATACCAGAGGTAGTTCCAACTACTGTTCCACCTAAAAAGTGCCACGAGGTAGTATCTCATACTGCAAAATTCATCTTCTTCACAATCTGTTCAAAATGGGAACAGAAGGACACGACAACCACTACAGCTTCGCCCCAAGCACCTTCTATCCAACATAAGTAGGTCGACAAGGTGGCAACAAAGCGAAAAGATTCCTTCTACAAACCGTCCTCTCATGTAGCCAAACTTTTTGAACAACTTCATCCTCAACAGGTTTGTGACAGACTTCCACAAACTGAGCAGCGCGACGTCTCCAGAAACGCAAGCAGCTCACCAAGATGCAGATTCAATAAATGCTTTTCCCTCTCCCTCGAGAACTCAACGCAATGGAGACCATTGCTTCCTAAGGAGGGAGGATTGATTCAGGTGGATATCGGTGGCTAACCACCTTTTTCGACTGGCTCAAAACAGTTTTCTAGCAAATTTGACAATTTACTATTTTTAGCAGTTTTTAACTTCCGAGGACATTTTGAGGGCCCGAATTAAGGTTTTTCGAGATAGAGATTCTCAATAATAGTTAAATGCATGAATTATCCACCAAAATGAATCTCCTCAATGATACCTTTCCAATGAGCTATCATACGCCTAAAACGGAGATCGTATGCAAAAGTTACGACCCCGAGAAGTTGACATACTAACTTAGCCAAACGGGGCCCACATGACTTTTGGCGCTTCATCTCCTAGGGTTAGGTTTTTGGATGTATATGAATTTTGGAATTTCTGTTTATTGTAAAAAGGCCTTCAAAGCCTCATTGTAATCATCTTCTTGCGAATGCGAGTAGCTGTCACATTTCTTCTCAGACATAAGCTGCCACCATTCTATCGAGTCTTTCACTTTGTATTTTACAGTCTTTGTACATTTATTTCATTAATATAAATCGTGTATTACTGTATATATGTGTTTTTGGTTGCATTTATGATATATTTCTGTTATATTATGAATATCTGCGATATCTCTATGCATTTATTTATTATATCTCTGATCTCATTTCATGCCAAAAATAATCCGGATCAGTGGTATCAGAGTAGGCTGCTCTTGATCATTTTTTTCTGTGCATGTCCCCTACGAGGTATGAGTATAGCAAGTTGGGTCTCGAGCTTGTCTCTCTTGAGGAAAATCGTTCTTGTACACCCAAGAAACCCTCAATGGCGGAAGAAAAGAAAAACAATGGCCCAGATGATCCTATCAGTTTGTTTCTTGAGCAAGCTCTCACACGACAGAGGGACGAAATGATGGAGAATTTTTCCCACATCCTTCAACGCCTGCCGATAGGAACAGGGGCATCTTCATCAAGAGGAAAATTTAGAGGCACCTTTCCTTTCAAGGTGCAAGTTAATTTTGATATTCCTATATTTGAAGGAAAGATAGATGCAGAAGCCCTAGACAAATGGTTAAATCTGCTAGAAGGTTATTTCTCTGTTCACAAATTTTTCGACAAAGAAAAGATCACCTTCGCACTCCTTAAAGATATCCCCCATTTCAAACATTGGTGGGAAACTTATTGGGAGCAGAGTTCCACATAGGAGTCTGAAATATATGGGGCCCATCCCACTTGGGATTTTTGTGTGGATGCGGTAAACAAACAATATTACCCTATTGGCAACTATGAGGACCAATACATGAGATGGACCACACTGTGGCAAGAGATGGTCCAAGCAGTTCCTGAGTTCACTAATACCTTCCATACCTTGCACACCAGGCTAGGTATCAAAGACTCTAAACGACATTTGGTTCTGAAATACCATGGGGTTCTACACAGATACATCCAAATTGAAATGGATTTTCTGGACATCTCATCACTCGGTGCTGCCTATCAATATGCTGTTAAAATTGAGCAGAAATTTAAGCACTAGAACAAACGGGATTTTGGTTCTGCAAATCCACAACAACCAAAGTATGACAAATACATCCCTAACAAATAGTCTCTCGAAAACTAGTCCATGCCACATGAAAAGAAGGTCACGAGAAGACAAAGAAGGACACCGAAAAATGGTGCGATTTCCACAAAATCCCCTGGCACAACACCGATGAATGTCGCTCAAAACAGTCATTGGTGGCCGAGATCAAAGACAAGGAGCCAAACCCTGATTCAGAATATGATTATGAAAATACTGGTAAAGGATAGATCATTGACGCAGACCCCACTGATGTTGTCGTGATCGCAACAATTCAACCAGAAAAGCCAACAGATCCTGAAGAGGGGGAGCACCTTTTTCATTCACAGATGTGGGTGAAGGGGACCCCGCTGCATTTTATTGTTGATAACAGAAGCCAGAAGAACCTCATCTCAGCAGAGGTCGTCAAACAGTTGGGATTGTCGACAACAACACACCTGCAGCCACACAACATCAGGTGGCCTTGCCAAGGACGAGATATTTGTGTCAGCCAGTAATGTCAATTGTCATATGGCATCCAACCCTTCAAGTATGAGGTATTATGTGATGTTTCCCCACTATATGTCTGTGATGTTCTCTTGGGCCAACCATATATGTGGAAGCACCACGCTGTTTATGAGTCTTGACCCCGCAGTGTCATTGTTTCTCTAGGGGGTCATCTCTACAGAATACCAGAGGCAGTTCCGCCTACTATTCCACCTAAAAAGTGCTGCAAGATAGTATCTCATACTGCAAAATTCAACTTCTTCACAATCTTTTCAAAATGGGAACAAAAGGACACTGCAACCACTACAGCGTCGCCCCAAGCACCTTCTATCTAATAGAAGCAGGTCGACAAGTTTGCAGCAAAGCGAAAAGATTCCTTCTACACATCGTCCTCTCATGTAGCCTGAATTGTTGAACAACCTCATCCTCAATAGGTTCATGACAGACTTCCACAAACTGAGCAGCGCGACATCTCCAGAAAGGCAAGCAACTCACCAAGATGCAGATTCAACAAACGCTTTTCCCTCTCCCCTGGGAAGTCAACACAATGGAGACCATTGCTTCATAAGGAGGGAGGATTGTTCTAAGTGGATATCGGTGGCCACCTGCCTTTTCCGACTGGCTCAAAATAGTTTTCTGGCAAATTTGACAATTTACTATTTTTAGCAATTTTTAACTTTCAGGGCCATTTTGGGGGCCCAAATGAATGTTTTTCAAGATATAGGTTGTCAATGATACCTAAAGGCATGATTGAGCCCCCAAAATGAATCTCCTCAACGATACCTTTCCAATGAGCTATCATACACCTAAAACGGAGATCATATGTAAAAGTTACGACCCCGGGAAGTTGATGTACTAACTTACCCAAACGGGGCCCACATGACTTTTGGTGCTTCATCTCCTAGGGTTAGTTTTTTGGATGTCTAGGAATTTTTTCATTCCTGTTTATTGTAAAAATGACTTCAGAGCCTCAGTGTAATCATCTTCTTGCGAATGCGAGTAGCCGTCACATCTCTTCTCAGAGATAAGCTACCACCATTCTATCGAGTCTTTCACTCTGTATTTTACAGTCTCTGTACATTTATTTCATTAATAGAAATCGTGTATTACTGTATATATGTGTTTATGGTTGCATATCTGATATATTTTTGTTATATTATTGAATATTTGCGATATCTATGTGCATTTCTTAATTATATCTCCAATCTCATTTTGTGCCGAAAATAATCTGGATCACCAATCCCTTTCTTTATAGTAATTGTGACTCATGCCACTTGTCCAACTCATATATAATTATATTTTACTAATTACTTTTTAGTTTAATATTCACACTTCCTTGTGTCACTCATTTGCATAAGTGCACATGAAATTACCCATTTAAAAATTATAAATATTGAATTTTACTCACCCAACTCCTACTTGTTATCCTAAGTGTTCTCTTGATCTTCTCATGGTTTCCTATATTAGTTATGCATTTGTAGTTACTTGTCTTAGTCATTTACTAGTTCACTTTACTAGCCCACATTTTTTTTTATCTCACAATGGAAATTGAAATTGAATTTGAATTATAATCTTATTTCTTCTCCATAATTTATGAGTGCACTTGAAATTGATTTTCACTAATTAAAAATTAATTTACTTTAATTTCATGCACACTTTTAAGAATATGCATCCTTCTTAGTATTTATATTTTCAATTATATCTTCATCATATTATGAATACTAATGTTCTATGTACATTTATTTTAAGCTAATATTTTGATTACTCTTTTGTAATATAAAGTATGCTAGAATATTATATTCTCCTAAAATGAAATGCATATTTAACAATTTTCTTTAGAATCTTTTCAATTCACTATCAATTTATGAAAAAAAAAATCGATGATACCAAGGTTGCCATGTATTTCATCCCATTTAAGATTTACCTTAATGTGTTTCATTAAGGGTGTTATGATTGCATGTCCTTAAGTACCTAAATTTTCTTGATGGAGAAATGGTGCAATAGTGGAGACATTGTTAACTAATCTTCATTTCCCTTTGTTGAATTATTAACAATCACTGAGGAATAAGGTCTTCATCTTAGTGCATTCCCCTCAAATAATCCTTGTGAGTGACCGAATCCACATCCTACCCTCACGACAACATGCAACCTAAGAATGAAATTGTTGCTAAACTTTTCAACTCAAGCCATGGAAGGAATGCTAATAGATGGAAATATGGATGCTACTCCACCTTTCCTAATGGTACTTGGTATGCCTCAATACAAACCTATTACCCATGTGTGAATCGATCGACAAGAATGTTCCTTGTGCCTACACACTACAATAAATGCATTATTAACTTCCATATTTCAAATCAAAATATAACATATTCAAATAATATATTTTGTTTCCTGAATCAATTCAGAGTCCAATAACATGTTGATGAAATCCCACGTCAATGCACCATTGCAGTTTGTTGTCATACTAGGAAAACCGTAAAAAATATCTACAAATTAATGTATCAATATTTTTATTTCAATTTATCCCAATCATAACAATCAATATCATCAATTATGTTAGGTAAATGCATATTTAATTCATCTAAGACATCATATTAAGTTACCATAATCATTCAATCCTCTTCATGTTTAATTCAATCAGATAATAAAAAGTCCATGTTTCATCATCACGATGTCAATCAAATAACTAGGTCATTTGTAAAAAAAATCTCTCAAATAATAAAGTCTAATTTGTCTTTGTAGTCAAACAAAATGGGGAAAATGTACATGTTCAACCAAAATGTTTTGTAAAGTAGGGACAATAACATCTTGTATGCAAGTTAAAGAAAGTGTTATGTGGTCTCAAACAAGATCTGAGATCATGGTATATAAAAATCGATAACTTATTCTTCCAGCAAGGATTCATAAAAGGTAAGAGTGATCTAAATAATTATATAAAGAAAGATGAACATGGAAATATTGTTTTGATTTCATTTTATGCTGATTATTTAATTATAATAGGAAGTTCTACAAGTTTGATTAATGAAATCAAAAGACAACTATCACAAGAAATTGAAATGAAGAATCTTGAAAAGATGCATTGTTATTTAAGCATTGAGGTATGGAGGGAAGATGGTAAAATTTGATCACTCAAAGTATGTATGCAAAGGAACTTATGAAACAATTGAATATCAATGACTATAAACCAGTGTCTACTCCATTATAACGAAATACAAAGCATTTTGATGGTGATACAAAATAACTAAATGGTACTTTGAATAGACCATTGGTGGGAAGTTTAAATTACCTAACCACAACAAGATGTGGCATTCCATACTTAGTTAAAATACTTGGTTATTTCATGGCTAAGACACATGAGAGCCATTGGAAAGCTCCCAAGAGAGTCATTCAATACTCAAAAGGAACTATTGATTTTGGTATTGAATACACTAATCATTTGAATGTTGAGTTCACAAGTTATTCATATTTTGATTGGATAGGTGATCCATATGATAGAAAATCAACCACTAGATATGCACTTAGTATACGATCCGAGATTGTGTCTTGGAGCAGTGAGAAGCAAGAAGAATCCAATTGTTTCAATGTCCCAATTTAACTAAGGTGCATTCTTGAATACATGAGAGAAAAGAAAAGGCATCCAATCGTTTCATTGTCCCAATTTAGCTAAGGGGAATTCTTGAATACATGAGAGAAAAGAAAAGAGTATCTACAACTATCAAGTGTGACAATCAAAGTTCAATGAAAGTAATAAATAATCCAATTTATCCTTCAAGATCAAAACACATTGAATTTAAACATCATTTTATAAAATAAAATATTTAATAAAAAAATTAATATCATTTTATAAGATAAAATATTTAATAAAAAAAAATGATTTGACTTATTGTGACAAAAAAAAAAAAAACTAGGTTGAAGAAGAGTCCACAACAATAAAGGTGTAGAGCTGGTAATCTATAATTACTATATGAATTCCATTGTTTGGTGGCTCCAAGCCATCTTTGCCTATGGAGGTCTTTGGAGTCCTAACCTTGCATGATACTGTTTGATTTGCATGACACTGTTTACGAAACAAATCTTGTAGATCATGTTGCATGTGGACCATATTTTCATGAACATATAGAGAA
>ML790718.1:319483-330394 GCA_009831015.1 Picea engelmannii
ATTTAGAGTTGTAGGTGGTGCCTCCTCTTTCACAATGTTGGTATTGTAATGCAGAGGTGGAGGTGGTGCCTCCTTTTTCACTATGCTTGGTCTGGGATGTAGCGGCAGAGGTGGTGACGGGGGAAAGTGCGTAGTGGAGGATGTGTTTTCCTTTTTTACCTTGCCCTCCTCGGGATATTGAAGCGAGACAGACTGAGTGCGCTGGGTGGAATGGCGGGGGTGGCCAAAATGAGCGATGAGTGCTCGTTGGGAGGCTGTGATCCTGGTAGCTCGAGAGAGGGCATTGGTTTTCCTAGCGCCCCTCTTGGTCTTACCATGCTCTCGAGGCATGGTGGAAATAAGAAGGGTGCAGTGGAGGGAAATGGAGGGATGGTGGTGAATGATCTTGGTTCGTAGGGTGAAAATTAAGGCCAGGAGGTTTGTGAGGGCCGAAGTGAAAACGATGATGCCATAAATATCGTGAGGGCTGAAGTGCTCTGCAAGAAGAGCGAACTGGGTTAAAAATGAGTGGAGATACATTTCGATGCTGCTCTTAACACCTGAGGAACCTGAAGTGACCTATCCCATCGCCATTGAAGGCCGACGGGACCTTTGCATCTTCCTGGTACCAAATGCCTGGTTGGTCCACTCACCTAAGAGCCCAACCAGGCACACTACCTTAAATTCTCATGTGGTGTGAGCCATGGGACGTTAATGCACAGAGGGTGGCAGTTAGGGATAATAACTCCCCCGGCTGATCTGGACCTGATGTCCTCCTCATCACGCCAGGTGGCACCCCATCTGGGTGTGGGTGGTCCCTTCAGGCTAGCTCCCTGTAGTGAGTCCAAATTGTCGAGTTCCGGGGTCGTCTGGAATGTGTGAGAGTGATCGGCTACCCGAGATCCACTCCTACATTGGCGAGTCTATCTGCCACCTTGTTTGCATCATGCCTTACATGAGAGGTGATGATAGTAAGAGAAGGTCTAAGGAGTGATTGAAAGCTATGGAGGGGACCCAATAGGCGCCAACTAGGGGTGATCCTTTTTGGATTTCTTCCATTGAGGATTTTGGTTTCCAGCTCAATTATGACTTTGGAGTCTCCTTCTATAATTAGGAAACTGAGATTGTGGTCCAAATCCAGTTGTACTCCTTTGATAATACCCCAAGTTTCCACTGAGTTATTGGTGTCGAATCCCATATTTTCAGTTGTGATACTATGGATTTAGCCTTCGTTGTTTCTTATTACTGCTCTTGCAATTGAGGGGCCTGTATTGTCCTTTGAAGCTCCATCAAAGTTGATTTTGTGAAACCTGGGCGGAGGGGGGGACCAAACCGAGGGGTTGATGATTAGGGTTGTGAGAGGGGACTCAGGAGAAAGAGAAGCGGGTGAGAGTGTAAAGCCCTATGAGTTTAGGATCAAGGTCTCTCTCAGGTCAGAGGGGAGATCATCTTTGGTCCAAGGGTGGAGCTGGAGGGTTTCTTGAAGATGTAGTAGAATCGTTGACTAGATGGAGGCTATTAGGGAGGGATGGGAGTGGAAAACTCTTCTGTTTTTTTCTTTCCAAAGTTGCCAAACTATGAAACCTGGCATGAGTTGCCAAGATCTGTTAAGGAGTGGGATTTTGTAAGGTCTTGAGCCCCAAATTTTGATTTTGTTTATTATGTTGCCTTTGACTCGATTTGTTCTTCTCATGAGTTGGGTGGCTTGGTTCCATATTTCTTCCCTGATGGTAAAGTTGTTTAGGTGGTGCTCCATAGTTTCTGATTTTTGTTGACAGAGATGGCAGATCGAGGGGATAATGAAGCGTCTTCTCTGGAGGTTTTCCCAAGTTAAAATCTTGTTTTGTAGAAGGAGCCAAAGAAATGTTGAGATTTTGGGCCAGAATTTGGATTTCCAAACAGTGGTTCAGATAGATTCCTTCTGCAGGTTTTGAAATCCTTCCTATAGGGTGTACCCTTCTTTGAGAGTGAAGTTTCTATGAGGTGAGTTCCCCCATATTAGAATGTCTGGATCAATGCTTATTCAAATTTTCCTTGAGGTGATTGCTTGCATCCAGTGCTGCAGGTTACAGTTCTCTGCTACTTGTAGTTCTTGATGGGAAGATTTCCAGGTTCTCCAGGGAAAGTTGTTTGGGGAGTGTGCCCACATGTCGGCTACCTTGGAGGTGGCAAGATTTTTTATTTGGTTTTCATATTGAAGCATATTATCTTTTGACTGGAGGGATGGCCTTTGCTGCCAAGAGTCCGTCCAGAATAGTGTGCTCTGACCATTGTGAATTTCCTAGAAGGCCTGTTCATGAATAAGTGGCTTGTTTCTCCAAGCCGAATCCAGATGTTAGAGCCTTGAATTTTGTCCTGCATCCTGATCAAGTGGGATTGTTGAGTATTCGGGGCGTATTTATGTTTAAATATCTTGGACAAGATTTATATAGGAGTTTTGAGCCATCTCCACCAAATTTTGGCTCCCATGGTGTTGTTGATTTTTCCAGGGTCGCAAAGGCCCAGGCCACCAAGGGAATGAGGTTTGCAGACTTTGTCCCAACTAACCAAAGCCCATTTTTTTTCTGTCTTGTGTCCATGCCAAAGGAATTTTCTCTGCATATTCCATATTTTATTTATGATATACTGAGGGGCAGCTAGTGCTGAAAAGAGGTAGGCCGGTATGGCTTGAAGGACAGAATTTAGGAGGGTGATTTTGGCTGGGAGATTAAGGGAGAAGAAGGTCCAGGTGCTAAGATGATTGGAAATGGAGAGGAGGAGGGAGTCCCAGGAGAGATTTCAGGCTATCGATTATGAGAGAGGGAGGCCTAGATATTGAGTTGGTAGGGTACAAACATGAATAGTTAAGAGTTAGGAGATGTGTTGTTGGATGGCCACTGGCGTGTTAAAGAATAATAGTTGCAATTTTTCCAAGTTGAAGGTTGTTCTTGAGGCTTCACTGAATTCATTGAGGATGGAACTAAGCTTGGTGGATTCTTGCATAGCAGGGGTGTTCATGAGCATTTTATCATCTACAAATTGGATATGTGAGGCCACAAGTTGAAGTCCATGGAGAGGGAGGCCTTGCAGGGATCCATCTTCGATGGAGGCTTTAATGTAGCGGCTGAGGCCTTCCTCCATTATGAAAAAGAGGAATGGGGTGAGGGGATCGACTTTCCTTATTCCCTGAGAGGGAGAGAAGGGTTGGGAGGGATTTACATTGACTAGAATTGAGAAGAAGGTTGAGGAGATAAGGTTCATAATCCAGGCTATCCAGTTACTGCTGAAGCCAAAGGATGTTAGGACAACTCTGATGTAGTGACAAATTAATTTATCAAAATACTTTCAGAGATCAATCTTTAGAAGTTGTTGGCAACCCAACAACCATCTCATGTTTTCGGTATTTTTATGAATAACTTAATTAACAACATGAGATTTTTTAAAAATTCATTTTTTGGCATGCATATATGATCTTCTTTATTGTTATCATTTTAGATTGTTGCTTGTATGGTTTACATTAATTTTGAGAGTGGTCTTGATGTTTTATTCCTTCCTTTTGTCCGGTTTGAATTTCATGACTTCCAACATAAAATTCAAATGCCATTTCATTTCGTTTTCTACAGAGTTTTCACGCCAACGGACAAACTTCATGATTTGGGAATTTGTCACTACCTCTTATTGAATTTGTCTATTGTATATCATTGTTGCTTGTGAAATTTAAGAATGTCTTGGATGACTTGTGTTTCTAGAATTGTTTATGGATCATGTATTGTGTTTCTAGAAGGTTGCATGACTGATTAAAAGCAGGCTACAAAATTTGGTTATTTGAAACTCTTTTGTACCTAGACTAGTTTGAAATGATTTACATGACCTCTTATAACAAGCTTTGAATGATATCAAAAGGATCTAGTTATTATAACAAAGAATGTTTGAAATTTTATTATTAATGACATCCTACATAACCCATTTTATAACAAAGTTGGGTCATCAATAATTATCAAATGACACAAGGGTTGGATGATGCTAACGCCTCCATAAGGATGTAATGATCTCACTTAATCTTGTAACACCAAGTATAGAAGCACCTTATCTCAACCTTTATTTCGATACTTGAATTATCATATGTTCGAATCAATTGGAACTCAACATAGCATTCTTATGGAAAAAACACATGTTATATATGGGGTTAAAACTTTCAAACTTTGAACAATGCATTTTGAGCCAACGTATCATAAACATGGTGAAACATCATCGATGCTTTGGCGATATGGTTACCATTTCACATGTCATTCTCATTAAAGATTGGGATCATATTGAAACATCCATGCTTTAGACACCAACGACATTCACAACCATTCTTAAATTAGTTGAATGATTGATGTGTTAGGCTTGGTGATCAATAGATATCTGAATGCGAATCTTCACTACGATTATATGGCTATCCTCTTAATAGTCAGTCGTTAATTAATTTTGTTTTCATTGATTATTTTTTAGGAGTAATGTGTCTTTGTTTGACTCGGTGATAAGCTCGAGGATATTCATGTGCCCTACGAAATGAAGTGCTAAAGCATGTGGTATTTTTACATGATGCCAAATTGGAGATGAAACTAGATCATGAACTGTTTGGTTATCCTCACAAGAAAGAGAGAACAACAGTTTTTGGGGATTCCTGTCATTCCACAGGGAGCGGTTTTTGAACGCAATTTACAAACACACGAAGAGGAATTTTGGGAAACTGTTGAAAATGCATCCGAGAAAGAGGTTTATTTACCTAAACCTAGAAGGGTTTCTTCATAAAAAATATATTCTAGGATCTATAAGTGATTCTTCGAGGATGATGTTCCAAGATTTCGTCCGCAACAGACTGGAGAGCAGATTTTGCGGGGCACATTACGGGAAAACGGTGACGGATTTTGAGAAACCGCCAAAAATCCATTTTGCAAAACAAGTTGATTTAGATGACTCCAAAGGAGATTCTAGAAATGGTGAACGGTTTAGAAGGTACAGGTTGTTCTTTGAAGTGCAATTTTCTAGATTTCCCCTAAATTCGTCAAAGAAGTTTCCAGTTCATAAATCAAGGATTAATATGGAGAAAGCATATCCTGATCTACTTTAGTTATGTGGCATGGAACTAGTTTTTAACATAATTTGTTGTGTATCTGTTAAATAGTATTAGGACTGGATCATTACAAACAAACTCGTATTATTTTATGTTGAATTGTCTTGTTGTCAAACAAATTTGAATCTGCTATTAAAACCAATATTATTTTGTGATATCTAACCCTATCTTAAGATATGGGATCGATACTCTTTGTGGGGATTTAAAAGGGATGGCTGGAACTGTAGAATCATCTTAGCCTAGAGCAGAATATGGATGAATGATTCCAAGACTAAATGAAACAGTGCATAAGCATTTCAGCTTTAGCCTCTTGTGAATGGTGTTTTCATTGATGTTTTGTTAATCCTTGTATATTAATAGTTATTGTAGCTTTAGACTCATGATCTATCATGTTTGGGATACCCATGTTATAAATATCATACATAATTTTCTGCTCTAGATATTGACACTATGATCATCTCTTTAATTTGAATGACAAGATTTCTCTTTGATTTTTAGTTGAATAATGAAATGCAATGTGTTACACTTATATTTATCTTACTGTAATCACTTGCGATCATAAGATCACAGGGTTTATTTGTATTATATGTTCTGCTATTAAATTTCAGTTACTAGGACAGGTTATGAATTTATTCACAACATTTGCATTATAAGTCTATTGCAGATTTATCTTGTAGGCGTGGTTGTTGGATGATTTTTATTCACATAGAATCATGGATACATTTCACAAACTAACATCAGGTTAGCTCCTTTATGTTTCTAATTTTTGTCAACTATGCATTAGTGAAACTAGACAGTTTAGATCAACTTTTGACTATCTGTACATCTGTGTTTCATAGTCTAGTTAATTCATGATTTGTTAGATTTATATAGATAAAACAAAAAATATTTGAATGTGCTTTCTTTATCTGCTTCACAAAAGAAATTATTGTCTACATTGATTTCGTGAGTTTCCACTGAAACTTACAACCTGTAAATGTTGTTCATAAATGGGATTTTTTTATGTTTTCTTGTTCCTCTTAAACACATTTAAAGTAGTTATATCAGAGTATGTATATACATATATATATATTATAGCTTTTAGCATATGTTAGTTATTTCTTTCTTTTTTTTTCCTTTTAGGACTTTAGATTGGATAACGGAGCCATTAAACCCGTCATATCGAGTTACACCAAACGACTTGGGTTACTTAGACAACCCCAGATCGAACTCGTTCTTCTAGTTGACAGATGGTCAATTTCGCCCGTCAACAAATGGCGCTAGAAGGAGGGCTGATTGACAAGCTGGCCTTGTAGGAGCCTTTATTTCGAATGTATTTAATTTCCCCATGGCTCCCCAAATCACTGTGTTGAAACATGATTTCCACTTCTCATTACCTGATGTTCCCAAGGAGACAGTCTCTCGCTTGTCCAAACTCACCTTTGATGATGGGGGGAATGTATCTATTAAATACCACCTTAACAAGTTTTGGTGCAAATGCATCAAACATGACATTTCCGATTTAAAAATTTTGTGCAGATTGTTCTCTTTTACTTTTAGGGGTCGGATTAAAAATTGGTTTTAGTCTTTTCCGGCATATCAAATTTTGTATTGGTTTCAATTTGTAGAGAAATTTTTAGATGCTTTCAAAATCTATGACTACAACCAATTATGTGAAGAATTTCAAACTTTACTAATCAATGACAATTCCTCTCCAGAAGGCTTTTCAACAAGAATCCATCATGTTCTCTATAAATTTAATCTCAATGACATGTCATTTGTACTAAATCTCCCCTATGATTCTTGCATCCCTTTCATCTTGTCATATTCAATCGCGAATGTCAAACTAGTTACAAATACTATCACTCAATTGCAAGAAGAATTTTGTTCGTGGAATGAGAAGAATCCATTCGAAAATTTTGAATAAGCAAGGGAGATAGAACCTATTCAAAAGGTTCTTACTGACAATCATTTTTTTTTTCCTCTGAATCATTATATACTCAGTCCTCGACCATCATGGAAGAAGATTTGATATTGGGTCAAGGTGAATGTTCATATTCTTCAAACTTTCTCTCTAATCAATACTTAAACTCAGTTATTGAAGAATACTTAGGTGATGAAAATGATCTTCAGAATTCCAACATCCCAATGAAACTGATTAGATATGTAAATCTGCAATTGGAAGAAGAAACCTTAAACCTTCATCCTCAAAACATTCCTTATCCACAGGAAAGATTAGATGTTTGTCACGAAAGTTTTTAAATACATGAGGAAAATTTAGACGATCATGTTATGTTGAAGGACTTATCACCAAAACAGAGTGAAAGTTGTAAGGCAAGTGAATAGGAATGTCTTGATACTACCAGTGTTAAATATCATGGATCAAGAGATTCTTTTCATGTGCTTATTTATCATTCCTTTTACTCTTTATATCCTGATCTCTTCTTAGATTCTGCTGGACGTGATGCTTTACCCATGATATCTTACTCTTTTCCACCACAATCAAATCATTTTGATATGCCAAAATCTGGTGAAACTAATTCCAAACATAACATTTATGAAGTTGGATTCGATGCTCTTTCACTTTCATCACTCACATGGGAAAAAGACATGTTGCAAGATGATTTTACATGATTCATTTTTGAAAAATACAATGCGTTCATTCTTATGGAGATCAAATATTCTACATTTCATATTCATTCTTTGATTAGTTCGAATTTTAATTTTTGTGCTTCACATTTTGAAACGATCAATCTCATCAAAGGAAGCATTCAAACCAATAATCTAATTGATGTCATGAATCCTCTTATGATGTGTTCCCCATTGCTATATTCATTTCATCAAAGTCATAGTTGGAATCCTAATTTTTATGACAGGATCTTAGGATGTCTTTAATATTCATATGTAAAAAATATTTATAATAAAGATAAATTTGCGCTTACTTTGTTTTTACCTAAATATCTAGGAAGTAAGCATGACATATTTCTTTTAGATCTTGCATGTGAAGAAATTAATGAACACTTGGAGAATTGTTAGGAAGATGGGGCACTTCAACCTTGGCTGATGGTTATGTCATTTCCCCATAATCTTGACAAGTTTTCCAAACTTACTTACACTCGTCCATGCCATTATGACCCATATCACGACAAGATTGTAGAATGGTTGGAGGATTCATACATCAAGAAGTTTCAAGGGAATGGTAAAGTCATGCTTGCCTTGTTTTTAAATGATGATGATAAAGGTAAGTATGATATATTTTTGTCGTTTTTCGATATACTACCATTCTTGTTAGTAATTTTTTATTTTGTTTCCATTGTAGGATTGGTGTTACTCCGATGGCTACATTGGAAGCATGACTTCACGTAGTATTTTGATTTGTTTAGAAGTTAGAGCTGTTTTAGGAGTAGGTTTTCTTTTATATTTATTTCTCATTGTTTCTCTTTGTAATAATGTAGTCATGAACAAAAGTGGGTGAAATAAGAGAACCATAATATGATTGTTGTCAGGGAAGCACACTTTGACCCTTTATCTCAACTTTTCAAAAATGCAATATCATCATGAAGATTTTTAAATGAAAAGTAAAGAGATAAGTAAATCTGAACTGTGAATTCTACCCTAACCCAAGGTACCATGAGTAGGAATACACTCATATTAATAAGGGATTTTCCCTTTTTCTTTTAGTCTCTGTCAAGAGTTATTTCTTTTGACGATTTCAGATCCACCCTCTTGTGAATATTTTTAATTTCTTTTTTTTGTTGTTTTTGGTTTTGGTTCTTTTCATTTTGGCTTGATTTTGATTTGTTTTTTGAACAATTTTGTCTGTATTACCATTTCATTTGTTGAAAGGAATCAAAACTCTTATTCTTTAGCAGCAGTTGATAACTTTTCAAGAACCTGAGTAGTAAGTGCTAAAACTCAGAACAACAGAAGGAATTTTCTTTTCAAACAATGTTCTTGGTTTCTCATTAAAATCACACGAAAACACGATTATCCTTAACAAACTTCTAACACCACCCTTGTTTTAATGAGAATAACTCAGTGTACTTCCCCATCCTAGAGATGATTTCTTATAGAAATATAACTGTCCAAATCATGATGGAATTCATCAATACAGAAAAATAATTTTTAAATGATCAAACTTTTTCCAAACTATGAGATTTTTAGTATCACCCCGCTCTCTTGAATATCATGAAGTTTATGCAAATTTATAAACAAATTCTAGAGACTTGTAAGCACTGAAATGTGTGGGAAGTGTTTGCAAACCCACCGGGACATTGAACAGGTCTGCTGGCAGCGGGTAAATGCACTCATGATACCAAGGAAACTTTGTTGGGGTACTGAACAAGTCCGCAGGCAGTGAAGCAATGCCGGGTTTGAGAAGATTCTCAGGTATGTATTTTAATTTGATCAAGTGTGAAGATTTTTTTATCATAAATGTACAACTCGTGGACGAGATACGAGTATTAGAGTGGTTTAAATGACATCCTTGCTGAGGCTATAGATGCCTGCTGGAAGCAGTGGCCCTGTCAACGATATTGGAGTTATCTGTATAAACATCGCTACCCCTGTGATCGAAACGAGATACCAAATTACAATTTTTTGGACAGAACTTTATCCAATGCTATGACTGTGTTATTTTTTTTTTCCTGAGTTATTGTCGAGATGCTTCATTTGTCATTCAATTGTTTCTAATAATTATTTTTGAGTCATCTGTTCCTTGATATAATTTTTTTATGATGTAGAGATAACTGTTTCTCCCAATGAGTCACCATTGTTGTCAGCCCAACATCCATCTCATGTTTTCGGTATTTTTATGAACAACTTAATTAACAACCTGAGATTTTTTAAAATTCATTTTTTTGGCATGTATATATGATCTTCTTTATTGTTATCATTTTAGATTGTTGTTTGTATGGTTTACATTAATTTTGAGAGTGGTCTTGAAGTTGTATTCCTTCCTTTTGTCGAGTTCGAATTTCATGACTTCCAACATGAAATTCAAACGCCATTTCATTTCATTTTCTACGGAGTTTTCATGCCAACGGACAAACTTCATGATTTGGGAATTTGTCACTACCTCTTATTGAATTCGTCTGTTGTATATCATTGTTGCTTGTGAACTTTAAGAATAGCTTGGATGATTTGTGTTTCTAGAATTGTTTATGGCTCATGTATTGTGTTTCTAGAAGGTTGCATGATTGATTAAAAGAAGACTACATAATTTGGTTATTTGAAACTCTTTTGTTCCAAGACTAGTTTGAAATGATTTACATGACCTTTTATGACAAGCTTTGAATGATATCAAAAGGATCTAGTTATCATAATACATAATGTTTGAAATTTTATTATTAATGACATCCTATATAACCCATTTTATAACAAAGTTGGGTCATCAATAATTATCAAATGACACGAGGGTTGGATGATGCTAACGCCTCCATAAGGCTATAATGATCTCACTTAATCTTGTAAGACCAAGTATAGAAGCACGTTATCTCAACCTTTATTTTGATACTTGAATTATCATATGTTCGAATCAGTTGGAACTCAACATAGCATTCTTATGGAAAAAACACATGTTATATATGGGGTTAAAACTTTCAAACTTTAAACAATGCATTTTGAGCCAACGCATCATAAACATGGTGAAACATCATCGATGCTTTGGCGATATGGTTACCATTTCATGTTGGAAATATGGCTACAACAGACATGACGCAGATGATCAAGGCGCAGATGATCAAGGTTGTCATTGATGGCAATCGATTGTTTATGAAGAACAGATGCTGAAACATGCTGCAACACAAATGCAAACACAGACGCTGAAAAACAGTGCTGAAACAACGTTGGAACAC
>ML790718.1:344003-392317 GCA_009831015.1 Picea engelmannii
TATCTGCTTTATGTTTATAACTCTGGATTTCACAGTAAAGACTCACTGCCACTAAGATTAATGATTCAAAGTTAGAAAAGGAGAGAAATTATTAATAATCTACACTAACTGATTCACCCCCCCCTCTCAGTTAGTTCATACCTATAACATTTCACATGTCATTCTCATTAAAGATTGGGATCATATTGAAACATGCATGCTTTAGACACCAATGACATTCACAACCATTCTTAAATTATTTGAATGATTGATGTGTTGGGCTTGGTGATCAATAGATATCTGAATGTGAATCTTGACTACGATTATATGGATATCCTCTTAATAGTCAGTGGTTAATTAATTCTGTTTTCGTTGATTATTTTTCAGGAGTAATGTGTCTTCATTTGACCCGGTGATAAGCTCGAGGATATTCATGTGCCCTACGAAATGAAATTTGAAGCATGTGGTATTTTTACATGATTCCAAATTGGAGATGAAACCATAACATGAAATGTTTGGTTATTCTCACATCAAAGAAAGAACAACAGTTTTTGGGGATTCCCGTCATTCCACAGGGAGCGGTTTTTGAACGCAATTTACAAACACACGAAGATGAATTTTGGGAAACTATTTAAAACGATCTGGGAAAGAGGTTTATTTACCTAAACCTATAAGGGATTCTTAATAAACAACATATTCTAGGATCTGGATGTGATTCTTCAAGACTGATGTTTCAATATTTCGTCCGCAACAGACTGGAGAGGTGATTTTGCGGGGCACATTATGGGAAAACGGTGATGAATTTTGAGAAACCGCCGAAAACCCATTTTGCAGAACGGGTTGATTTAATTGAATCGCAAGTAGATTCCATAAATGGTGAATAGTTTAGAAGGTACATGTTGTTCTTTGAAGTGAAATTTTCCAGATTTTGCCTAACTTCGTCAAAGAAGTTTCCAGTTCATAAATCAAGGATTAATACGGAGAAAGAAGATACTGATCTACTTCAGTTATGTGGCATGGAACCAGTTTTGAACATAATTTGTTGTGTATCTGTTAAATAGTATTAGGATTGGATCATTACAAACAAACTTGTATTATTTTATGTTGAATTGTCCTGTTGTCAAACAAATTCGAATGTGCTGTTAAAACCAATATTATTTTGTGAGATCTGACCCTATATTAAGATATGGGATCGATACTCTTTGTGGGGATTTAAAATGGATGGCTGGAACTGTAGAATCATCTTGGCCTAGAGCAGAATATGGACGAATGATTCCAAGACTAAATGAAACAACGCATAAGCATTTTGTCTTTAGCCTTTTGTGAATGGTGTTTTCATTGATGTTTTGTTAATATTGGTATATTAATAGGTCTTGTAGCTTTAGAATCAATGATCTATCATGTTTGGGATACTCATGTTATAAATATCGCCCATAATTTGCTTCTCTAGATATTGACACTGTGATCATCTCTTTAATTTGAATGACAATATTTCTCTTTGATTTTTTGTTGAATAATGAAATGCAATGTGTTACACTCAGATTTATCTTACTGTAATAACTTGTGATCATAAGATGACATGGTTTATTTGTATTATCTATTATGTTATGAAATTTTAGTTACCAGGAGAGGTTATGAATTTATTCACAATATTTGCACTATAATTCTATTGTATATTTATCTCGTAGGCATGGTAGATGGATGCTTTTTATTCACACAGAATCCCAGATACATTTCACAAACTAGCATCAGGTTATCTCCTTTATGTTTCTAATTTCTGTCAATTATGCATTACTGAAACCATAAAGTTTAGATCAGCTTTTGACTATCTGTACATCTATGTTTCATAGTCTAGTAAATTCATGATTTGTTAGATTTATATAGAGAAAACAAAAAATATTTGAATGTGCTTTCTTTATCTGCTTCACGAAAGAAATTATTTTCTACATTGATTTCGTGAGTTTCCACTTAAACTTACAACCTGAAATGTTGTTCATAAATGCATTTTTTTTTATGTTTTCTTGTTCCGCTTAAACACATTTAAAGCAGTTTTATCAGAGTATGTATATACATATATATTATAGTTTTTAGCATCAGTTGGTTACTTCTTTCTTTTGTTTTCCTTTTAGGACTTTAGATTGGCTAACAGAGCCATTAAACCCGTCAAATCGAGTTACACCAAACAGATTGGGTTACTTAGACAACCCTAGACCAGACTCGTTCTTCCAGTTGATGGATGGTCAATTTTTCTCGTCAACAAATGGTGCTAGAAGGAGGGTCGACTGACAAGTTGGCCTTGTAGGAGCCTTTATTTCAAATGTATTTAATTTCCCCATGGCTCCCCAAATCATTGTGTTGGAACATGCTTTCCACTTCTCATTACCTGATGTTCCCAACGAGACAGTCTCTCGCTTGTCTAAACTCACCTTTGATGGTGGGGGGAATGTATCTTCTAAAGACAACCTTAACAAGTTTTGGTGCAAATGCATCAAAGATCACATTTTTTATTTAAAAAATTTGTACAGATTGTTCTCTTTTACTTTTAGGGGTCGGATTAAACATTGGTTTGAGTCTTTTCCAACATATCACACTTTTGATTGGTTTCAATTTGTAGAATAATTTTTAGATGCTTTTGAAATCTATGATTACAATCAATTATGTGAAGAATTTCAAACTTTACTAATCAATGACAATTCATCTCCAGAAGGATTTTCAACAAGAATCCATCATGTTCTCTGTAAATTTAATCTCAATGACATGTCATTTGTACTAAATCTCCTCTATGGTTCTTGCATCCATTTCATCCAATCATATTCAATCTCGAATGATGAACCAATTACAAATCCTATCACTCAATTGTGAGAAGAATTTTGTTCGCGGGATGAGAAGAATCCATCCAAAAATTTTGAACAAGCAAGAGAGATAAAACCTATTCAAAAGGTTCTTACTGACAATCAATTTTTTTTTCCTCTGAATCATTATATACTCAGTCCTCGATCATCGTGGAAGAAGAATTGATGTTGAGTCAAGGTGAATGTTCATATTCTTCAAACTCTCTCTCTAATCAATACTTAAACTCAATTATTGAAGAAAACTTAGGTGACGAAAATGATCTTAAGCATTGTAACATCCCAATGAAACTGATTAGAGACGCAAATATACAATTGGAAGAAGAAACCTTAAATCTTCATCCTCAAAACGATCCTTATCCACAGGAAATATTAGATGTTTGTCACGAAAGTTTTGAAATACATGAGGCAAATTTAGACGATCATGTTATGTTGAAGGACTTATCACAAAAACAGAGTGAAAGTTGCAAGGCAAGTGAAGAGGAATGTCTTGATACTACCATTTTTAAATATCATGGCTCAAGAGATTATTTTCATGTGCTTATTTCTCATTCCTTTTACTCTTTATATCCTGATATCTTCTTAGATTCTGGTGGACGTGATGCTTTATCCACAGTATCTTACTCTTTTCCACCACAATCAAATCTTTTCAATATGCCAAAATATGGTGAAACTAATTCCAAACATAACATTTATGAAGTCAGATTCGATGCTCTTTCACTTTCATCACTCACATGGGAAAAATACATGTTGCAAGATGATTTTACATGATTCATTTTTGAAAAATACAATGCACTCATTCTTACGGATATCAAATATTCTACATTGCATATTCATTCTTTGATTAGTTCGAATTTTCATTTTTATGCTTCACATTTTGAAATGATCAATATCATCAAAGGAAGCATTCAAACCAATGATCTAATTGATGTCATGAATCCTCTTATGATGTGTTCCCCATTGATATATTTGTTTCATCAAAGAAATAGTTTGCATCCTAATTTTTATGACAGGATCTTAGGATGGCTTGAATATTCGTATGTAAAAAATCTTCATAATAAAGATAACTTTGTGCTTGCTTTGTTTTTACCTAAATATCTAGGAAGTAAGCATGACATATTTCTTTTAGATCCTACATGTGAAGAAATTAATGAACACTTGGAGAATTGTCAGGAGTATGGGGCACTTCAGCCTTGGCTGATGGTTATGTCATTTCCCCATAATCTTGACAAGTTTTTCAAACTTACTTTCACTCTTCCCTGCCATTATGACCCATATCACGACAAGATTGTAGAATGGTTGGAGGATTCATACATCAAGAAGTTTCAAGGGAATGGTAAAGTCATGCTTGCCTTTTTTTTAAATGATGATGATAAAGGTAAGTATGATATATTTTTATCATTTTTCGATATACTACCATTCTTGTTCGTAATTTTTTATTTTGTTTCCATTGCAAGATTGGAGTTACTGTGATGGCTACATTATAAGCATGACTTCACGTAGTATTTTGATTTGTTTAGTAGTTAGAGCAGGTTTTCTTTTATCTTTATTTCTCATTGTTTCTCTTTTTAATAATGCAATCATGAACAAGAGTGGGTGAAACAAGAGAACCATAATATGATTGTTGTTAGGGAAGTCCACTTTGACCCTTTATCTCAACTTTTCAAAAATGCAATATCATCATGAAGATTTTTAAATGAAAAGTAAAGAGATAAGTAAATCTGAACTGTGAATTCTACCCTAACCCAAGGTGCCACGAGTAGGACTGCACTCATATTAATAAGGATTTTTCCCTTTTTCTTTTATTCTCTCTCAAGAGTTATTTCTTTTGACGATTTCAGATCCACCCTCTTGTGAATATTTTTAATTTCCTTTTTTTGTTGTTTTTGGTTTTGGTTCTTTTCATTTTGGCTTGATTTTGATTTGTTTTCTGAATAATTGTGTATGTATTACCATTTCATTTGTTGAAAGTAATCAGAACTCTTATTATTTAGCAACAATTGATAAAGTTTCAGGCACCCGAGCAGTAAGTGCTAAAACTCAGAACAACAAAAGGAATTTTCTTTTCAAACAATGTTCTTGGATTCTCATTAAAATCACAGGAAAATGTGATTATCGTTAACAAACTTCTAATGCCCCCCCCTGTTTTAATGAGAACAACTTAGTGTACTTACTCATCCCCATCCTAGAGATGATTTCTTATAGAAATCTAAGTGTCCAAATCATGATGTAATTCATCAATACAGAAAAATAATCTTTAAATGATCAAACTTTTTCCAAACTATGATATTTTCAGTATCACCCCGCTCTCTTGAATATCATGAAGTTTCTGCAAATTTATAAACAAGATCTAGAGAGTTGTAAGCACTGAAATGTGTGGGAAGTGTTTGTGAACCCACTAGGACATTGAACAGGTTTGCTGGCAGCGGGTAAATGCATTCATGATACAAAGACAACTTCGTTGGGGTATTGAACAGGTCTGCTGGAAGCGAAGTAATGCTGGGTTTGAGAAGATTCTCAGGTATGTCTTTTAAATTGATCAAGTGTGAATATGTTTTTATCATAAATGGACAACTCTTGGATAGGATAGGAGTACTAGAGTGGGTTAAATGACATCCCTGCCGAGGCTATAGACGCTTGCTGGTAGCAGTGACACTGTCAACGGTATTGGAGTTATCTGTATAAACATCGCTACCCCTGTGATCGAAACGAGATACCGGATTACAATTTTTTGGATAGAACTTTATCCGATGCTATGATTGTGTTTTTTTTTTTCTAAGTTATTGTCGAGATGCTTCATTTTTCATTCAATTGTTTCTAATAATTATTTCTGAGTCATCTATTCCTTGATATAAAGTTTTGATGATGCATAGATAACTGCTTCTCCCAATGAGTCGCTATTGTTGGCAGCCCAACAACCATCTCATGTTTTCAGTATTTTTGTGAATAACTTAATTAACAACATGATATTTTTTTAAATTTTTTTTTTTTGCATGTATATATGATCTTCTTTATTGTTATCATTTTAGATTGTTGTTTGTATGGTTTACATTAATTTTGAGAGTGGTCTTGATTTTGTATTCCTTCCCTTTGCCCGGTTTGAATTTCATGACTTCCAACATGAAATTCAAACACCATTTCATTTCGTTTTCTATGGAGTTTTCACGCCAACAGACAAACTTCATGATTTGGGAATTTGTCACTACCTCTTATTGAATTTGTCTATTGTATATCATTGTTGCTTCTGAACTTTAAGAATGGCTCGGATGATTTGTGTTTCGAGAATAGTTTATGGCTCATGTATTGTGTTTCTATAAGGTTTCATGATTTATTAAAAGAACGCTACAGAATTTGGTGATTTGAAACTCTTTTGTTCTGAGACTGGTTTGAAATTATTTACATGACCTTTTATGACAAGATTTGAATGATATCAAAAGGATTTATTTATTATAACACAAAATGTTTGAAATTTTATTATTAATGACATCCTACATAACCCATTTTATAACAAAGTTGGGTCATAAATAATTATCAAATGACATGAGGGTTGGACGATGCTAATGCCTCCATAAGGCTGTAATGATCTCACTTAATATTGTAAGACCAAGTATAGAAGCACCTTATCTCAACGTTTATTTCAATACTTGAATTATCATATGTTTGAATCAGTTGGAACTCAACATAACATTCTTATGGAAAAAACACATCTTATATATGGGGTTAAAACTTTCGAACTTTGAACAATGAATTTTGAGCTAACACATCATAAACATGGTGAAATATCATCAACGCTTTGGCGATATGGTTACCATTTCGCATGTCATTCTCATTAAAGATTGAGATCATATTGAAACAAGCATGCTTTAGACACCAACGACATTCACAACCATTCTTAAATTAGTTGAATGATTGATGCATTGGGCTTGGTGATCAATAGGTATTTGAATGAGAATCTTGACTACGATTATATGGCTATCCTCTTAATAGTCAGTGGTTAATTAATTCTATTTTCATTGATTATTTTTCAGGAGTAATGTGTCTTCGTTTGACCCAGTGATAAGCTCAAGGATATTCATGTGCCCTACGAAATGAAGTGTTGAAGCATGTGGTATTTTTGCACGATGACAAACTGGAGATGAAACCAGATCATGAACTATTTGGTTATTCTCGCATCAAAGAAAGAACAACAATTTTTGGGGATTTCTGTCATTCCACAGGGAGCAGTTGTTTAACGCAATTTACAAACACACGAAGAGGAATTTTGGGAAACTGTTGAAAAAACATCTGGGAAAGAGGTTTATTTACCTAAACCTAGAAGGGTTTCTTTAGAAACGACATATTCTAGGATCTGGAAGTGATTCTTCGAGGCTGATGTTTCAATATTTCACCCACAATAGACTGGAGAGGTGCTTTTGCGGGGAACATTACGGGAACATGGTGACGAATTTTGAGAAACCACCGAAAACCCATTTTTCAAAATGGGTTGATTTGGAAATGGTGAATGGTTTAGAAGGTACATGATGTTCTTTGAAGTGAAATTTTCCAGATTTCGCCTAAATTCATCAAAGAAGTTTCCAGTTCATAAATCAAGGATTAATATGGAGAAAGAAGATCTTTATCTACTTCAGTTATGTGCCATGGAACCAGTTTTGAACATAAATTGTTGTGTATCTGTTAAATAGTATTAGGACTAGATCATTACAAACAAACTCATATTATTTTATGTTGAATTGTCCTGTTGTCAAACAAATTCATATCTGCTGTTAAAACCAATATTATTTTGTGAGATCTGACCCTATCTTAAGATATGGGATCAATACTCTTTGTGGGGATTTAAAAGGGATGGATGGAATTGTAGAATCATCTTGGCCTAGAGAAGAAGATGGACGAATGATTCCAAGACTAAATGAAACAACGCATAAGCATTTTGGCTTTAGCCTTTTGTGAATGGTGTTTTATTTGATGTTTTGTTAATCTTGGTATATTAATAGGTCTTGTAGATTTAGACTTTATGATCTATCATGTTTGGGATACTCACATTATAAATATCGTCCATAATTTGTTGCTCTAGATATTGACACTGTGATTATCTCTTTAATTTGAATGACAAGATTTCTCTTTGATTTTTAGTTGAATAAAGAAATGCAATGTGTTACACTCAGATTTATCTTACTATAATCACTTGCGATCATAAGATCACAGGGTTTATTTGTATTATATGTTCTGTTATTAAATTTCAGTTACCAGGATAGGTTATGAATTTATTCACAACATTTGCACTATAAGTCTATTGAAGATTTATCTCGTAGGCGTGGTTGTTGGATGCTTTTTATTCACAGAGAATCATGGATACATTTCACAAACTAACATCAGGTTAGCTCCTTTATGTTTCTAATTTCTGTCAATTATGCATTAGTCAAACCAAAAAGTTTAGATCAGCTTTTGACTATCTGTACATCTGTGTTTCATAGTCTAGTTAATTCATGATTTGTTAGATTTATATAGAGAAAACAAAAAATATTTGAATGTGCTTTCTTTATCTGCTTCACGAAAGAAATTATTTTCTACATTGATTTCGTGAGTTTCCACTGAAACTTACAACCTGTAAATGTCGTTCATAAATGGGATCTTTTATGTTTTCTTGTTCCTCTTAAACACATTTAAAGCAATTATATTAGAGTATGTATATACATATATATTATAGTTTTTAACATTTGTTATTTATTTCTTTATTTTGTTTTCCTTTTAGGAATTTAGATTGGCTAACAGAGCCATTAAACCCGTCAGATCGAGTTACAACAAACAACTTGGGTTACTTAGACAACCCCAGACCAGACTCGTTCTTCCAGTTGATGGATGGTCAATTTTTCCTGTCAACAAATGGTGCTAGAAGGAGGGTTGACTGACAAGTTGGCCTTGTAGAATCCTTTATTTTGAATGTATTTAATTTCCCCATGGCTCATCAAATCACTGTGTTGGAACATGCTTTCCACTTCTCATTACCTGATGTTCCCAATGAGACAGTCTCTCACTTGTCCAAACTCACCTTTGATGGTGGGGGGAATGTATGTGCTAAAGACCACCTTAACAAGTTTTGATGCAAATGCATCAAACATGACATTTCTGATTTAAAATTTTTGTGTAGATTGTTCGATTTTACTTTTAGGGGTCGGATTAAACATTGGTTTGAGTCTCTTCGAGCATATCACATTTTTTATTGGTTTCAATTTGTAGAGGAATTTTTAGATTCTTTTGAAATCTATGATTACAATCAATTATGTGAAGAATTTAAAACTTTACTAATCAATGACAATTCATCTCCAGAAGGATTTTCAACAAGAATCCATCATGTTCTCTGTAAATTTAATCTCAATGACATGTCATTTGTACTAAATCTCCTCTATGATTCTTGTGTCCCTTGCATCCAGTCATATTCAATCATGAATGATGAACTGGTTACAAATCCTATCACTCAATTGCGAGAAGAATTTTGTTCGCGAGATGAGAAGAATCCATTCGAAAATTTTGAACAAGAAAGGGAGATAGAACCTATTCAAAAGGTTCTTATTGAAAATCAATTTTTTTTTCCTCTGAATCATTGTATACTCAATCCTCGACCATTGTGGAAGAAGATTTGATGTTGGGTGAAGGTGAATGTTCATGTTCTTCAAACTCTCTCTCTAATCAATACTTAAACTCAGTTATTGAAGAATACTTAGGTGACGAAAATGATATTAAGCATTCTAACATCCCAATGAAACTGATTAGAGATGTAAACCCCGATCTCTTGTTGGTCCAGGTGAAGGTGTCATTTCCATTCTCGATATCAACTAGTTTGTGTTGATCTAAGAGATCCTAGAATTTTATGTTTTCATGTTCCAATATTTTTTTCGTGCCCCTTTTTTCTTCTAGCATTAGGATCATGTTGAAATCTCCCCCAACAATCCATATCTGGCCCTTGGCTATAGAGATAATATAGGCTCGATTCTGAAGAAAGAGGTCATTGTCTTGATTATTCTATGGTCCATAGGCATTAGTGATCAACCCATATTTTTCTGAACCAACGACTCGGTAGTGAGCTGTGAGGGTTCCTGAAGTGGAGTAGCCTTGGTCTAAAATGATTGTGGCAGGATTCCATAGAATGGCTATACCTCCTGCAACACCTTTCGAGTCGGTCTGGTACGAGTCGAAAGAATGCCAACATCTTTTGAATATTTCTTCCACAGTCTTCCCCGCGCATTTGGTTTCCTGGAGAAGGAGAATATTAGGATCTTCCATTTTGATGCAGTTTCAAAGAATCCTTTTTTTGGATCTTCCATTTAGGCCTCTAATGTTCTAGGTGAGGACTTTCATAGTTAATAGTTTGATGGGTGGGAGAAATATCTCTCTGAGAGCTTGTGTATCTATCCCGAGTTGATTATGTAATTGTTGACCTCCTTTATGAGTTGCTGCGCCGATTTTCTGCCACAACTTTTTTCTCCTTTGAATTTCTTCTTTGGTTTGAGTTTGGGTCTCCTCTAATGCCTAGCCTTGAGGTGGCCCTTGCCGAGGAGTCCAAAAATACCTTGTGTACTTTCCTGAGCTGGTCTTCTAGTAGGATTTGTAGGTCATTTTTGTTGAGTGCTTCTTCAAGTCTGTCTAGGTCAATTTATTCTAGGTCATGCTCATCCATTTCCATGACTGTATCTTCTTCCTTTTGCAGTTCTTTTCCTATGTCTGGGAAGTTCTGTGGACCGACTAGGATTCTTGGGGTTTCTTACTCCTACGACTGCTGGTTTTCCTTGTTGTTGCTATCTTCTTTCCTTGTCATATTGTGGGGGTTTTCCACCTCTTCTGCCTCTGGGAGATTGATTAGGGCTTCGAAATAATTGGTATTGGGATTTTTCCTTCCATTGGTGGTAACAGGTTTCTTCTGCGATTGCCTTTTGTGATTATGTACCTGGGAAAATCCATGTTTCAATTTTTCTTCCGCTTGTGTCTTCGGGGGAGCGTTTAGAGGGAAGTCTTTGAAGAGATGTCCATGTTCATGACATTTTTTGCATCTGAAGGGTATGTGTTCATAATCTATGGTTTGGTCTCATTCCTCATCCTGGTATTCTATGGTAACCATACCTGGGAGGGCTTTGGAAATATACATATTCTAGCATAAGAGATATATTTCCTCTATTTGGCGGCTTCTGAAGACTTGGCATGTTTTCCTAGAGTGTTACCAATTCCAATTAAGATTTATTCTAACCAAAATTTTTGGGGTAGGGAGTAGAGCCGAATCCATACCGGGGCATAGGCAAAGTTTTCCTTTTCTGGGCAGAAGCAGTCGGTCTAGAAGCGAAGATAGAGACCAACAGAGTTGTAAAAATAGGGTCCTCCTTCGAAGATGCGGTCCTTATCCTCCAAGTTGTAGAGTATGACTGTAAAGAACCCCTTTGAGTTTAGTTGGAGCTCATAATCCCCCTTGGGGTTCCACCATGCTTTGATCTAGCAAGCTAGGTCTTTTTCCAAAGGCCAAAGTCCCAAGAACTTGCCTATGAGGGCATGATCCCTCATGAATTGGGTGTGTTCACTTATTTTGTTACTCTTTATGATGTACCAAGGTGAAATCGGGGCTTGTGGGATACATTTTCTTGGTATCCAGGCCCGAGCTTCTTTTAGATGCGAGGATTTTGCATCCATATTTGTGCCTTTGCTTCCATCCATTTCCTCTTGCATGTATTGTTCGTGTAGGTGCAGAGGCAGTTCAAAGGTTGGTCTATGCGCTCGGGAGTTCACAAGGTCATTTTCTACTACATTGCGGTATGAGGGGGTCATCGCCCCCCCTTCTGCACTCATTTTGTTGATACGGTCAGAGCAACAGTGTAGAATGTGACAGATGCATATAGAGGAGGGCGGTGGGGGTTTTCTGAAGCATGAAACCCTAGCCTAGCAGAGAAATACCCATGATCCAAGTCTGTATCTTAAATAATTAAGAGTTATTATTAATATAATTATTTATTTTTTATAATAAATTAAATTAGTTTTTTTTTTAAATTATATTAGTTTTTTTAGAATGTATTTAGTGGTGATTTTTATTTTCATTTCAAAAACTGGTGTGATTGCTGTCTTTTTTTATTATCCCCAAGTAGTAGTTTAACATTTTGAATATTCTTAATGATAAAGGATTAACACCTTTTTAAATGTTGTTTTCCCAATATTTTATTTAATGTAAAACAAAACTCTAAAATTTGCCATTTTTAACAATATTAAAAATGTTATATATCATTTATTTTTTCATTTAATTTTGTGTTATTAATTAATTTAAGATGCCATACATTTGTTTTTTGTAAATAATCCAGATGAGAATCTTTCTATTCAATCCATGAAAAATTACAAAGTGATACATCGACTTGTTGATAGAAAAAGACCCTCTAGAAAGAGAACAAGGGAGCACTAAAGACTAGACTAAGCTAAAAGAGTGCCACATGGAGTGTGTGGGCATAGCAAGATGAAACATTACTAGACAAGGAGAAAGGGCTAGATCATTGTGCTAGTCGGAGAGGATCCTTTTTTCCTTTTTTCTTACGAACATCAATCCAACCAGAGGAAATGATAGGCTCAGCAACCTTCACCACCAAAGCCAAATGGTCTAAGGAAATGCTAGAATCTTGCGTTGTTGAAGCTAAGGGTGTTTATCTGTCACTGTTTGAATTATCTGATTCATGAGGATGTTTCTAAGTCCCTATGAGTGGGGTTGTGGTCATGATTATGTCATTTGATTCATCCTTTTCAAGGGGGGGGGAGAAAAGGATGAACTGCGGGAATCAAAATAAAAAATTATGAAGATTTAAGATTTTGTGTTGAAGCTGAAGGCTGGTGTTTTGGGTCTGTAGTTGGTTTTTGTGCATTTTTTGGAGATTGCGATGGTGTTGTAGAAGGTAGAGGAGTTGGGGCGTATTTTTTATGCTTCTTGTTGTTAGATGAAGAGTTTGAGCGAGTTTTGTGATTTTTAGGGTCTTGCTAGGCATTAGCCATCTTCCATGCTCTAGGGGATGAGGATGGTGCTGGGGATAAAGGATAAGTTGCCTAGAGGTACCCTTTTTGCTAACAGGAGCGACACCTAAAGGAGGTGTTCTCATAATCGACCATCTGTTTGTAAGGATCATCCTAAGTCCAATATATAAGAATCCTATCTGAAATCCCTTGACTAAGGTCAATTTCAACACATATGCGGGAAAAAGTGATGAAGCCTTTTGTTATCTGATCTGTTTCAATATTGACAAACCTACCCAATACATTGCCCAGGGTAGGTAAAAACGTTGGAGAATAAAAATGCAAAGGTAAATTGGGGAGTCTTACCCAGACCGATGTAGTCATGGTAGTCATAGTCGGTGGGTTGAAGTTAGGGAACGATCTCTTCAAGGAAAGACTAAATATTCCCTAGAACCATGGACCTTTCTCTATCACGCATTGACAATCTGCTTCTTATGGAAAAGTTAACAATGAAGAACCCTTTGGAGCAAAAGAACAACTCGTGACCTGACAATCAGGTATTGTTTACCCATTCTCTTAGCGCAGAGGCCGAGGGCCATAGTCTATTGAAGTGATAAATGAGGGATTTTGTCTGGTATATAAAAGCAAAGCCATAGACATGGGGATATTCAACTTCTACGGACTGCTCCACAATGAAGGCAGAGCCAAAAGGCTCCTTTTCTCCATAAGTTTCATCATTGGACCCCAAAGGAGAAAAAATCCTTGTTTTCATGGCATGCTTGTAAGAGATTGGATGAGTGGAGGATGGCACTCCTCCACGCAGATGAGAAGCGAGAGAAATGGTTGTGTTTTTTAGATTCCCATACCCCTGTAGCAGAGAGCCATCCACAAATTGTCGTACTTCAAATATTAGTCGTTGAAAGCAAGGCAAGATACCTGTAGCTTGGTGGACTTGGGTTTTGAGATAAAAAATGAAGTCTGAATCCTGAGCATGCAAGAAGAGAGAAGATACGATGATTTTCTTTACAAAGAGGGGGAAACTTGGCGCAGTCTCAGAGTTAGACGCGACGCGATATATAGAATAAAGCCTCGATTTTGCATCACTCTTAACTCGATTCCTGTAACAGGGCGAGGGTTGAATATCCCTCGAGGGATGAAGATCCCCCAAGGGATGAAGATCCCCCAAGGGATGAAGATCCCTGAGGTCTCTAATAGTTGAATGGCACCCGCACTCTAGATCCAGGTGGCAACGACAACTAGGGTTCAGCTCTTGCCACGCCCACAATCTCTCCTTGGCTTTGATCTGGCTCCAAATGCATGGTTCTCTCTCGCCAATGATTGTGTTGGAGCCTCCCTCCTTGGTTGTAGTTGTCGAACAAGGTTCCTCTTCATCCACTACATCTACTTTGGTCATGGCGGGTTCTAGGTTAACCATCGCGATCGTTTGCAAGTTCGGTATTTTTGAATCTTATATTAGCTTGTCTCTTAATTTTTTAAGATGCCATACATTTTGAATACAATTTAAAATATTGATTTTAAATACATTTTTAGTTTTACTTTAATTTATATTTAAAGATATATGACATTGCATTTAAACATTTAGCTAAATTTTATTATTAAAACTAGTTATATTGAGAAAATTATACATTTTGTATTTTTTTAATTTAAAATGCCATGTTAAATAAACCATTTTTATAACCACAATTAAAAAAGTAGAGAAAAAAATAACATTTTTTCACGACTTTTTCTTACATATTTTGATATATTTCATGTATAACAATATTTAATGTTATTTTCTTTAAAGTAATGGTTCATATAAAAAAACAATATATGTCTTGATTTGCATTATTCACTAAGTGGTGGAGTAGCTCCACTCTTTGTTGGTGTACTCGTGTTGCTTGTAACTTCAATACCACTTTGAGATTCAACACCATCTTGTTTTAATATTCACTGTCTTCTACTTTTTCACTCTCAATTCCTTCTTCAAGAAGATTGTATAAATCTTTACCATCATCATATGCATACTCATTAAATATAATATCCCTACTTGCAAAGACTTTATGAGTAATAGGATCATACATTTTGTAATTTTTGTGGTTAGCATAATAATCAATTAAAATACATTTGATTAAATTGGTCAACATAAGAATCAATGAAAATACATTTGACTAAATTGGTCAGCATAATAATCAATCAAAATACATTTGACTAAATTTGCATAAGGTTTCCTTCTATATTCCATTGGGATGTGGGAAAATGCTTTATGTTACGAGGAAAATATCTCTATGGCTAGGGGAAAAGCACAATAGATAGAACGACACCCATAAATAAACTCTAATATCAAGTATTCTATATAAATGAAATGCTAACAAGAGAAGTCTAGGAGCCTACCTTGTCTGGAAGTCCAAAGAAGACCATCGTTGATCCTGCAACCGAAAGATTTATACCTGCAACTCATTCTCAATAAACAAGATATAGAAGCATGTGGTAATGATATAAAATGTTAGCATATAAATTAGCATAATCCATTAACATACATAACAAATATGCTCATGGAAAGAAATATAAATGTTTTCAAGATATCAATTGGATGAGAAAAGAGTATTTATATTAATGTAATCAACATAAGTACATAGGTGACAAACTTTTGTAATGGTACATATCAGAACCGAGAAACTAAGTCCTTCTAGATGGACCTCCACCACTTCAATCCTCCACAAAGGAAAGATCACATGTAGGCGTCAATGAGGTTCTCCATCACAACATAGGAAGATCTTGGGGGTTGAACATAAGAAGTTCAGACTTTCAAGGAAAAACGGATGCAGACTCAATTGAATTGAAATGTCTCAAGAGTGTCTTTGCTCTCAATGATGTATTGAATATCCTCAAGGATTGTATATGGCTCAATTTATAGCCTCAAAATGGAATTGAAGGGTCGACTTAGAGTGTTTCTAGTATATGGAAGATCAAGGATCATAGATCTCGTGACATGACATGGAAAATCGACACATTTTTTATTTTTTGAGAACCAAAACCGATGTACGTGGGCTGTAATGGAGCAGCCCACGTACAAATGTGATTTGTATAACTATAAGGTCACATACATGTATAAAAATGAGTTTTTTTATCTCTGGAGTGATAAAAAAAGGAAAATGAAGTCTAGAGAGGGAAATGGAAGGCCATCAAAGAAAGATGCATGGAATGTGGAAAAATATGCTATAACAGATGCCCTCTAATGTGTGAGGTCAGAGGAGTATCTGTGATGGCCAAAATGCATTATAATTCCCATAAGTGGAATAATGAAGATTTAGCTAGAAGTACTAGTCACTCATGATATTATTACAATTCATGATGAATTTGTACACATGGTTTCCAATCTGAATTACATTATAGATCCATGTGGATATATATCAAATAGTTGTTAATGACCATGAATAGGAAATACAAAGTGGAAATATGCCATAGGTTGTCATAGTCACGAACAAGACACAATGGAGTCTAGTCTCAAAATCAACCAAAGATATCTGTATACAGTGGAGTACAATATGATCTTCCATGATCACTGAAGTCATATAGGTATTGGTTCGATGAAAGACAATGACATATATGGGATGATGCTACTGTAAACTAGAGGTCTTATACACTATCCGCTGAAGGTGCAATTCTACATTATGTGAATAGAGGAGTCGAAGTTTAACACAATGAGACTTCGTTTTATTACCGATAATTAAGGTATACCATTAACAAATGTTAGACAACCCACCGATAATGAAAGTAGGTTTCAAGGCACCAAGTACATTCAACCAGTGTGAATGAGGGTGTTGAGGTTGAACACTTGAATAATCCATCGATCATGAGACATTGATGTATTCCCAACTGTTGATGGCGGGAGAACCTGCCACTAATGACTGCAATCCTCTAGGTACTCATAGGAATCTAGATCTCGATTCCAAAAGAGATGAGATGAAGTCGATGGAAGGAGACCTGTTGACAGGAGAGAATTAAGGAATCTCTCATGATCTAGTGTGAGGTACAAAGAAATAGCTTGATAATTAGGATGATCTCGGATGGATAGGATTCTCACGAACCAACGACCATGTGCATCTCTTGTATGCACCAGATGGAAGTAGTACATGAAAGAGACCCTATGAATAGCAACCAATGAGGAAAATTGTCGACAAAGGTGAGGAAACCAATAATAGGGCTAATGGAATTGAAGATGCTGCATGAATCCCAATGTGTGAATATATTTCTTGTTGTAAAAAAAAAGGGAAACCCCCTAGTCAGCAACCAATGAGAAGATGTCACATGTTGGGTTCAAGGTTACCTACTAATCATGAAAGTAGGCCCAAGGTGTAAGGTAGGACAACAACTTCATGTTATTCTAAGATACAATGAGGGTATGGTCGACATGAAAAGTGAAGAGTTCTGAGGAGTGGCCGACATAGGATTTATACTTCCTTTGAACAAGAGCATGAGACATATGTATAACTCAGGAAACATAGAATTAACACTAATCATTGACAAAAGTTTTTGACGCAGGAGGAATCAACAAAATCTCCATAGAGGTTGGAAGAATAACCAGTCGGAGGAGTAGAATCTAAGTAACGAGATTAGCTTCCTAATTTCACACTAAAATCAAAACTTGGATGAAATGGACTCAAGATTTTGTGCTCTATTCAAAGGTGACACGACTGTTTCCAATAAGAGACAATATTATTTTCCCGCTCATCTTTTTTGTTTTTTCATAGTCAAAGAAATGTTGTGATACAAGAGAGGAAATGAGTGTCAAGAGTAAGAAACTAGTTCCAAGTAGTGGAACATACCTATGATCAATGCAAGGGAACGAATGAGGGGCATGGACACTCAGGGGGATGTTTCCTCTATGGGTAAAGGGTTCCAAGATGTAAAGGATTTATGAAAGGTATTGCTTGGCGGATGATGAGAATTGCTGGTGAAAGAGGCTTATAACGAGAAAGTGAGAGTCAGAAATACACTCAACAATGCAAGAAGGATAATGAGATGCGATTACAAATTAACTCAAGAAGTTTCATTTTTCGTAGATGTTAGTCCTCTAGGCCTGAAAAAGTATAAAATAATACCCAGGAGAACTCTTCTAGCCAATGGTGACTAGAGTGTTCCTTTTTTGTAAGTAGTCTACTTGTTCTGGAAAAGGGTTAAACTTATACCAAAATAGACTTCCTTTCAAAACCATTTAATGAGTGTGAAAGAGACATGTTCACTCGACAATGTTTTCATTTTTTGGAGTCTTAAAAGAGATTAACCAAGACTCTAGGATGTTGTTCTAAGAAACATATAATGAGGGAGGCCAAGGCTCCCATGCAGGTCTTTTGTTGAAAGCCAACAACTCATTTATAGATGACACAATCTTGGGAGAACCCAAATATTTTCAAGCCAAGGAGGATAGAATACTTGCAGAGGATCCTTCATCTATAATACATCGACAAACACCCATGATCTGGAAAGGTAAAAAATAAGGAAGCTAAGGCTCTACAAGATCATTCCAATTAAAGGAAACCATCCTAGGACTTGGAGGGAGTGTAATTCTCCCTTATTCATGAGGTACATAACTATAAATTCTATCGCATGGTAAAAAGAAGCATCACCCCCCAAAAGAAGAGTGGGATTGATCGAAGATTTCATCGACAATGTCACTTCCTTAGACTTGTCACTCTCCAAGAGAAGAGTGGGATTGACTGAAGATTTCATTGACATAATCGCTTCTTCAACCATTGTTTGAATAGGATGCTAGACAACATGGTCAAGAGATGCATTAATCCCCAAAATAGGACTGGTGTTGGTCAAAGATTGCATCGACACGACCGCTGGTTGAACAGGATGTGAGACAACATGGTTAAGAGATGAATAACTCCCCAAAAAAGGAGTGGTGTCGGATGAATATTGCATCGACACAACTGTTGTATCAAACAAAGAAGTATTATAATGTTGGGAAACGAAAGACGAATCAGAATCCAAATTCCACTAGAAAAGGACAATTCTTCTCATACCATCGTGATAGCATGGGAACAAACGAGTTAGGTGATCTCCTTTGCAAAGTATACAAAGGAAATTTGGCTTATGTCTTATATGTCTAGGCTTCTCAATCATATTAATTCCCCCAACATGACTTTCAATGGCCAGTGACATGCTCCCAGCATGACTTGCAAAGGCTAGTAGAAGATCTCCAACATGACTTGCAGAGGTTGGCGATGTTTGTCCAGTGTGACTCGCAGTGACTATAGTTGTGCTCCCAGCATGACTTGCAACGGCTGGTTACTTTCCCCCAGCATGACTTGTATAGGATGGTGATAGCTCTCAAACATGAATAGAATATGTTGGTTTCAGGTCTCCAACATGACTTGCAGAGGTTGGTGACTGGTCTCCAACATGACTTGCAGAGGTTGGTGACTTAATGCTAGTATGACTTGTACTGACTAGACTTGTGCTTCCAACATGACTTGCACCAGCTGGTTGTGGCATCTGAGACCATGTTCTTGGGAAAGACTTGTTTTGAGAGATCTCGAGCCAAATAGGGTTTGGGTATACACCATGGACCTGCCCAATAGGATAATATTCACCTCCCAACTAATTCATAAAAGGTGGTAAGGGCATCATCACTGAGGAAGTCTCTTGCGAGGAGAAAGCAACATGACATGGGTTACTCATGTTTGGATATATGTTTCCCAAAGACGAAGGAACTCCATGTAGGGGGTTTCCCATACTATAAAATTGACTCCATCTAGATGAAACACTAGAGGACAGAGGGAGGTTGTCCATGAGAAAAGCATTCATAGGAACCAACAAAGCGTAAGAAGGATATATGGATGGGATGTAAGAAGTAGAAGGACCTCCCATTTGAGCACGTGAGCCTAGAAAAGTGAAGCTAGGATTTTTTCAAGAGGAAGGATGGTTCCAAAATCATACCATAGGATATGGTTGAGGGATATGACCCCCACCAAATGAAAAGGGAGAATAAGGAAGCATCGTGCCCCTAGACCCAAAAATATGATTCACATAAGACGAGGAAACAAAGGATGACAAGTACGAAGTCATGTTTGGAATACCAAAAGAGAAAGGATTAGAGGCCTAAGGAATTGGATGAGGACTATGATTTGATGTACCAATCAGAAATACAAAAGGATTCATTCCCATGGACTGAGAAGAGACCATGGGCATGGATGATGTTAGGGGCTAAATTTCGCTCATGGGCTAATTTTCCATGGTTTTCCCAAAAACAATATTCGCTATTCTAAAAATAATTCACCCAAATTCTATAGGATACAATTATTTTACCTTAAAAATCGCCAAAATTTTATACAAACTATATAAAATCCTTAGAAATTTGAATATTTTTATAAAAATATTGCAAACATTTCATAGTTGGCATATGAAAGATTAGTAAGATTCACCAAGGTTTCAACATTTTAAGATAAATTTCCATCCTTAAAATCACCTTTGACCATGGCTGGGTAGCACTATCTAAGGGAGTCATAGGGGATCCACTAACCATAGTAGTCAAAAATCACGACGCAATACAAAATCCTAAGGCCAACTAATAATAAAAGAGAATGCTCCTCTATAAATCTAAAATCCAATGCACACAAACAGGATATGATGGTTGAAAGGGACCTCTCAAACTAAAGTAGTTATGCCTCACCCAAGAGGGGCCTGAGACTTTGAACAATAGAGTGGAGTTATCAGAACCAGTTACAAGGACCCTTGTAGGCTTCACAACACAGTCGGTCAAATCCATTCAGAGAGGAAATCCTCCATAAAGTATGTGCATTTCTTGATCCCTATCTGACCCAATGTACCTGCAGAATAACCCCTGCAAGCAACCTATGTGGCTACCTATATCAAGCAACAAAAATCACCACAATATAAACAATTCTCAGGAAATAAGTCACAAGTTCGGTCCACCATATGGGTAGGGTAGAAAAGCCCAAAATATTGAAAGCACCGCCTCTCAAGGGGGTAAGGTCACTAGCGAGACCCCCAGATACGAATAGAACCTTAGAAGTATATCTGACGCTAGGAAGGTATTAGAGGGATATCTTTGTAATCAACTCTGCGTGACCTTGTGCTTAACTCCAGTGTGAGTGGAGCCTCCTGAGGACACCAATTATATAATGGGTTTCACCACTCCCTAGTCAAACACATACGTTCATTTTTATATAATTGGAGAAGTTTACTCACAAACTCCTATTCGAAGGCCCTAGTATCTATACATGTTTGTGTACCCTGAAAAATAAAATTGTTTCTAATAAATTTTAATTATTCAACATTTACTTTAATGGCTTGTTCTTACTCAAGAGGTGCAATCATGAAACAGATGGTATGACTACTCAACATAAGAGAATAAAATACAAAAATATTGCTAATGACTAGTCTTGATTTTCAATGAGATGGTATGCTTCTAAATGTTGCTTCCAAAATGCAATATCTACAATTTCAATGAAGTACAATATTTCCTAATATGACAAAACTAATGTAAGGCCATATATATATATATATATTGTATTTTCAGTATAATATAATGAAAATGAAAGGACTGAATAAAGAACATCTTAGAAAGACCATATTGCAAGAACCAAGAGAGAAGCCATGTAGGACACCAAGAAGTAACTACCCAGACCCAAATTGAAAGGAAAAAAAAAATAAGGACAAAGAGTTCACCTAAAGAATTCACCAATAAAGCATATTCCTATCACTTTGTAGGCACTTAACAGTAATAAAAGGCACCCAAGAAGTCTCGACAACCAACAAAAATGATGAAGGAGCATCGCTCCATCTCATCAGCTATAGAAAAGCAACACATCAACACACTAGGAGGAACAGGTTCCAAGGAAAGAGAGGTGCCAACCCTCTCATTTTGAACCCAATTTAAAAATTTTAAATGCAATTAAATGCATTGAATGTTTGAAGGCTCAAGAAAATTCGATCGACTGTCTTTGTACATATGAGTTATTGTAACAGATTGGGTCTCCTTTAATGGCCAAGAATAGGAGGGATCTAGATCTGATTCAAAATATATTCCCATTGAATGTAATTCAATGCAATTCAATATGAGTAGGTGGATGGAGGGAAGGCTCGAGGAGCCCCTATTTTGGTAAAAATATAAAAAATTCAAAATTGAGTTAGTCAGTTGTAGATGAGCGAGTAGAGAGAGCTCAAGAGAGGAGAGAAAGTGTTGAAGACTCTGTAGTATTCCATCCTTTGTAAATCTTGTACAAAGGCATTCAGATATAATACAAAAGAAATTTTTCTTGTAGATGAGGTGTGTGTGTTTTTATGTGTGTTGAATGGTTATTCTCTGGTTGTTTTTCTGCATTTATTCATGTATGTTGTAGATGTATGCAAATAGGTTTCATTTGCAGGAATTAGATAGATTTCCCTATCTGTGTATTTCTAATTAGTTATGGGATCTTATGCTCGTGCAAGGAGTGCATACCAGAGTATTGAAACTCTGTGAAGCCAGTGCAAGGAATGCACTTGGACTCTATGTAGATTTTAGAGAGAGAGCATACTAGGTGGGCACACCAGAACCATTATGAAGCTCAGAATGAATAGTGCTAGGGAAGGCTTATCAGGTTTGTTGAACACCCATAAGAATATTTATCAGAGTTATTGAACACTCTGGTAGCTAGTTGGAGGAGAAGGAGGACAAGAGTAACTGAATACTCTATAGAAAAGTTCTGCAAGGAGTTCAAGGAGTGCACTAGTGAGCCTGAAGAGTTCATGAGTTAGGAGAAGACCCGTGTAAGGAGTACATTGTTCCAACACTTAGATAGGTGTTGAGAAATTCTCAGGGGAGATGAGTGTAAGGAGTGTGTGGTTGAATTCCTTGGAGTCCAAGACTTGAAGAGAAGCTAGTTCCAGGAATGCACTGAGGACCATTTCAAAAGTCTATAAAGCTTAGGAAAATGAGTGCAAAGTTCCAGGAGGCTACAAGAATTCCTTTAAAGGAACAAAGGAGTGAGACCCTTAGAGATTCGAGCAAGCCAAATCTTAGGAGGGATAGTGCCATTGTGCATGAGGACTATGCAAAGAGTGCAAAAGGAGAGAACCTTCTAAGGTTCTGGATTGGGAGAAGCAACATAAGTGTGCACTGGGACCTAAGTTCCTTAAATTTGAAAAAATGTCAGAAGGAATAATGTTCCAATAGAGAAGGCATAAGTCAAGTCACTGGGACTTGCAAAGGGAAGTTCGAAGGCCAACATCCTTTGAACCATTGAAGGAGTTACAAGCTCAGGAGGGATAACATTTTTCAAAATGCAAGTAGAAGTCAAGAAGTCAAGATTGCATAGGAGAGATCAAAGGCCAAGACCTTTGAAATTATTTGAGAAAAATCCTTCATTCGAAAGGAAACCACAAAAGTCGCAGAGGAGAAGAAGCTACAACAACCATCGATCTAGGATGGGGAGGATATTTGGACCATTGGATCGAATTCCATAATGACAAAGGAGCGCATATGAAGGAGGAAAGATCCTAGCCATAGGATCTGAGAGTTGAGGATCGACAACCATCATATCTAGGTAAAGTTCATGAGGTTTAACCCCTTTAATCCCTTCAAACTTATAAGTTTGAGGGATTTCGTGTGTGGAGTGCACAGGAGAGTGAAGTCCTAAAGTCCCGAAGTGTATCGAGACTGCCCATAAAGAGGATAGGTGTCATTAGATTCTGGGTAGTCCAGAAGGTGAGCACTCTAGGAGTTCTGGGGTGTGATACTTCAAGAATTCCCAAGGTCTAGAGTTGCAAAAATGATCAGAGTCGTTGGTCATAGGAGATGCATGTTGGCAGATCGTGAAGTCCAAAGCCACAACACTCTGGAATATTCAAGGCATGGAGTGTGCAATCTTTCTGAAGCTTCGAAGGCCAGAGAAGATCCTAGCCATTGGCACTAGGAACACATGGTAGCAGATCCTGGAGTCCCATAGACCGAAACTCTGGGAGCATACAGTATTGGAGCAGGAAGAATCGTCGGAGTCCTAAGTAGAGGAGTAGATCTCCACTGTTGATTTTAGTGGAAAGGTTTCAAGAGATCCTGCACTCCAGAGGACAGAAACTCTAGGGAAATGTCTATAGCATGGAGTGAGAATACTCGGAGGCCCAAAGGATGGAGTTCGTCCAGGCCGTCCAATCCAGTGAACGCATGGAAACAAATTGTGAAGTCTAGAGACTTAGTATTCTGGAGGAAAGCGAGGATAAGTGCACATGGACAAAGACTCACTGAAGATCCAAACAATGGAGAAGATCTCATCCGTCCGTTGCGAGGTACACGTGGCGATATATCTCATACTCTGATGGAACTAGAGAGTGCATGTGCGAAAGTGGCTAGAATCCCGAATTGTCGGAGTCCCGGAGGTCATCATGGTCATCCGTTGCAAAGAACACATGGCATGAGATCCAACACTCTAGAGGATAGATACTCTGGGATATTTGGGGTGAGGTGTAATGGAAAACTCCAAAGCTTGGAGGCCCGAAGTATTATGGGCCATTGATTAGAGGCATGATAGGTGGCAGCAGATCCATAGGTTCGAAACTCCATATAAAACATAATACACTGCAGTGTTGGGAGGTCACAAAGGCCCGAAGGCCGAAGTTAATCCTAGTTGTCCCTTTGAGGGGGACACTTGGAGGAACAAGGGCCATCAGATCTACTCCTTTTTGGTGCCCGAAACTTTGTAATCATTGTGCGCATGTTGGTGTAGCCAAAGGAAATCGTTGAATCCCGAAGGGGATTGATCTAGATCGTTCATTGGTCGGAGCATTGCATATCGTCGATATGAGACTTGACGTAAGTTATTTTTGACGATCTGGGATAGTTGTGGGAAAGGCTTTGCGAAGAAATCACTGAATCCCAGAAAACATAATCTGAGTCATCGATCTCGATACTCATTATGGATTGTTGATCTTACTACCCATTGTTCTGGTAGTTCTCAAGCTTTGTGTATTCAACAAATTTAAGGGGAAAGGTAAATCATCGAAGGGCGAAGTGCCAATTAGAGCCTTTTCTCTTGGTGCTCAATCACGACCCTCGGTCACATGCTATTGTTGTTGGAGGAAAAGGGGCTAAGGACGGTTTTAATTTTTAAAAGAAAAGGGGATTGGAGAAATCGTCGAGTCACTAAAATAGCGTGCTATTGACTAGTGCCTGGTCATAGTCTTTGGTCATATGAGGAGTTGGCCTAAGGAACAGGGCTAGGGGCCCAAAATATTTTTCAAAGAAGAAGGGGCTTAGTAAAATAGTTCGCAGGTATTTTGTAGGACCTGTGCCTTAGGTGAAGGGCCTGTGTAAAGGATGTTTGGGGCTCAGTAGGGTCTGAACAGTTGATCCAACTCCTGATTACAAACGATCCTTGACCGAGAGGTAGAACGGACACCAAGTGAGGGAGGGGGTTTGCATCAAGTGGTATGAGATCTTTTTTTTATCTGTAGACAACATTGGTGCTCCTCTTTCGTCACCTTAGTGAGAAAAACAGAGGTGCTTGCAAGATTTGTTGGGTTTGCTAAGCAAGACAACTATAAGGAAAGGGGTTAGATAAAGAAATATAAAAGAATAACTAAGAATTAAACTAAGAAATAAAACAACAACTAAACTAATGAGCATAGGGACATAAGGACAAAAGAAACAATAAGACCCATGTCACCAATGGTAAGGTTGATATTAGTGAAAGAAAACACCAAGAAGAAAGAGGACTACGAGTACCTTCTTCCTCTAAGGGAGGGCTCTTGGACCCCCACAAATAAGATCTTCTTACAACTTTGAAATAAAAATGGTGAAAGAATTCTTTGCTAATCCACTCAAGGGGTGAGATGGATTGCCCAATGCAATGATGCTAGTATACTCTTGATTAGAATAGAGGATTCCTCAAGAGAATAGTGGAAGCATAGCTTTGCTATTGAATTCCTTGAAAAATGAAGTGCACCCATGGTGTTTTTATAGCACCTCTTTGAGGTATTGTGCAACCATCTTGTAGTGTGTAAAGAGGCTAATTAGGGCATTTTAGGTCTTTGACCAGCCACCCAGTTGAATCCAATCCAGATTTGAGTGTCAAACCAACTTGGAAGTTGAAACAAAAGTGGGTGGGAGGCTGACCACTCTCATAAATGCACCATTCTCACATGTGCGCGGATTTTTGCGACCACAGTAGCGCATCGGGCACATGTACAATTTTCCTGCATTTCTGTTTTGCGCATGTGCACGCGCACCCTGTCTAGTCATAGCGCACTTTAGTTTTTTCACTGGTTGTATAGTTTTTGACCCTTTGGAAATGATTTTGTGGTAATTTTGGTCCATGGGTGATCTCATAACTGTTTGGCAATGCTGAATTCTTGTAACCATTTGTGGACGAAATTTCAGTGATAAAAAACATGAAGGAGAGGAGAAGACATGGTGTGATGCTATGTAAATATTGTTGCAAGGTGTGAAACATAAAGGAGACAACTAGGAGGGTTGTAGGAGAAATCTAGTGATTCTCTCAGTTGCATAGCAAGAAAAGTAGACAACCAGGTGGGTTGATCCAGAAGAACCATTTGCATTCTTAAAGGCATTGGAGGAAGATGTCTATTGAAGCCCAGAAATGGGGTCAGAGAAAAGACCTTAAGAAGGTGAGAAAAAAGAAAAGGGATAAAGAGATCGAGGAGATGAGAACAGAGCTCAATAGGCTTATGTTGAAGATGCATCAAGAATCACAAGGAATTTGGAGGTATGAGTGGCCCTTGAAGAGAAAAGTGAAGTGGCCTATCCAACAACTGATTTCCAGAAATCAGAAGAAAAATTTGAGGAGGTGGTTGAGGCATGATGAAACCCTCAGTTCCATAGAGGAGGAAATTGTTTACATTGTGAACCAAAGGTTGGAAGGAATCTCAATGATGAGGAAGAGAGATCAGCTGAAGATATCATAAACTTCCAGGTGGGGAGAGGTGATAATGAAGATTGCTAGGAGGGAAATAATATTAGATCAGTTAAAGATATCATAGAATGCTAGGAGGGCAGGTAAAAAAAATCCAATTCCCAGGTGGAAAAGGAAAATGAGATGAGACTGTCTAAGAGTCTCATGAAATCAGAGGACAGTTCATATCAACAAGAAATGTTAGCAGTGGAGGAGGATCAGAGGCACATTCTGATCATTGGGGGAATCAACATATTCCTTCCAAGTAGCCTAGTAGAGGCTACTACACATGATGAAGGTTCAACAGAGGAGAGACAACCAACAAAGACTATCAAAGAGGAGCAGGATCAGACATTGATATCTTCCCAAGAGATAGAAGGAGAAGAAGAGAATTCAAAAGAATTGCTCAAAATTTTAGGGACATGAATAGGAGATGACTTCATAAATTAAGTTTTCAACAGAGGAGAGAACAAGAGACAACATAGATTTTGTTGATCTGTCTGAGGAGTGGGAGTCCCTGACAGAAAGAGAACTATCAGAGGAGATGGTTGAGAAACAACTCAATAAAATGGTTGTAGAAGTGGAATCTATAGTGGAGTGGCAAGCTAATACCATAGGAGATGAAATCAAAATGGGAGATCAAGATGATTTTCCCATTGATCTATGCGAATAATTGGAGTTCCTAGAGGAGAGGGTAATGGTATAGAGTCAACACATCCAACAAGTTAAGTTGGAATTGGATGATGAAGAAGAGATGCATCAGAGTATATTGCAAAATAAGAATCAACGAGTGGACCAACTGGATAAGGAGATTGAATAAATAAGGAGGTTGATGATGGGAGAAACAAAGGAGACAATCAACAATAAGAGGAAGATAAATGGAGGAGAACCTATAGCATCAAGACAACAACAACGACATGGGAGAGGAGCATATGGACAACTTAAAATACATATTTGGGATCCTATAGGATCAAAATCTCAGCAGCAAGGGAGCCATGAGAAGGAGCTCATGATTTTGTCAGTGTGGGAGTATGATGCGGTATCATTTCTCTACCTCATCAATGATATCAAAGAAGCACATCAGAATGCAAGGAGGAACGAGTTCTAAGGAAAGAGAGGCGCCAACCCTCTCATTTTGAACCCAATTTAAATTTTTTAAATGAAATTAAATGTATTAAATGTTTGAAGGCTCAAGGAAATCCGAGCCACTGTCTTTGTACACACGAGTTATTGTAATATATAGTGTCTCCTTTAATGGTTGAAAGTAGGAGGGATCTAGATATAATTCAGACTAGATTTCCATTGAATGTAATTCAATGCAATTCAATGTGAGTAAGTGGATGTAGGGAAGGCTCGAGGAGCCCCTCTTTTGGTAAAAGATATTTGTTTCCAAAATTGAGTTAGTCAGTTGTTGATGAGTGAGTAGAGAGAGCTCAAGAGAGGAGAGAAAGTGTTGAAGAATCTCTAGCAATCCAACCTTTGTAAATCTTGTACATAAGCATTCATATAAAATACAAAAGAAATTTTTCCTACATACGAGGTGTATTTGTTTTTATGTGTGTTGAATGGTTATTCTATGGATGCTTTTCTGCATTTATTCATGTATTTTATAGATGTATGAAAATAGGTTTCATTTGCAGGAATTAGATAGATTTCCCTATCTGTGGATTTCTGAGTAGTTTTGGGCTCTTAGGCTCGTACAAGGAGTGCACACCAGAGTATTGAAACTCTATGAGGCCAGTGCAAGGAATGCACTTGAATTCTATGTTGAGTTCAGAGAGAGAGCATGCCAGGTGGGAACACCAGAACCATTATGAAGATCATAAGGAATAGTTCCAGGGAATGCCTATCAGGGTTGTTGAACACCCAGAAGAATATTTATCAGAGTTACTGAACACTCTGATAGCTAGTTGGAGGAGAAGGAGGACCAGAGTAACTAAATACTCTAGAGGAAAATTCTTGTAAGAGATGCAAGTAGTGAACTAGTGAGCCTGAAGAGTTCAGGACTCAAGAGAATACTCGTGTAAGGAATACACTGAGCCAACACTTATATAGGTGTTGATAAAGTCTTCAGAGAAAAAATAATACAGTGTAGTGTTGGGACGTTGTGAAGGCCGGAAGGCTGAATTCAATCCCAGTCGTCCCTTTGAGGGGGACATGTGGAGGAATAGGGGTCTTCATATCTATTCCTTTTGGATGCCTGACACTTTGTAAGCATTGTACACAAGTTGGTGTAGACAAAGGAAATCGTCAAAGCTAGAAGGGGATTGATCTAGACCATATATCGATCAAAGCATTGCGTACCATTGATATGAGACTCGACGTAAGTCCGTTTCAACGATCTGGGAGAATTATGGAAAAGGATTTGCAAATAAATTGTTGAAGCCCAGAAACCATAATCTGAGCCGTCGATCTCGATACTCGTTGTGGACTGTTGATATTACTGCCCATTGTTTCGGTAGTTCACAAGATTTGCGTATTCGACAGAGTTAAGGGGAAGGGTAAATCGCCAAAGGGAGAAGTTCCAATTAGCACCTTTTGTCTTGGGGCTCAGCCACAACCCTCGGTCACATGATATTACTGCTAGAGGAAAAGGGGCTAAGGCCAGTTTTAATTTTTAAAAGAAAGGAGGATAAGGCCAGTTTTAATTTTTAAAATAAACGGGGCTTGGATAAATTGTTGAGGCACTAAAATAGCATGCTATTGACTAACGCCTAATCCCAGTATTTGGTCATACAAATAGTTGGCTTGAGGAAGAGGGATAGCAACCCAAAATTTGTTTCAAAGGAGAAGGGGATTAGTAAAATATATTGCGGGTCTTTTGTAGGACTTGCACCTTCAGTGAAGGACCTGTGTAAAGGATTTTTGGGGATCAACAGGGTCCAAGGAGCTGATCCAAATCCTAATTATAAACAATCCTTAATCAAGAGGTCGAGTGGACCCTAGGTGAGGGAGGGGATCTGCATAAAAAACTCATCCAATAGTCACTAAAGTCAGCTAAAAAGACTCAGAAAATAGTGTACGTTCCTTAAAGGAAGATAGCTTGCGTATGTACATGCCCTGAAGGAAGACAACTCGTGTATGTCAAAGAAGACACTGCCAGGGCAAGGGTTAGGCCAAGAAACATAGATAAAAGGAAAAATACATGCTTTCAAGCAACAGGAGACAAAGAAACTTAGGAAAACAAAGAGAAAATAAAGAAGAAAAGCACCCAATACCCCAAAAAGGAGATCTCCCCAATGGAGTCTCTAATTCTGTTACGAGGAAAATATCTCTATGGAGAGGGGAAAACCAAAATTAAAGGAATGACACCCATAAATCAACTCTAATATCAAGTAGGATATATAAATGAAATGCTAACAAGAAAAGGTTAGGATCCTACCTCGTCCGAAAGTCCGAAGAAGACCATCGTTGAGCATGCAACCCAAATATTTATACCTGCAACTCGTTCTCAACAACCAAGATACACAAGCATGTGGTAATGATATAAAATGTTAGCATATAAATTAGCATAATCCATTAACATACATAAAAAATATTCCTATGGAAAGAAATACAAATATTTCCAAGATATCAATTGGATGAGAAAAGAGTATTTCTATTAATGTAATCAACATAAGTACATAGGTGACAAACTTTTGTAATGGCACATATCAAAACCGAGAAACTAAGTCCCTCCAAATGGGCCTCCACCACTTCAATCCTCCATAAAGGTAATCTCACATGTAGGAGTCAATGAGGTTCTCCATCACAAGATGGGTAGAGCTTGGGGGTTGAACACAAGAATTTCATACTTTCAAAGACAAAGGTATGCAGACTCAATTGCGGTGAAATTTCTCCAGAGTGTCTTTTCTCTCAATGATGTATTAAATATCCTCAAGTCTTGTATATGTCTCAATTGATATCCTCCAAATGGAATTTAAGGGTCGATTCAGAGCGTTTCTAGGATATGGAAGGTCAAGGATCATATATCTCATGACATGGCATGGAAACCCGACGCATTTTTTATTTTTTGACCACCAAACCTGATGTACACGAGCTGTAATGGAGCAACCTGCGTACATATGTGAGATGTATAACTAGCAGGTCGCATACATGTACTATTGGCACAAATTTTTCAGACTAGGGTACTCTTCAGGTTACCAACAAAAGGGTATCGATGTAATCTAGTGCGTTGGCATTTTCATCTTCCCAAAAGGGAAGAAGTCTCACCTGAAGCACGACCGAGACAAGAATATTAGGGAAGGGTAAGAATAATGCTTAGTCATATCCACAAGTTACCAATATTAATACCATTATTGTGAAAGATAGATTAACCATATTATAGTCTTTAACACCTCATAACCCAAGACAAAAGAGAATAGTTGCGCATAACATCATAAAGAAGTATAGAAGCATCATGCATAATAGACATAACATAATATCATTCCATGGAAACATAAATCATCATATAGAAAGGTCTTGTTTTGAATGTTATCCCCATTTTTATTCTATTATATAAGAGTTCTTACTAAAAATGCATGTGCAACTTATCTCATACATATACTATAAGTTTTAAACCTGTGAAGTAAGGCAATGCATATAGATTCTTAAGAAAAACAGAATTTAATCAATGGATCATTCTCATAGTACACATAGATTTATACCGGAAACCCTCAACCGGGAAATCCTTTCTTATATTCATTATATCGAATTTCACCATTTACTATACAATATATACAATGTTGTAAAGACCGTCATTTAATTTAAACTACCATTCAATTTAGAACAGAACAGTAAATTTGAAATTTACTTAATCTAGCACATTCAATCTAATATTTCAATATATAAAATTTACTAACAATTTACATACCTCACTCTGATGCTATCCGCCGCTTGAACCTGACGCTGCTCCTTAGGACACCCCAAAACCAACCACCCTACCGACTAGTACGCCTAGCCCTAGGACATCAATGGATGTCCTATCCCTCCGAGCCCAAAACCTCTGCAGCCCCCGGTGCACTGTAAATTCCACTGTTAATTTCCCTCTCCAATCTCCAAGCTCTCCTCTCCTTGAATGAATGAATGAATCCCCCCTCCATCATCCTTCTCCACCTCCCTTATTCCTCCTTCACCGCCCCCTCCATTAACTCCCACCTAACTCTTTATTACACCTTATCCCATTCGTAAGGGCCTTATCCCTTATTAATTGCCTTATCCCTTATTTAAATGTTTCCCTTTTACGTATTGGTTACGTTATCCCCCTATGGGATACGTAACCCCATTTAACATTATATTTTATTTTCCCCCCTTTGTTTAATACTTAATTAATCAATTAATTAATTAATAAACAAATTAATCATTAACCATTAATTAAAGAGTTAATCATACTTAAACTAATCATAGTCAAAATTAATTAATTAATAACAGATAATTAATTAAGGTTATTTAATAATTAATTATAGTTTAGCTGATTTTTTAGGATTATTTATTAAATTATTCATATCAATAATTAATGGTCGTTACAAATGTTTTTAGGTATTTCGTAGATACCAAAACCCTAATCCCTAAAACCGAGATTATTTTTAGTAAACCGCTAAAAATAGCAAAATCTATTAAAAATAACAAAAACTGCCCAAAAAAAAAATTGGGGCGCTACGCACGGTGTCGAACACTACGCGTAACTAGGGGGGGCATACCTGCCCCCCCCTGGGACCCCCCTAGGAAAGCATCCATCACACATGACACAAAACATAGCACTACTACGAGGGATCATCAGACACAGTTGTCGAATCTAACATGTCCACACACACACATGCAAAGAATATAACACATACCCAACATATACAAATTCATGCCAGAGAGAATCAACAAGTACATCTCAGGATAGTACAAGACTAGATCATCTTCTCTCCATTTTCTTTCTCTTACTACTTCTATTGTAATACAAGAATAGTTTCCCTGACATTCCTGATATGGTGCAAAACTAGTTCTCACTACCCAAACCAATTGCAATCCTCTTCTTTCATTATATATTACAATCCTTTCTTGTTGATTGAGAACCCGCAAGCTCTCTCCTCTTCTTGATTTTTTTTAAGATGCTCCTCCCAAACTGATTGTACGCTGGCCTCTAACTATTTTTTGTTTCAGAGCCTTTCTATTGCATGCTCTTTCGATCATCCTTCTTTTCCTTCCTTTGCTTGGTTGTCTTTCCCCGACCACAATCCTTGACTTGCCCCGATTCAAGTATTTGGTTCTTATGTGGTCTCTAGTTTGGCCTGTGATTATTTTATGGCTTTGCTTTCTTCTTCCGACTTGCTTCCATCCATGACTCAATTTGTATCTTCCTTGGCTACTTCAAATGAAGGGCCCAACTCTAGAAATAGTTTGAGAGCTTTCTTCCTGATCTCCTGGAAATGTTCAATTTTGTCTTACCACTTCCTGGAAAGCAATGAGGCTTCTACTACAAATTGTTGAGTTGCGCTAGTGTTGAAATCCTTTGTATTTTATATGATAAGATAATTCCATTCTTCATATGCTACTGTCTCCACCTGGTACAACTGAAGGTATGCATTTGTACTACTGGCTGAATGTATTTGAGTTCCTTATTGTTCACTATTTGAGCTTCAAACAGGGCATTCAAATTGTAATCGAGTTGCTGTATATCATCAATTTTTTCTTGTTGTTCCAGAGGATCCCGTGCTTTGTTAGCTTTTTATCCGAGGGTTTGGATTTCCATGTGTAACTCTTCCATTTCTTGGTTTTTTCGAGTTATCACACCCATCCAATCGCTGAATTCATTAAAAATGGTAGTGCACTCAACGGTCTTCTTATGCAGCATGTCTTTGGATTCATTTCCTTCTAGGACAACCCTTTCTAGTTGTTGTTGGAGTTCTTTGGGATGTCCCTCGGCCTTAATATTCATTCCCTCCAAATTCTCTTGGAGGTTATATTCTCAGTTTTCCAGCGCCACCCATGATTCTTGGACTAATTCAATATCTTTCTCTAGATCTTCGGTTGCGCTGAAATCTAACAGCCGAGGTATTGCTTTCCTGAGATTTGGCTAGACCTCTATTAAATTTTCCTTCACCTTCTCCATTTTATGTTCTTCATGGAGTTTTAAATATTCCTCATGTGTCCATTTTGTTTGCACCATCATCCCTTCCTGTCTCCAGAATTCAACTTTCTTTTCATCTTATTGAATTCGTTTCTCCAAGTGATCGGTAGAGACTCTGATCAAGCCTACTATCTGTGGTGTCGATCTATGAGCCAACTCATCGGATGTGATTGTAGTTTCCAACAGGATTCTAATTTGAAGTGGAATCCCATTGGCCATGGAATATTTTGAGGTTGTCCCAACCTCTTCTTGTCTCAAGGATGGTCCCCGAACCAATTTGTTCTTCAAGGACATCAAAAGTAAAGGATAACTTTTGTCTTCACCAGGAAGAGTTGTAACAGTTCTGAGCATTGTTGTGGATCTTGGAGTACTGGATCTAACTGCTCTTTCAATGACACGATGATGTGTCCTAAATGAGTATCCTTTGTTCTTAAGACTCCAAATCTTGTTGAGTTGTTGTCCCTGTTATGAGTGGAACTTCTTGGGTTCCGTCCTGAACAAACAAAACCTCAATGAGAATCTTTGGCCTTAGAGACTGAGGAACTGAGAGTGGGACTTGTGGGAGTTGGGTGAGTTATGGAATTGTCGGTTGTTGTCTCTCCATAGAGGGAAGAGTGATTGAAGTGGAAACAACTGGAACATTTGACTGGCTCGACGTGGTACCAACTGATAGGATAAGATCTCTGAATTTCCCAAGGTTTTCTAGGATGTCTAGTTGCATGGGTTCTGGTGATTTGGGTGGCGGTGTGATTATGGTTGTGGTGATTTCTCTACAATTATAGTGGATTATTCATTAGTATCTAGCTTGGTGTCATCAACTATATTAATAATATTTTGGTCAGCACGAGTGGTTGCTCTAGTGCAAGGTAGAGCACTAGATATGGGATGAGGGTTTATGACTTTGGCTAGGCTGATTGTAGGGGAAACGTCGGTTCTAGGTGTTTTAGTAGGAACCTTACCTATAAAGGAAACAACTAAAATATCATTCATGGCCTTACCTGAGAGTATCACCTCATTTGGATGCTTTGGAAATATTGGTAAGGTCCTTTTGGGACACTACATCGGGTTTTCTTCCTCTTATTTTGAATCTGATGGTGTTTAAGACTTCGATGAAACATCTAATTTTCCTGAACTCAACACTGCTTCCTCTACCGAACTATTAATATTCAACAACTCTGGAAACAATAGGTAATGCATTCTTGACTTGTGCAAGTTGCGTTCGACCCATGACCAAGACATAACATGTTTGTCAAATATTTCTTCGTCTAGATAGAAAAGTAGCGACCTTAGGTGGAAATCGGAGGGATTTGTGTGGCTTGGCTAGAAAAAAGTGCGGTGGTGATTCAAGGTGAATGAGATATTTCTTGTATTTAGGTTCAACATTTCACGTGGTATGAACATCCTTTGCGTGGAATCAATCAATTGATTGTACCACTTTAGAAAAATATCATTTAGAAAAATAGCATTGTTGAATTCCATATTCTCAAAATATGACCTTGCATGCCAAGGTTCAAACATTGTTGCAAGGCACCCCTTAACTACAGATGCTAGTTGTCTGCCCTTGGGTAGCTGCCACTTCAACATTGTAAAATATAGAAGAATATACCCATACGTGAAGGTTCCACCCTTCTCCTAAACTTCCTCATAATCAATGAGGAATTCCTCCAACATGTAACTACACTAGTTAAAGACTGCACCGTTTGCGCAAAAATTTACCACTGACAGGGAATCCAATGTGCATTTTCCCTTGTAGTTTGAGCACATGAACTTGTTGGAGATTACATAGTAGGTTGTTCTCACTGTTTCTGGGAGAATTGGCTCGATTTGTACTATGAGACCCCCTCGCTGGGTATGAAATTTTTCATACAAACTGATTTCACCGTTCTTTTTTCCTTGCTTGCTCAGCCCTTGGAACCATTTAGATACATCCTAACCTTCCAATGATGGTCCTATGAGCTGATGGATATCCTTTGTGTGGATGGGATATCTCATGTCAAGCCATAAGCTCTTGTCGTGCACTCTACTTATCAGGAACTTAGTGCATCGTGCAATCTCACCAGTGGTCCCAAACACTGGTAAATCCTTGAGGTGCATGATAGTTGAGTTGAATAGGTTAATAATGTAGGACTTTGGGAAAAATTTAACTTCCCCTGTTGGCTTAGAACCCAACTCCCATAACACAACAATATTCATCTGTGGGAATAACACCACATCCATCAGATTGAGGTTGAGGAGTTTCTCTTGCTCGACCTTCTCTTTGACATTTCCCAACACCTTGATTCTAGGATCATAGGGTTCATCTAGGATTATGGGGTAAACTGGTAATCTCTCATAAATGATATAGAAATTAAGTCAGTGACACAACCTATGTCCAGGACATCTGATGAGACTGATAACGGGGTAAAATCTCTGAACGAATCATGAATTTAATGGGTGGCCTGACCAACACATGGCTGACATGAGGGACTTACCGTTTTAATCATGACATGAATATCCACAACATTCACGTGTACAGGGACTTTTAAGACTTTACGGTACATTCTAACATATTTTGGCACTTAACATAAAGGGTGTGATTGGATGTGGCGTGATTGACACTTAGTCGTTAATATGTTTGAGATTCACTTCCCCCCCCGACCACAATGTGGTTCTCCAACAAATTTATGTGGATGATTGAGTGAATCGGTGACTCATCTGACAATGCGTTTTTGAGTAAGAATTTCTTAAAAGACCCAACAATTAGATTGAGAAAACATATGTCATGGTGCCATTGAGCACACTCCAACGTTGTTACATCTAGTAAAAAAATTTACTACAGACAAGCAAAGTCTAACTACTATAGAAGCTCCCTTGGATTGGAGAAACAGTCCCTCCGTTAAGTGTGGGAAATTTATAGCTTCAGGCGTGTGCCATTCACCCAACCTAGTCAAAGGATACCATCCAGTTGTGCTATCTTGACTGCAACAAATTGTTTAATTTCAACAACTAGGGTTGGACATAATCAATGCATGTGAAACTTTCCTGGATGTTTCTAATAACGACTATCATAGAGGATTACCTTATCCCCTTGTGAAAACCTCTTTGACTTAACGTGTCTGTCATGCCAAGATTTCTGCCTATATTTTTCCACTGACTGATGAAAATAGGCTAATAATATTGCTTCCTCAAGTTCCTTCAAGTTTGCAATCCTTTGCGCAAATGGTTCATCATCTGTCATATGTGTAGCCTTTGTTATATAGAGACTAGGGGTGATCAACTCCGCAGGTAAAAAAAATTCCTTACCATAAACCAACTGAAATGGGGTATACTTGTGCAACTTCTTTGTGGTAGTCCTATAAGCCCATAAGACTGTTGGAACTCTATCGTCCTAGTCCTCCCTATTTTCACAACACACCTTCGTTAATCCTCTTTCCAAAATATTTTTGAATGCCTCCACTGTCCCATTAGCTTGTGGATGATAAAGACCGCTCTTATGGTGTTGGATGAGGAATTATGTCGACAATGTTGTGATTGTGTTGCTGAAGTGACTAACTTGATCACTGGTTAGGCTCCTAGGACATCCAAACTGGGAAATAATGTTCTCAAATATGAATCTAGTATCTGTATCTGTTGAACAATCATGAAATTCCTCTACTTCAGTCCACCGCATGAGATAGTATGTTGCAGTGATGATATATCTAGCCTTTGAATGCTTGGTAGGTGGATTAATTGGTCCAACAAAGTCAACAACCCACTTCTCAAAGGATTGCAGTGCTCTAACTGGTTGAAGAGGTAATTCATCTCTGTGTGATGGCTTCCCTACTCACTAATTTTTTTTGCAAGATCTATCATAAGATTTAGCACCCTTGAATAACATTGGCCACCATAACCCAACTTGAAGTACCTTATGTGTTGTAGCTTTCCCTCCAACATGTCCTCCGACAACTCCATTGTGGCATTCCCATGGGATATCTTGCCTCTCATGGGTTAGGACACACTTGTTGAGGGTGTTATCTAGTCCCATCCTATAAAGTTGTCCCGCACTCATTTGGTAGTCTACTGCTTGGACCACCAGGTGTCGTTTCTGGGTTGCGGAATAATTGAACATGTAGGTCCTTGAGCTGAGGAAGGAAACAATGTATTGAAGATACTTTGGGATGGATTCAATACGGAATATGTATGCATCGGGGATATGGTCTTCCACTTCTCCTCCACTTTCCCCTGATTCCAGCCTGGATAAGTGGTCCAGACCTACATTACATCTTCCAGGCTTGAAAATTACCTCGAATGAAAACTCTTGAAAGAGTAAGAGCCATCTGCAAATCCTTCCCTCAAGGATGACTTATTAACTAGGTACTTCAACGCAGAATGGCCTATAAAAAACTTAAAATGAGAGCCTAGTAAATAATGTCTAAATTTTTGCAATGCATAAATCATAGCTAGACCTTCCCTTTCAGTTGTTGTGTAGTTGTGTTTGGCTTGAAAAAGTTTCATGCTAGTAAAGTAGATAGGGCGGTCCATATTCCCTTCTCCTGGTTGCATCAAAATGGCTCCTGGGGCAATACCTAATGTGTCCACATGTACATGGAATTCAATCTCCTAGTTGGGGTATATAGGAATGGGTGAAATATTGAGCTTTTCCTTGAGGATATCAAATGCCTTGTCACATTCAACTGTCCACTAAAATGATTCAGACTTCTTTAGTAGTTTCTCTAGTGGTGCGGTGATACTTTCAAATCTTATGATGAACCTACGATATTATCCTGTATTCCCAAGCATAAGGCACAATTGTTTATCACTTGTAGATGGATGTATGTTTAGGATAACCACAACTTTAGCTGGGTCCACTAGGACTTCTTCCCAGAAAACAATGTGGCCTAGCAGGTTCTCGTGCGATATGAAAAAAACACTCATCCTCAATTTCAAAGATATATGTAATTCACGAAATATATCAAACATCAACCATAGCATCCCTACATTCTCCTTCAAGAAACTGTATATATTCCAATCATCCATGTAGACTTCTAGAAACTTGTGAGTGAAGTCATGAAATGTTTCGATAACGATCCTAGAGAAGCATGTTGGGGCATTCTTTAAGCCAAAAGGCATTACATTGTACGTGAATTACCCCCACTTAGTTATGAATGTGGTCATCTTCTTGTCTTATTATAACATTATGACTTGGTGATACCTCGAGAATCCATCTGTAAATGAATAAGCTTATTTCCCTAAAACTAGATCTAACATCTCATCATTGAAGGGTGTCGGAAACCGATCATGCACACATGCAAAATTCAGACTTCTATAGTCGACATAGAACCAAATGTCTTCTATATCCTTCTTTCTTTATATTACTATGGGGGTAACCCACTCTTCTTCTTCAACATGAAAGATCAATCCCACCGCAAGCATTTTGTCCACTTCCTTCTTGACCTTCTCTTTTACGTTGGGATTGAGACTATACGTTTTGTGCTTCACGGGTTTTGAGTTAGGTTTTAGATTGATCTTCATCTCCCCCATGGCTCCTTTTATGCCTTTTGGTTTTGAGAATTTTTTTGGGAATAAGTCCTCATATTCCTGCAACAAGATCTGGACTTCATTCATGGTTTTCCCATCCTAGTAATCTCCTATGAAAGCTATATTAGGATGCTCTTCACTCCCTATATTTAATTTCCACAACTTCAGTGTATGGTTATAGGAGCTATAGGTATGACTGGGTATAGTGTCCTAGATTTATCTAGTACCTTCAGTTTCTTTTATATTTAGGTTTCTAAGTTCTTCTGATTCATTGGATTCTTCTAGGCCTTTATCAATTTTACAAAAAGATAAAGGTATTCTGATAGGGTTGTGGCCTAGATTGGACTGAATCAAATGGACATGATCAAAACATACTATTGGGATTGATCTTTGTTTACAAATGTCATTTAATAACCTCTCCAAAATTCTTTGAAGTACTAAGTGAAGGTCAAGGGACTTAATAGTGAAGGAGAAATCTCTACAAAAATGGTTTTTTAAGGTCTGCCAACAACTTGTTTGTCTTCTAGTCTCTTCATGTGTGTACCAGGATTTTTGGATCACACCTAGTGAGTGGAAAAATAGCTAAACCCATAGCTAACAGGTTATTTCAACAACTTGCCATTGCTTTACTAAGTTCTCAAGATGCACTATGGGGTTAGAATTCCCATCAAACATTTGCATACCTTGAAAAACCACACTCATATATTCTTTCAACTGATCATTACTGAGAAATATGCATCAAATAACTCTCTTTGCATCCTCCCAATCCAGAATCAAGGGTCTATGAGTGGCCCACCATATAGATAGGGTATCCTTCAAGGCTATATTAAAAACATATATTCTTTGATCTGGAGTACCATCATATGTTGGGTGATTCCTTATCTCGGTTCCAATCCATCTCGTTGCCCTGATAGTTGCACAACATCTTGAGAATATTTCGTATGAACCTTGCTGCCAACTTTCAAAATCAAGTTATGAGTCCTCATCGGTTGAATTTATGCTCCTCCAACTTATATATCCATATATAGTGGGGTTAATATAATCCGGCCTCATCCCTGTCTTTATGGTGTATAACTGGTCAATAAATTCCGACTCCATGTTATTATCCACTTGCTAAGTATATCTAGGCCCCAACTATGGATCTAAGGGATGGAATACCTTTATTCCAACCACCTCAAAAGTCATGGTGTCCCTCTTTAAGTCAATGAAAACATAATTTTCATATGCTCAGTCAATTCCTAATAAGGCAGGGCAGGGGTATTTGTCTCCCATGATTTCAATCACTTCAAAATCAATTGTCGTTTTAACTCCCGCAATATCTACCTCCACATTTTCCAGCCTCCCTAATGGGAAAATGAAGTATTGGTTTTCCATTCTTAGTTGGATGGGGGAATACACTAAGTGAGGTTTACCTAGAGCCTCCCAAGTCTTTTTGGGTTATATATTGACATTTGATCCCAAGTCCAACATGACATATTTAATATCAAAGTCATCTAACTAGGGTTCCAACCTAAATTCTTTTCCAGTTCACTCCTTCCTTCTTTATATTCTCTGTGTATTCTTCTCAAGGAGGTTGGTGGTTACAATGGTTTATGGACTTCCCTCATCTCCCAGGACTAGGCACATGTTGTTCTGCAACTTTTCAGTAAGTCAATCATCTCCCAGGATCTCAGAGAATAATTGAAACCAAAGGTTAATTAAATTATGGGACTACTCAAGGTGTCTTCTTGAGTTTACAGGATTCCTGGGCATAGGTGGTGAGGTAGGGGCTTGAGAAATATTGTGTTGAAGGATGAATTTAGGAGGATTTTCCACTATTTTTGGAGTAGAGATACCTTTAAATATTTCTATTGCATCTTTGAAAAATAGTTTAGGGTGTTACACATTATTTTGGTCACCCTGACAATTATTACATAAACATGTGTTCAAGTTCCCATTATAATCTTTTTCCTGATAAAAACAACCTCTTTCCACCCTTGGAAGATGAATTTTTAGAAGGCCGTCGAAGGCTGCTCCTTTTACACAGTGTGGAAATCCATGATTTCTGCATGCTTCACTATAGCTATCCTGCGGGATTGCCGCAGGCTGCTATATAGGCAGGTCACAGAGGCACTTTAAAACTAAAAGAGGAAAGAAGTTCTAGCAGCTTCTAGAAGTGCAATCTTCTATAAATATGAGGTGGTGTCCATATGGTTACGATCCTATTGATTTCTATGATTTGATGGGATCATCCTCATCTCTTTAACCACTTTAGATTCTCCTATATAATGACAGGCTTCTCATGGAAAAGGTTATAGGTACAAACATAAAGAAGCATAGAGACTGAAGAAAAGAATAGGCTGAAGACTGTGTGAAGAATCCTATTTCAAGAAATGCTTGAAGTCTCCATTCATCCATCAAGCTTTTGAGAAAAATATTCATGCAAATGTCAAAACAAATGTATGTGTGTGTTATAACAAAGGGCCACTAAAAGGGAACTTGCAACATCAAGGTGATTCAGTTGTATCTTCTATCTTTCATTAATATAATACACTGGCACGTCTCTTTCCCATAAAATGATTGACATCTTATTACATGATTCCTTGATCACATGTTTAGGTTGTTGTTGAATTTCACCATTTTTGCTTTCACGTTGGTTGATTTGTGTTATTGTAGATCTGATCTCATAGGAACATCAGAGTAAGGTGAGATCAACAAAGACATAAGGAAGCGATTCATAAGGTATGCTATCTATTCCTTCTTTGGTAGTTAAAATCAATGATTGAAACCTAGGGAAAGCATTGTGTTTTGTCTTGTTTTGTTATAGATCGAGGTGGATCTAGGGGGATTAGTTCATTTGCACATCTACCGATTTACCCATTAACAAAGGGTCACACCTGTCATCCTTGGGGGCTACTTTCTAAATATTGGACTAACTTTCTGCATCTGCCCCAATTTTTGCTCCTCCCCGAGTGATGATGTTGATTTTGGTTATCTTCCCTTCGACTTCCCTCCTAGGTTCTTAGCCTATGAATTTATATTTGCTTTGATGAACTTGGTCCTCCCACTTCACGATCAGGTCTGGGAAATCTTCAGTTGCGTGAACATTAGTTTTGTAATGTGAACACCATGATCATCTCATGTAAGGAAAATCTATGTCTAGGTTTCCTTGTTCATCGAAATTGTAAAATCATCTTGGTCCTCTTCCTCCATTCCTCCCTCCTCTAAATCCACCTCCACCCCACCCCCAACCTATTTCGGGTCCTTGGGGTGTTTCATTTACCCTGAATGAAATATGATCAAGTCTATCAAAAAACTCATCTAATGCTCTACATTGGTTTATATCATGCATTGTAGACGAACATAATTCACAATGTATTGTGTTAGGAGAAGGTGTGTACCTTTTTAGGATGGGGAAATTCCTTGGTGCATGCCCGTGAGTCTGACATATTTCACAATACTCGGTTGTGTGGGTTGTTTCAGTGCTTGGAAAAGACTAGTATTGAATCCGTTCCTGGAATGGTGGAGCTGCAGATACTTTCACAAATCCTCCCATTGGTACTGTAGGAGGGGGGCCATTGGGTTGTGTGGAGATTCCGTTCCCCTCATCCATGGAAACTCATTTTATAGATTCCCTTCTATATAGAACCCTATGCACCAAACTTGAGGTCATCCTGGTATGGATAGAGTTAATTCCTAGATCTTCTCCATGAGTGTCGATATTTTCTCTGGAGTTGTGACAGTTTTGGGTCTACCGGAGGTATGGTTACCCTCAAACTCCTTAGGTATCCTGCCATGGCTTCAATATTCATTGATTGTTCCAAAGCATCTATCAAGGTGTCTATCCTATGTTATGTTAGGGGGATTCACATCAAGGGTAGTATCCCTTGGATGTACCATTCCCTATGATGGTATTCATGAATTGGATGCGCTAATATCCTAATAGTGTCCTTAAAATTATTACTATACTCCCATATAGACTCACCCTCTCTCTTTTGAATCTCCTACAACTCAGAGAGACCTTATTGCTCTGACTGAGGTATCTTGAATTCGAGGATGAATTTATGACACAGTTGGTCGAGGGTAAAGGCTTTCCCTTGAAACCCAGGCTCAATATACTTCATGTACCAGTTGAGGGCGTGAACCCTCAAAGTAGTATGGAATTACATTAACTTGTTCACGTCTAGAGTCCCTCTGGACCTCCAAATGGCCTCATATAGAAACCAATGTTGTTCTACATCCTCGTCTCCTTTTCCCCGTAACTTTGGGTATCAAGATATTGAGCCTCACATGTTTCCAACCATTCTAGGTCTTACTATTCCTACCAAAATGAATCATAATGGCCTCAGTTGTGATCTTCCAAGAGACCCTAATATCCCCCCATTGTTCACACTTGTGGATTTCGACAGATTGAATGAATTTGATCGAACAAAAATTGCATGAGTATGCAATACAAAGCTTACCAAGGGTATAGAGGGATCCTAGGGGACGAGTGACTCGAGGCTGGTTCCACTGACTTCTGTGCGAGTTTATTTGATCTGGGGGGTCTCGTTTTCTTTCTTTGGAGCATCTTTCTCAGCCTCATTCCCAACTCCTCCTGAGATCGGGGCCAAATATTCTCTGTCTTTCGCAAGATCTTGACCTTCTTCATATTCCTTTGATTCTACACACTCCTCTTCTCATCCACCCACCTGGGGACTTCTTTCTCTCTATGCTTCTCTTTCCTACAATATTAGACTAACTAGTCTTTCTTGTCTTTGCAAATTCCGCAACTCTTTCATCCTTCTTTCATTCATTTCTCTTGGTTCGATTTGTTTTCACAACACCTCAGGCCGCTTCATTTCTTTCTTTACCTTTCCCTACCACCATTCATCAACTATGATGGCTCTCCTCATGGATATCTCACTTCTTGCACTCTTATGTTTCTGATCCCCCATCTGTTAAAGAACATGTTCCCCTTCTTAGGTCATGAACCTACCCCAATATCTCCCCACCCTAAGTGCAAGTGTTTATGCTCCATCTCAATCGAGGGAACAATTAGCATCACCTCTTCCATCAATAAGACTTTGATCCATAAGGGAATTCCCCTCAACATTATTTCACGTGCACATTTCTTGAATATCACTTTTTCTCGTGAAAACGATTGATGATTCTCTACTGCAAACTCAATTATATAACCCTCCAGATAAATCCACTGCATGAGTAATTTGGTGATCCAGATGATGGAGCTCTTCTAGATTCTTTGTATCCCAAGTACATATTTTCTTGACACATTCTTTAAACTATAGAGCTTCATGTAGCCGATCTACCTAATGGAACAACTCTTCTGGGAATTTTACCCAGAGGATCTCATACTGGTCGTTCGATCTTTCTAAGTAGAAGAAAAAATCTCTTGTGGTTTTCAAGTTCAAATTTCATAACTCCATTTCTTCCATATGAATGCATCACACTTGCATTCCCACCACTATTGAACTTCAGATCTGTGGATCTGATGAAGAATCCTCCTTACAGTTTCCCTTTAAAAAAAAGGTCCCAACAATAGAACCATTTTGTTGGTGCAAAGTTGTCAGACCAGGGTCCTCTTTAGGTTACCAACAAAAGGGTACCAATGTGATCTAGTGCGCTAACATTTTCATATCCCTGGAAGGGAAGATGTCTCACCCAATGTGCGACCAAGACAAGAAGATTATGGAAGGGTAAGATTAATGATTATTCATATCTACAAGTTATCAAGATTAATACCATTCTTGTGCAAGATAGATTAACCATATTATAGTCTTTAACACCTCATAACCTAGGATAGAAGAACAAAGTTGCACAAAACATCATAAATAAATATAGAAGCATCATGCATAATAGACATAACATAATATCATTCCATGGAAACAAAAATCATGATATAAAAAGGTCTTCTTTTGAATTTTATCCCCATTGATATTTTATTATATCAGATTCCTTTCTCAAAATACATATGCAGCTTATCTCAGAAATATACAAATTCATGCCAGAGAGAATCAAAAACTACATCTCATGATAGTATAAGACTAGATCATCTTCTCTCTAGTCTCCTTCCCTTACTACCTCTACTGTAATACACAAATAGTTTCCCTTATATTCCCAATATGTCATAGAACTCGTTCTCACTACCCAACCCAATTACAATCCTATTCTTTCATTATATATTACAATCCCTTCTTAATGATTGAGAGCCCGCAAGATCTCTCCTCTTCTTGATTCTATTTAAACTTCTCCTCCTAAAACTGATTGTACACCGACCTATAACAATTTTCTATTCCAATGCCTTTCTATTGTGTGATCTTTCACTCAACCTTCTTTTCCTACCTTTTCTTGGTTTTCTGGCTTCGTCGTAGCTTGCACAACTTTTATTTATCAAAACGAAGGGCCCAACATGTATAAAAATGTGTATTTTTAGCTTTGGAGTGATGATAAAAAGGGGAAATGAAGTCTGCAGAGGGAAATGGAAGGCCATCAAAGCAAGGTGCATGGAGTGTGGAAAAATATGCTATAACACTTTATTCCCAAAATCTCTTAAATGATTAATAATTGGTTTATATCCATTGAATGCTTCATAAGGAGTTTTATTCTCTAAAAACTTGGTTGGACTTATATACTTTAAATGCACAATTATACTTATAGCTTCATCCCACAAACCATTAGAGATATTTTTACCTTTAAGCATGCTTCTAGCACACTCTACTATGGTTTTGTTCTTCCTCCCAGGCACACCATTTTTTAGGGGTATGTGGAATTGTGTGTTATTTATGAATTCCATTGTCTTTGTAGTACTTTAAGAATTCTCTTGAAGTGTATTCTCTATAAGGATCTTGATATGTTTACCTCTCTGATTTTCAACCATATTTTTAACCTCTTTGAAATATTCAAAAACATTACTTTTCTTTCTTAAGAAATAGACCCATGTGAACCTGGTTCAATCATCAATGAATACAAGAAAATAATAAGCTCCTCTAAGTGTTTTGGTTTGCATTGGCCCACACACATAAGTATGCACTAATTCAAGAAAATATATTTTCCATTTATTTGTCCACATTAGAAATTCATTCATATGTTTTTTTCCTAGTGTAGAACCATCACGTTCAACATGCTCATTCTTATAAAGTGGAAAACCTTTCACCATATATTTTATTTGAAGTAAAACCAGATCTTTGATATTTAAATGTCCATACTTGAAGTGCCAAAGTTCTTTTATATGACCCCAAGGGGAGAATATATGTGGTTAAATGTATATAATATGATCCCAAGGGGGGAAATATATAGGGATAAATGTACATTTAATGTGTAAATGTATAGGTAATAGGGTCGGCCTAATAGTAAAGGGGCCACATGTGTAGGTGTGAATAGGTATATATAGAGATCATGTACTCATTATTGAGGACATGTGAATTATGATGTATAAATGTAATTAGGTATTTGGAGGAGGTTCTCATATTCTTTAAGGAGTTATTTTGTAAGTCATTTCTCTCTTATGTTACTAAAGATTCTTCCAAGTATAGTATCCCACTTTGTTCTTTTTTTTTTAATGGTTAATGATACTTCACATGTGTATACAAAAGGCCTTAGGAGAGATGTAATTTGTGATTTGGGTGTAGAAAAAGACTAGTTGTTTTTGTGTAGGCTTGTGCCTGTAAGAATAAATGATAAAACAATTCTAAGCACATAGAAGATTTGGAAAATGATGGAAGAAATTTTCTTCATCCTACATTATAAACAATAATGGAATCTAAAGGCTAGAGTCATTCAAGCTAGCCAATTGTAAGATTATAATGAGTTAAGGGTACGACTTCCTTGAACCATAGAGGTTGCAAGTCTATCATAATTATATTCCAAGAATTTGAGAAGAAATCAAGATTGCAATAGTAATCTACAACCCCTGATAATTTTTAAAACTTGATAACAGAGTATTATTTTTAGCAACCACTGTGATGATTATTTGTAATAATGATAGAAAAAAATCAAAACAAATTTCATAAAACCATTTCATATATATATATATATATATATATATATATATATATATATATATATATATAATTGAAACTTTCATCTCATATAATTGACATCGTCTATTGGCTGAATGAAAAACAATGAGGATAAAAATAGACAAACAATTAGTTAGTATGAAGAAATTTATAGTCATATTGCAAATTAAATCTTACTATAATGCCTACTGGTATTATTTGCATATCCAAAATTACCATGAAAATCCATATTATCATATCACATATCAGTTAGCTCAAACTTCATATGGGATGCAGGGTTTATTATTCTCATATATGTAATACAAAATGAATTTTGGATGGAATAATGGTGCCATATAGAAATACATACTCACTAAACAAATAATCTAATCAATCTGCATGTTTTCAAGGGGGTTTTATTTGTTTTGAAGCAAATGAATCTTAAAGAGGGGTTGTTGAAAGAAGGAACAACATGATGATTTCAATTTGGAATGTTTTAATATAGGAAACTAAAATGATAACTAAAATTTTGCAAGGATAATTATTCGCATAGACTATATAAAAATTTCAGAGCTCATAACTTGTATGTGATATGACAAAATCATGTGTACTTTACTCAAGTTGAATAACCTAACAATACTATGTTTTTCAACATATGGTTCAAACAATTTGATTTTCAACACAAGGTATTGTTGGGCACGTAGATACATAGCCAAGAGGTGTTAAATAAAACAAAACAATAAAATAATAGTTGTGTAACTAACATCAATAAAATTGAATTAACCTATACTCATAATCATATTTAACTCACAAATTATTTAAAAATTAAATAAACTACATAAATTATATGATTTGAGAATAGACCACAATATTCTTATTAACACACACACACATTAAACACAACAAGATAATTCTAATGAATTAAATCAAAGTTGTCCTAATTGGATGAAGATTTACTTTCAAATATTGGATGTGATCCCAAACTTCGAATTTGAGTATATATATATATATATATATATATATATATATATATATATAT
>ML790718.1:403285-419282 GCA_009831015.1 Picea engelmannii
TATTATCTGAAAGTATATCATAACTCATACCATTACCCATCAAACAAACTTGGGTCCATTACCCAAACCTGTGGTCTCCAACTTCTCATGGCCATAACTCTCTAACCGTGAGGAATTATGTGACATTCCACATACCACCGGAAATGATATGAAAATAACTATCCATCTAGGATATTTTCCCTGACAAATTCACTTTCCTTCATCTCATTATTCCACAATTAAGCATGGGTTCTCTTACTCCACAAAGCGTCTTCCCGTGAGGGCTTTCACCATAAGGGGACCAATTTGGAGTTCATCCATATTTTCTTCTTATCAACCATGACAAAAAAATAATGAGTCATATTTACATCAAACACTATTGGGTCCATTACCCAAAACTTTGTGCTATAGGTCTTTCTTCAAGGGTTGACATCAATGACAACCAACCTTAATTAACAGATTCTCCATGAGAAAAGCATACGTAGGAACCAAAATAGTGAAAGAAGGATACATGGATGGGATGTAAGAAGTATAAAGACCGTCCATTTGAGCAGTCAATCTTGGAAAACTGAAGCTAGGATTTGGTCAAGAGGAAGGAGGATTCCAACCTCCTACATAGAATATGGTTGAGGGATATGAGCCCCACCAAACGAAAAGGGATACTAAGGAGGCATCATGCCCCCAGACCCAAAAATAGGATTCACATAAGATGATGAAACATAGGATGACAAGTGCAAAGTCATGTTTGACATACCAAAAGAGAAAGGATTAGAGGCCAAAGGCATTGGATGAGGACTTTGATTCAATGTACCACTATAAAATGAAAAAGTATTCGTCCCCATGGACTGAGCATAGACCATGGGATGGGTAGCGCTAATTGAGGGAGTCACGGGGGCTCCACCAACCATAGAAGTCAAAACTCATGACGCAATACAAAATTACAAGGCCAAGTAATAATCAAAGAGCACACTCCTAAATAAAGCTAAAATCCAATGCACACAAACAGGATATGATGGATGAAAGGGACCTCCTGAAATAAATTAGGTATGCCTCGCCCAAGAGGGGCTTGCGACTCTATAACAATAGAGTGGAGGTATCTGAACTAGTTATAAGGACCCTCGTTATAGGCTTCACAACGTATTCATTCAAATCCCTCCAGAGAGGAAATCCTCCATAAAGTATGTGTGTTTTCTGATCCCTATCTGACCCAGGGTACTTGCAGAATAACCGCTGCAAGCAACCTATGCAACTACCTATGTCAAGAAATTAAATTCACCACTATATAACCAATACTCAGGCAAGTAGTCTCAAGTTCGGTCCACCGTATGGGTAGGGAAAAAAATCCCAAAATATCGAAAGCACCTCCTCTCAAGGGGGTGAGGGCACTATAGAGACCCCCAGATATGAATAGAACCCCAGAAATATATATGACACTAGGAAGGTATTAGAGGGATATCTCTGCAATCAACTTTGCACAACCTTGTTCTTAAATCCTGTGTGAGAGGATCCTCCCAATGACACCAATTATATAATGGGTTTCACCACTCCCTAGTCGGACACATACATTCAGTTTTTTAGCCTTGGAGAAGTTTTCTCACAAAATCATATTCGAAGGCCCCAGGTCCTATACTTGTTTGTGTACCCTGAAAAATAAAATTGTTTCCAATCAATTTTAATTATTCAATGTTAATTTTAATGGCTTCTTCTTACTTAAGAGGTGCGATCGTGAAACTGATGGTATGACGACTCAACATAAAAGAAGAAAATATAAAAACACTTGTAATGACTAGTCTTGATTTTCAATGAGATGGTATGCTTCTAAATGCTGCTTCCAAAATGCAATCTCTACAATCTCAATGAAGTGCAATCTTTCCTAATATTCCAAAACTAATGTAAGGCATCCAAAAGTGCAAATGCCAAAAGTAAAATGAAAGAAAGCAATTTTTTTTTTTTGTATTTTCAGTATAATAGAATGAAAATGAAAGGACTGAATAAATAACCTCTCATAAAGACCCTATTGTAAGAACCAAGAGACAAGCCAAGAAGGAAACCAACAAGTAACTACCTAGACCCAAAATGCAAGGAAACAAAATAAGGACAAAGAGTTCACCCAAAGAATTCACCAATAAACTAGATTCCTATCACTCTATAGGCACTTAATAGTCAGAAAAGGCACCCAATAAGTCTTAGCAACCAACAAAACTCACCCAACAGTCACTAAAATCATCCAAAAAGACTCAAAAAATAATGTACGCAACCTAAAGGAAGACAACTTGGGTATGTATGTTCCCTAAAGGAAGACAACTCGTGTATGTCAAAGAAGACATCACCAAGGAAAGGGTTAGGCCAATAAACTTAGATAAAAGGAAAAATACAGGTTTTCAAGCAACAGATGACAAAGAAACTCAGGAAAACTAAGAGAAAATAAAGAACAAAAACACTTAATACCCGAAAAAGGAGATCTCCACAGTTGAGTTACCAATTCTGTTACAAGGAAAATCTTTCTATTGCTAGGGGAAAACCACAACGGAAGGAACGACACCCAAAAATCAACTCTAATATCAAGTATGCTATATAATTGAAATTCTAATAGGAGAAGGCTAGTAGCCTACCTCGTCCGGAATTCCAAAGAAGACCATCATTGATCATGCAACCCAAATATTTATACCTACATAGCATTCCCAACTACCAAGATATGCCAGCATGTGGTAATGATATAAAATCTTAGCATATAAATTAACATACATAACAAATATGCCCATGAAAGCAATACAAATATTTGCAAGATATCAATTGAATGAGAAAATAGTATTTTTATTAATGTAATCAACAGAAGTATTGAATGAGTCAGAGCGCTTTCAATATATGGAAGGTCAAGGATCTTAGATCTCGTGACATGGCATGGAAACCAGACGCATTTTTTTATTTTTTGAGCACCAAACCTGATGTACGCAGGATGTCATGGAGAAGCCTGCGTACATACATGAGATGTATAAATGGAAGGTCACATACATGTATTGTTGGTGCAAAGTTGTCATACCAGGGTCCTCTTCAAGTTACCAACAAAAGGGTACCGATGTAGTCTAGTGCGCTGGCATTTTCATCTTCTCGGAAGGGAAGAAGTCTCACCCGAAGCACGTTCGAGACAAGAAGATTAGGGAAGGGTAAGAAGAATTCTTAGTCATATTTAAAAATTATTAATATTAATACCATTCTTGTGCAAGATAGATTAACCATATTACAATATTTAACACCTCATAACCCAGGACAAAAGAACAGAGTTTCACAAAACATCATAAAGAAATACAAAAGCATCATGCATAATAAACATAAAATAATATCATTCCATGGAAACATAAATAATCATATACATAGGTCTTCTTTTGAATTTTATCCCCATTGGTATTCTATTATATCAGAGTCCTTACTCAAAATACATGCACAACTTATCTCAGACATATAGAAATTCATTCTAGAGAGAATCAACAAGTACATTTCAGGATAGTACAAGAACATATAATCTTCTCTCTAGTCTCTTGCTCTTACTACCTCTATTTTAATACAAGAATAGTTTCCCTGACATTCCCAATATGGCGCAAAACCATTTCTCACTACCAAACCCAATTACAATCCTCTTCTTTAATTATATATTACAATCATTTCTTGTTGATTGAGAATCCACGATCTCTCTCCTCTTCTTGATTATGTTTCAACTGCTCCTCCCAAAAATGATTGTACACTGGCCTCTAACCATTTTCTGTTCCAACTCCTTTTTGTTGTGTTCTCTTTCGATCAGCCTTATTTTCCTTCCTTTGCTTGGTTGTCTAGCCTTGACCACAGTCCTTGACTCACCCTGAATCAAGTCTTTGGTTCTTCCATGGTCTCTGGTTTGTCCTGTGATCCTTATGTGGATTTGATTTCTTATTCCAACTTGCTTCCATCCATGAATTTAGTTGTATCTTCCTTGGATCCTTAAAACGAAGGGCACTTTGGCACTAGTTCCAGGGATTTCTTCCTAATCTCCTAGAAATGTTAAATTTTGTCTTGCCACTTCGTGGCAAGTAATGAGGCTTCTGCTACAAACAATTGAGTTGTGCTAGTGTTGAAATCCTTTGGATTTGATGCGATAAGAGAATTCCATTCTGCATCCGCTAATGTCTCCACCTAGTGCATCTGGAGGTATGCAGTTTGTACTACTGGCCAAAAGTCTCTCAGTTCCTTCTTGGCCAATATTTGAGCTTCAAACAGGGCATTCAAAGTGTTGTCGGCTTGCTGGATGTCATCAATTTTTTCTTGTTGTTCCAGAGGATCCCGTGCTTTGGAAGATTCTTCGTTGAGGGTTTGGATTTTCGTGCGTAACTCTTCCAGTGCTTGGTTTTGTTGACTTATCACACCCATCCAATCGATGACTTCCTTAAAAATGTTAGTGCACTGAATGATATTCTTATGTATCACGTATCTGATGTCATTTCCTTCCAATAAAACCCTTTCCAGTTGTTTTTGGAGTTCTCTAGGTTGTCTCTCGACCTTCAACTTCATTCCCTCCAACTTCTCTTGGAGGTCCTCTTCTCGGTCTGCCAGCATCGCCCATGCTTCTTAGACTAATTCAATTTGTTTCTCTGGCTCTTAGGTTGTGCTAAACTCTTCCATATGAGGTGTTTCTTTCCTTAAAGTTGGCTAGACCTCTATTAACTTTTCCTTCACCTTCTCCATTTTCTTCTCCACATGGATATTTAAATATTCCTCATTCATTTTTTTTGTTTGTGCCATCATCCCTTCATGTCTCCATAATTATCTGGGATGTCTAGTTGCATGGGTTGTGGTGATTTGGGTGGAGGTGGGGATTTCTCTACAATTATAGTGGAATATTCGTTGGGATGTGACTTGGGGTCATCGAATATATTAATAATATTATGGGCAACACGAGTGGCTTCTCTAGTGCGAGGTATCGCACTAGATATGGGTTGAGGGTTTATGACTTTGGCTAGGCTGAATGCAGGGGAAACATTGGTTCTAGGAATTTTAGTAGGAACCTCACCTATAAATGAAGTAGCTAAAATGTGATTGACAACCTTAACTATGAGTACCGCCTCATCTAGAAGCTTGGGAAATCTTGGTAAGGTTCTTTTGGGATACTGTAACGTGTGTTCTTTCTCTTCTTCTGAATCTAATTGCGTTTGAGACTTCGATGAAAGATCTACTTTTCCTGAACTCGACCATGCTTCCTCTGTCGAATTCTTCTTCTTAAAAAACTCTAGAGAAAAAGGTAATGTGTTCTTGACTTGCACGGGTTGCATTCAAATCCCGACCAAGACATAACCTCTTTTTCAAATATTTCTTCCTCTAGATAGAACAGTAGTGGCCTCGCGTGGAAATCATAGGGCTTTATGTGCCTTGGTGAGACAAAAGTGTGGTGCGATTCAAGCAGAAGGAGATAATTCTTGTATTCAGGTTAAATAATTACCCTGGTATGAATATCCTTTGGGTGGAATCAATCAGTTTATTGTACCACTTCAGGAACACAAAATTATTGAATTCCATATTCTCAGAATCTGACCTTGCATGCCAAGGTTCACACATCTTTGCAAGGAACCCCTTATCTGCAAGTGCTAGTTGTCTTCCCATGGGTGGCCGCCACTTCAAAATTGTAAAATATAGAAGTAGATACCCATACATGAAGGTGTCTCCCTTCTCCCAAACTTCATTACAAGCAATTAGGAATTCATCCAACAGGTAACTACACTAGTTAAAGATTGCATCGTTTGCACAGAAATTTGCCACTGATAGGGAATCCAACATGCATTCAACCTTGTAGTATGAGTGCATGACCTTGATAGAAATTACATAGTAGGTTTTTCTCATCGTTTTTGGGAGAATTTGATCAATTTTAATTGTGAGACCCCTTCCCTAGGTATGGAAATTTTCATACAAATTGATTTCACCCTTCTTTTTGATGTGCTTTCTTAGCCCTTGGAACCATTTATATACATCCTCACCTTCCAATGAAAATCCTGTGAGATGATGGATATCCTTTGCGTGGATGTGATATCTCCTATCGATCCATAATCTCCTATCATGAACTCTACTTATACGGAACTTGGTGCATCATGCAATCTCATCAGTGGTCCCAAACATTGATAAATCCTTGAGGTGCATGGTAGTTGAGTTGAATAGGTTAATAAAGTCAGGCTTTGGGACAAACTTCACTTCCATTGTTGGCTCAGAACCCAACTCCCAGAACACAGCGATATTCATCTATGGGAATAATGCCGCATCTATGAGATTGAGATCGAGGAGTTTCTCTTGCTCGACCTTCCCGTTGACATCACCCAACACCTCGACTCTGGGATCATAGGGCTCATCTGGGATTTCTTCTTTATAGACTGAGCTTCGTCCTCCCACTATTCTCAGCATATTATATATTGAGCTCTGGTAAACACATTGAATTGGGAGGAGGGAACGCGACTAGGGAGAAGGAGGCTTTTCAGAGTGTGTCAAGGTGCAAGAAACTCAAGGACAAAGGGAAGCTAAGTTAGCGGTGTGTTGTTCACAATAATCTTGCGGGATATTATAGATGAGGTAACGGGGTAAACTGGTAATCTCTCATAAATGATCTAGTAATTAAGTCAGCGATACAACCTATGTCTTGGATGTCCGACGAGACTAATAATGGGGTAAAATCTATGAACAGATCATGAATTTAATGGGTGGCATGACCAAGACATGGATGACATGAGGGACTTACCATTTTAACGACTGATAATCACGGTGGGAATATCCACAACATCCACACTTACATGGACTTTTAAGACTTTCTAGGACGTTATGAGAGTTTTTGACAATTGACATAAAGGGTGCGACTGGAAGTGACTTGATCAACACTTAGTCATTAATATGTTTCAAGTTCACTCCCCCCAATCAAAATTTGGTTCTCTGATGGATTTATGTGTATGATTGAGTGAATTGGTGACTCTTATGACAATGCATTGTTGAGTAAGAATTTATGAAAAGACCCAACAATTATATTGATAAAACATATGTCGTGGCGCCACTGAGCACACTTCGACGTTGTTACATCTACTAAAGAAAAGTTACAACAGACAAGAAAAGTCTAACTACTGTAAAATATCCCTTGGAATGGAGAAAGAGTCCCTCTCTTGAGTGTGGGAAATGTAGGGATTCATGTGTGATCCATTCACCCAACCTGTTCGAAGGATGCCATCCAGTTACGCTATTTTGATTGCACCAAACTGTCGAATTTCAGCAACTAGGACTGGACCTAACCAATGGATGTGCAACTTTCCTGGATGTTTCTGATAACGACTATCATAGAGGATTACCTTATCCCCTTGCACAAACCTCTTGGACTTAATGTGTCTATCATGTTAAGCTTTCTGCCTATCTTTTTCCATTGACTGATGAAAATAAGCTAAGAATCTTTCTTCCTCAAGTTCCTTCAAGTCTGCAATCCTTTGCACAACTTATTCATCATCTGCCATACGTGTAACCTGTGTTATATAGAGACTAGGAGTGATAAACTATGTAGGTACAACAAGTTCCTTACCATAAACCAATTGAAATGGGGTATACTTGTGCAACTTCTTTGTGGTAGTCCTATAAGCCCATAAGACTACTGGAACTCTATCATACTAGTCCTCCCTATTTTCACAACACACCTTCATCAATCCTCTTTCCAAAATCATGTTGAATGCCTCCACTGTCCCATTAGCTTGTGGAAGATAAGGACTTCTCTTATGGTGTTGGATGAGGAATTTTGTTGACAATGTTAAGATTGTGTTGTTGATGAAGTGACTACGTTGATCATTGGTCAGGATCCTAGGACATCCAAATCGGGAAATAATGTTCTCAAATATGAATCTATCATCTGTATCTATTGAAAAATCTCAAACTACCTCTGCTTCACCCCAACGTATGAGATATTCTGTCGCAATGATAATATATATGGCCTTTGAATTCTTGGCAGGAACATTAATTGGTCCAACAAAGTCAACAACCCACTTCTCAAAGGAATGTAGTGCTCTAACTAGTTGAATAGGTAATCCATCTCTGTGTGATGGCTTCCCTACTCAATGGAAAATGTCGCAAGATTTAGCATAAGATTTATCATCCTTGAATAAATTTGGCTACCATAAACCAACTTGAAGTACCTTCTGTGTTGTAGCTTTCCCTCCAACACATCCCTCCGCAACTGCATTGTCGAATTCCCATAGGATATATTGCCTCTCATGGGTTAGGACACAACTTTTGAGGATGTTATCTAGTCCCATATTATAGAGTTGTCCTGCAATCAGTTGGTATTCTACTGCTCGAACCGCCAGGTGTCATTTTTGGGTTGCGGAATAATTTTCTACGTAGGTCCCCGAGTTGAGGAAGGAAACAATGTCATCAAGATACTATGGTATGGCTTCAATCCATAACATGCTCGCATCGGGGAGATGTTCGTCCACTTCTCCTCCACTTTCCACTGATTCTAGTCTGGATAGGTGGTCTAGACCTACGTTACATCTTCCAGGCTTGAAAATTAGCTTGAATGAAAACTATTTAAAGAGTGAGAGCCATATGAAAATCCTTCCCTCAAGGATGAATTATTAACTAGGTACTTCAATGCAAAATGGTCAGTAAAAAAATTAAAATCATAGCCTAGTAAATAGTGTCTAAATTTTTGCAATGCATAAATCATAGCTAGACCTTCCCTTTCGTTGTTGTGTAGTTGCATTCATCTTGAGAATGTTTTATGCTAGCAAAGTAGATAGGGTGGTCCATATTCCCTTCTTTCGATTGTGCCAAAAAGGATCCTAGGGAGATACCTAATGCATCCACATGTACATGGAATCCAATCTCCCAGTTGGGGTATATAAGAATGGGTGCAGTACTAAGTTTTTCCTTGAGGATATCAAACACCTTGTCACATTCAAGTGTCCACCACAACTCATCGGACTTCTTCATTAGTTTCTCCAGTTTTGCGTTGATAATTTTTGGCATAGGGGAAGACCTAGGGTTCAACGCTACAACAATGCACCAACAAAGCTCTAACTACCAGCCCTTTCAGCAACACCTACGAAGTAGATGAAGTCTCACCCGAGGTAGAGGCAGGGGTGGTTTCAAGACTCAGGTGTTTGCAACCTTATCTAGGACACAGATCTGTGATTCTAACACTTAATAAAACACTCAACACCGTCATTTCTTCAATATCCAAGCAATATCCACTTCGCTAATAGAACAGAGCTTCACAGTACTCACACTAATCTACTGTATTTAAGAACTTAGCATAGGAAAATAGATCAGATCGAGTAGACTAGGCACTAAATATAACCATATAGATTAGATCTAACATTCTCACATCTAATAACCACAAAGCATAAGTATATTTATCTAAATACATCCAAGCACTTAGAAAATAACATGTAAATCACATAAGACAAACCACAAAACATCATAACACAAGATTTACGTGGTTCACCCCCACCCTGGGGCTATGTCCACCAACTCTTATTCTTTATATTCTTCAGTCAATCGGTTACAAGAACAAAGCCCCAAAACCCTTACTCCACATAGGACAACAGATCTGTGCAACTCACTAGATCCTTCTTCCTTGCATTACAACACAAAGCCTTCTATAGTCTCACACAAGGAATTGCACTCAGCTCTGCAATTATTACACAGAATGCACAAATTCCTTACAATCCACACTAGCACTTAGCCTTTAGCACTTAGCTTACCGGCATATTAGTTCTCTTTCTACATTGCCTAGCCTTCTATTTATAATTTACAAAATAGGCCTAAACATGGGTAAACCCCATGGGCTGACATCCCAATCCCATTCCATTATCCCCAAAAACCCAAAAAGGACCCAAAAGTGGGCCAAGATCCCTTGATCTTCGCTTCGTATTGCGCTCCTCCTTCGAAAGGCTGTCAAAGTCCCAACATAGGTCAATATGACCAAGAATCTACCAAAACTTGGTCAAGGGGAAACAAGCCTCCAACACTCACCTGTGACTCGTCCTGAGTCACTCTGGTTTAATCAGTTGTGCTTCAAAGGCCTCAAGCTTGGCTAGAGCTGCTTCGACCTGCTGTTGTGCGATGACCTCTTGCTCGGTGAACTCCTATATCACTGCATCGTTTACTGGCCCTTATAGGTGTTGTTCTGTTGTGTTAACGACCTATTCTAGCTCTTCTCCTCAGCTTTCAACCTCTGTAAACAGATGACATGCCTTATCTTGCACAGGTTGGAGTCGTTTATTAACTTCCATAATTTTTCTCTAGATCATATGGATCTGTTGTTGGGCTATGTGTTTCTCATGAGACCTCTTCATTATGTCTACAACTGACAGGGATTTCAGCTACGCTTGTAGTGTCTCTGCATGCTTATTTTCATCCTGGTGTTGCGACTCCAACGCTTGTAACTCTGGGTTCTCAGTGAGGTTTTCATATATTTGGGCACTGTGGTTACTCAACTACTTGCACTCCAAGGAAAGATATTTTAGTCTGTCAACTGTGCTGCGTGCAGTTGATTCCCTTTTGTCTCTTACATCTTGAGGGGTCTCAGGCATAGTGCAGAGTTCCAATTCTGCTATGTGTTGCTGAATTATGTCTTCGAGTTGTTCCACCTGCTATGGAAATCTCTCTTCAACCATTACTTCGACGACCATCATAGACCGATGTCCTCTGGTGACCCTTTCCTTTACTTCGATTTTCTCTGTGAGCAACTGTTCCTTTTCTTTATGTAACTGAGATTTTTCTTCATAAAACTTTACCTGGAGGGAAAGATTCTCTTGTTCTGCAATACTGCGCTACTCTAGAAGGTCTTTTTGTGCTTGTGCTAAAGCCTAGTTGTCTTGCGTTGTCTTCTCCTGTGCTCATCGAAGGTGAGCTTCGACTGTATCAATGATCCGGTGGAGTTGAGCTGGCTCATCTCCCAGTTCTAGTGTTCCCAATGGTGGAGGCACAGGGGAAACTGCGCGGTTGGACTATAGTGCCTGCTGCATCCCTTGGAGTTCAAAATTGATGTGACTGTATATCTATTCTTGCTGATCTTCTTTCTTTTCTACTATCTCCAACGAAGAATCGTTCAGTGCTGTGACGATGAATTCAAAGTCATCCGAGGTGAGGGTGGTCTGCATTTTAGTCATAGATGCTTTTGATTTCTTCCTTGAAGAAGGTTTCGGAGGGGAGGCCTCCCTTTTCTTTGAGGTGTCCTCCTTGTCTCTAGGTGGTGTAACCTCTCCTTTCTTCTATTCAACTTCTGCGCCATCTATCTCTTCACCATCTCCTCCTTTCTCTGCTGATATGGAAGCAGTCTTCACAGATGCATTGTCTAAATCATGGAACTCTTCGGTCTTCTTTATCTTGATAGGTCTAGGTGTATCATGCATTGCTTCTGCACTGTCTAAGTTGGAAATCTCCGTAAGGTTTACTGGAATGAGGAGGTCCACTAACCAGTCCTTGGTGATCTCCTCCAAGTCCTCCTCCGTCAGCTTGTAGTAAGGCTGCAGTTGTTCCTTGGGTTCATCAGCTCGCACTGAGATATAGATGAAATGGTGGTCTGCACTGAACTTGATTAAAAGTCTGAAATGGGGGAGAGTGTTTGGGGTTATATGTAGCTCATCCTAGATGGATATATTCAACTGGTTGTAATATGTGTGGAACATGACATTCGACTGCCATTACTTGTTCATGTCATTAGAGTACCATAGCGTAATGAAATTCATGGCCATAGGTTGAAAGGGCTCGATGTTCGAGAAGTTCGTACCTTCCGACATCTCCCATGCGATGAAAGCGATCAGTATAAGAAGCCAGCTGAAGTGGAATTCGTATCCCTAATCTTGCGCTTCCTTGTAGTCAAGTTCCAACTGGTTCACGAGGTACTTTACTCAATTCATTTGTATGCCCTCCGTGCACTTCTCTGCGAGGTAGACTACAAATCCAGTCTCTTGGGTGGGTTGATACTTGCAAACTAAATTTCCTACGATCAATTGATAGGAAAGGTGCACTACGCCACTCTAGATAGAGGCTACCTTATAACCTCATGTTCCCTTCTCAACATCTCCATAGGTGTCTTTAATCTTCTGCGCAAGAGCGTGATCCATGGCTTTTCCAGAGTAGAAATCCTGTGGGTCAGGGCCTTGCCTGCTTAGCCCTGTGATCCAATTGATCAACGTAAGATCCACTGTGATATGATGGTTTAACCATAAATATCTGCCATTGTAGCAGGACAATAGCAGTTTGATGCATGCGTTCACTTCTTGGTTCCTTCCAAAGTGAGGAATCTTCATGACATTGAGCATTGTGGACTACGCGAGGTTCATGGTCCATGACTTGGGAATGATATTTGAGTTCTTTAATTTGGTCCTGGTCAGATACTTATGTGGGGCGAGCATGTTATATACCTTCCTGTCACCAAGGTTGAAGTCGCTAAACTTCAACGCTGTGATCTTATCTTGGTCTACGTGCACTGCGCATATCCCTTTCAGGAGGTACGCAATGACCAAGCGTACTCAACTCTTTGGGCACACTGTCTTGATTTATTGCACCGCTCATGGGTGGTAGATAGGAAGGTAAAATAATCAGAATCATCTTGGCATTCATGAGATCGTCTATGTGCTTAGTTTTCTTTTCATCTGTTGGCCACGATGGTTCGGATTGAGTAGAGTAGTGGAAGGAGATGCTTACACGACTCTTGTATATGAAGCCTGGCTACCTTCAGACATCGAAATGACTATCTTAGTCATCAAGTTGAGGAGTAATTTTGTTACTGATTCTTCAACTGCGGTGACTTCATTGGACATCCGCGCTCGGGATTAATAATATCGGATCAAGTTAGCTTAGATACTGCACTATAATAATCAACAAGAGCACAATGATCACTGTATAAAATAGCAACTAAATCTATGGGATCAAAATTCTAAGTTAGAAAAAGTTTTTTCGGTGCATGGCACAATGAGATAAATAGGTAACTTGACAACAGTTCACTTGCAATGGTTCTGAGCCTCCATTAACTCTTGTTTGATATGTTATGGCACGGTCTAACGGTCTGATGACGAAACTTTATTTCCTTTCTTCCCGTTCAGATCTTCGATCGAACGGTTATAATATCTCCAATGGCTATATTGCTTCGCCATGGCGAAGTGCCATGTGTCACTGTTCTGATATCCCAACGAAGCTCCAATTATGCAAATTTTCTTTCTGCGAAGTTCCCTCTGGAACCTTCTGCAACTTAGCTCTCTTCTTACTTTTCTTTCTAGCCTTATTTCCAGTGAGCTTCGTCTTGGTATTTCATTTTACATTCTGATTCTTATCTTATGTGGTCTTAGTTACTTCGCGCTATTTAGATTCTCTCCTAGGACTTAGGGGTAACACCTCTTCTTTATCCGAGATAGGTACTTCAGTCTCCTATGAGTCTTCTAATGTTCTTGCAGCTTCGACATATGGGTTTCTAGTGTTAAATAACTTTGATCTATTCTTCTGTTCTTCGATCAAGTGTGCGATCCTTCTGGTCATGAAATATTTTAACTCCTGTTTCTTCTACTCCAGGACTTCTTCTTATTTCTTTCATCTGGCTTGATCTTTGTCAATCCAAGGTTTTCCTATTAACATGGTAAACGGGGCGCGGTCTTCAACAAATTTAATAATCTCAAAATATTCCTCTGTCGATGTTCCATTGACAGTCATAGGTATCTGGGTGAGCCTTCCACACAGGTTTACCAGTTTTCCTCTGGATAATCCTATTCCTCCTAATGAGGGAGTCATGGCAGGTCTCCCTATAGATTCCCAAGTTCTATCAGTCATGACATTCACCTGTGTTTCCTCATCTAGAACACAGTCAATGTAGAAGTATCCTATTCTTTCTTCTATGCATTCTTTTCCTTTGAAGATCTATGATAATCTGACATGTCAATGGTTATTTCAGGGTTTCTTTCATCTGTAGAAATTCTTGCTTGGATCCTTTCTGGTATTCTTCCATAATCTCAGTTTCTGGATCTGACTTAGGGTTCTCTTGATTTTGATTCATTCTTTCAAGCTTAGCAATTATTCTAGGGAAATCCAATACTTCATGGTCTAGAGCCTTACAACAGAGGAAACTAGGTATTCCACTAAGGCATTCCTTAGCCCGATGTCCCGGTATTTTGCAACTGTAACAGAGGGTTAATCCTCTCTTTCTTTTAAATGATCCCCAACCTCTTCTGTACTGCGCACTAGGATCATGGTAGCTAACTTGCAACAAATTCTTTCTAGGATCCTGCATCCACTCGTTAGTCCAAACAGTCTTTTTATGCATAGGTATATCATATCGTTCACTATTCTTGTCAGATCTACTCATATGAAATATTCTTTCATCTATTAATACCCTAGTTTTCAAGCTAGGATAGATCCTATAAATCATACCTAGATCCATACTCTAGAAACAAAAAATTCCACTTATCTTACTTCTACAGAGCACAAAGCTTCCAGATCTAAAACTTTTAACTTTCTTACCTTTATTAGAGCATAGAGCTTACAGATCTTACCTCTTTTAATAAAAAATTCTCACTTTTACCTTTCTTAGGGCACAAAGCTTCCAAATCTTAACTCTTTTCTTCAGATCAGATCTTTTTTCTTTAGATCGGGCTTCTTTCTTTAGCACAAAGATTTATAAATCAAGTAGAATATTGTGCACTAGGGCACAAATCTATGCACAAATCTTTCACAATCTCAGGTTGAATCTTTGCACAAAGCTTCTTCTTTCTCATTTCCCAACAATCACAGTTTGAGGTTCCAACAATGGAACCATTTGTTGGCATAGGGGCAGACCCAGGGTTCAACGCTACAACAACGCACCAACAAAGCCCTAACTACCGACCCTTTCGGCAACACCTGTGAAGCAGATGAAGTCTCACCCAAGGTAGAGGTAGGGGTGGTTGCAAGACTCAGGTGTTTGCAACCTTAACTGGGACACAGATCTATGATTCTAACACTTAATAAAGCACTCAACACTGTTAGTTCCTCAATATCCAAGCAATATGCACTTTGCTAATAGAGCAGAGCTTCGCAGTACTCACACTAATCTACTGTATTCAAGAACTTAGCATAGGAAAATAGATCAGATCAAGTAGATCAAGCACTAAATATAACCATATAGATTATATATAACATTCTCACATCTAATAAGCACAAAGCATAAGTAGATTTATCTAATTACATCTAAGCACTTAGCAAATAACATGTAAATCACATAAGACAAAGCACAAAGTATTATAACACATGATTTATGTGGTTCACCCCCACCCTGGGCTACATCCACCAACTCTTATTGTTTATAGTCTTTAGTCAATCGGTTACAAGCACAGAGCCTCAAAACCCTTACTCCGCACAGTACAAAAGATTTGCGTAGCTCGCTAGATCCTTCTTCCTTGCGTCACAAAACAAAGCCTTCTACAGTCTTGCACAAGGACTTGCACTCAGCTCTGCAAGTCTTACATAGAATGAACAAAGTCCTTAGAATCCACACTAGCACTTAAACTTTATCACTTAGCTTACTGGCATATTAGTTCTCTTTCTACATTGCCTAGCCTTCTATTTATACTTTACAAAATAGGCCTAAACATGGGTAAAACCCATGGGCCGAAATCCCAATCCCGTTACCTTATCCCCAAAAACCCAAAAGGACCCAAAAGTGGGCCGATATCCCTTGATCTTCGCTTTGTCTTGCACTCCTCCTTCGACAGGCTGTCAAAGTCCCAACATAGGTCAATATGACCAAGAACCTCCCAAAACTTGGTCAAGGGCCAACAAGAACTGCATATCTTCTGATGAACCTAAGATAGTATCCTATATGCCCAAGCATTGAGTGCAATTGTTTAACACTTATAGGTCGCTGTTGTTGTAGGAAAATCTGCCTGCGGACAAGTAGATCGACCTCTAAGGCTTGACCTTAACCCTAGACAGAAAAGTGCTTATCATGGACACTGAATTTCTTTCGGATCTATCTAAGCCTAATGCATGAGAAGGAAGAATAACAGAA
>ML790718.1:439810-546988 GCA_009831015.1 Picea engelmannii
TGTTTTCTCAAGAACAAGTCAGAATCTTTTGAAAACTTCAAGATCTACAAGGAAATGGTTGAAAATGAGATGGATTCAAGAATCAAATGCTTAATATCGGATAATGGAGGAGAATTCACCTCAAAGGAATTTATGGACTACTGGAACAATCATGGAATAAAAAGGCAATTCTCCATCGCTAGGACACCTCAACAGATTGAAGTTGTTGAAAGAAAGAACATGACAATACAAGAAATGGCTCGAACAATACAACAGTTCACATTCAAAACAAAGTAATGCTAAAAAACAATACTGATAAAACTCCCTACGAGCTATGGAAAGGAAGACCAACACATGTGAAGCACTTCAGAGTTTTTGGAAGAAAATGCTACATCAAAAGAGAAGATGGAAAAATGGGAAAGTTTGACTCTCATGTGGACAAAGGAATACTTGTTGGTTACTCAAGTACAAGGAAATAATACAAGTGTTACAATCTAAGATTAAACAAATTTGTGGAAAGCATCAATGTAACAATTGATAAAACAGGTAGATCAGAATCAAAGGAAGAAGAAAACAAATCAATGGAACAACTTTTCGAAGAAGAAGATGAAAAAGAAGTAGAAGAGGAAGATGAAGATGAAGAGAATCCAACAAAAGAATAAGAGAAAGTTCAACAAGTATATCGAAAGATACCTAGCAAACGAGTACAGAAGAATCATCCTTTAGATCAGATTATTGGAAACAAAGATGCAGGAGTTGAGACTAGAAGAAAAATCCATTCACAAGAACAAACACACCTAGCACTCTTATCTACAATTGAACCAAATTGTTTTGAATAAGCCAACAAGGATGAATTTTGGAATAAGGCCATGGATGAATAATTTGATCAAATAGAGAAAAATGACACTTGGGAATTGGCTCCAAGAACAAAGAATAAGAATGTGATCAGCACAAAATGGGTTTTCATGAATAAATTGAATGAATATGGACAAGTTACAAGGAACAAAGCTAGATTGGTATGTAAAGGACATGCACAGATTGAAGGAATTGACTTTGAAGAGACATTTTCCCTAACTGCAAGAATGGAAGAAATTCGTTTTATTTTATCTTATGCATGCTCCAAAAATGTTAAAGTATATCAGATGGATGTAAAATCATCTTTTCTGAATGGGGAACTTGAAGAAGAACTCTACATTGAACAACCAGAAGGATTTTAGTTGCCAAAGAACACCGACTATGCGTGTAAATTAAAGGAGACCTTGTATGGTCTAAAACAGGCTCCTAGAGCATGGTACTCCAGACTGGATAAGTGTCTGCAACATGAAGGGTTCATAAAATGAAGTGCAGACAACAACCTCTACATCAAGGTAAGTCAAGGTAATATTTTATTAATTGAAGTTTATGTTGATGATATTATTTTTGGTAGTGATGATGATATGTTAAGCCAAGAATTTGCAAAAGACATGCAGAATGAATTTGAAATGTCATTACTTGGAGAACTATCCTTCTTTCTGGGACTTTAGATACATCAAAGCAATCAAGGAATTTTATTTCTCAAACCAAGTATATCAGAGAAATGCTAAAGAGGTTCGGAATGGAAGATTGCAAACCAGTTATCACTCCCATGAAAACCATTTGTAAGTTGAGCAAAGATGATGATTCAAAGTCTACATATCAGAGGCAATACAGGTCAATGATTGGCAGCCTACTATATGTGACAACATCCAGACCAGATGTAATGTAGGCAGTTGGACAGGTGGCACAATTTCAAGAAGCACCAAAGGAATCACATGTATTAGAAGTAAGGAGGATATTCAGATATATAAAAGGAACAAAAGAGTTTGGATTATGGTATCCAAAAGGAAAATATCTATCACTTATTGCCTACACATATGCAGATTGGGAAGGTTGTATTGATGATCGACAAAGCACCAGTGGAGCAACATTCTACTTAGGTGCATGTTTGGTATCATGACTATGAAAGAAACAATCATCAATATCTCTATCTACAGCCGAGGTAGAGTATATTGCAGCAATGGCATGTTGTACACAGGGTCTTTGGATGAAACAAACTTTGACAGATATATAGGTCGAGTATGATGAGCCCATTCCAATATATTGTGATAATACAAGTGCCATCAATATCTCAAAAATCCCGGTGACGCACTCCAAGATGAAGCACATTCCAATCAAGTATCACTTTTTATGGGAACAGGTTGCAAAAAATAACATCAGAGTTGAGTATGTGGGAACAAAATAACAAGTGGCAGACATCTTTACAAAACCACTTCCACAGGAAGCCTTTGAATATCTTTGCCAAAGACTTGGAGTTATTTCTACTCCAAAATGAATGCTTTTTGAATGCTTATCTTGTATGTCTTAGATGTACATGAGGAAACACCATAAGAGGAAATTTCAGTGATCCATATGGATATTGGTGGCCACCCACCTTTTCCAACTGGCTCAAAACAATTTTCTGACAATTTTGGCATTTTACTATTTTTAGCAATTTTAACTTCCGGGGCCATTTTGAGGGCCTAAATGAAGGTTTTTTGGGATCGAGCTCCTAAATTATAACTAAAGGAATATTGAGCCCCCAAAATTAATCTTCTCTATGATACCTTTCCAACATGCTATAACACGCCTAAAACAAAGATCGTATGCAAAAGTTAAGACCCTAGGAAGTTGATGTACTAACTTACCCAAATGGGGCCCACATGACTTTTGGCACTTCATCTCCTAGGGTTAGGTTTTTGGATGTCTAGGGTTTTTTTCATTCTTTTTTATTGTAAAAAGTCCTTCAGAGTCTCATTTTAATCTTCTTCTTGTGAATGCATGCAACCATCACATCTATTCTCAGAGATAAGCCGCCACCATTCCAACAAGCTTGTTTCCGCTGCATTTTACAGTTTCATCTTATTTCGTTATTGAATAGAAAACCAGTTTTAATGTATATCTGTTATTTTGTGTTAAGCACCTATTAATAGTATGTATTCATTTCATTCTACTCATAAAATTTGGATTAGTGGTATCAGAGCGGTCCTCTCCTTGTCATCTTAATGCATGTCCCCAACGAGGTCAGAGTACAAAGAGTTGGGTATCGAGCTTGTTTCTCTTGAGGATAGAAGCTCTCAAACGCCCAAGCGACCTCTCATGGCAGGAGAAAAGAAAGATGACGGGACAAGATATCCTTTCAAAATTTTGATTGAGGAATCCCTCACGCAATAGAGGAATGAGATGATGGATAGTTTCGTGCAAATCCTTCGGCAGCTACCCGCAGGAAACGCATATTATTCGAACGGAGGCGCCGCTCCTTTCAAGGTAAAAATAAACTTCGATATTCCTATTTTTGAAGGTCAGATAGATGAATATGCTATAGACAAGTGGTTGAATCTACTAGAAGGGTATTTTTTGTCCATAACTTTTCGAATAGAGAAAAGATTACTTTTGCACTACTCAAAGACGTTCCCCATGTCAAAGACTGGTGGGAAACCTTCTGTGAGAAAAAGGAAATAGAGAAAATCTCATTATTTTTATTCATGGCCACTTGGGAATCCTTCTGGGATGCTATTAAGGAACAATACTACCCTGTCAGAAGTTACAACGACCTGTATACCAAATGGACCACACTGTGGAAAGAAAGAGACCAAGCAGTGCCAGATTTCACAAATATCCTCCATACCTTGCATACCAAGATGGGTATCAAAGATTTAGAGTGACATATGGTGCTCAATTATCACAGTTCTTTGCATAGATACATCTAGACCGAAATGGAATTTATGGACATCTCATCCTTGGGCACGGCCTATCGATATGTCGTCAAAATCGAGTAGAAGCTCAAACAAAAGACACAAAAATTTGGGCCTGGGAACCCCTCACAACAAAAGCTAGGAAAGGGTGGCCCCAACCCACATAACAAAGGACAGAGAAAATATGGATAGTATCAGGACTACCAGTCCAAGCCGCAAGAAAAGAGGGACATCAGAAAGACAAAGAAAGATACCGGGAAGTGGTGCAACTTCCATAAGAGCCTTTGGCATAACACTGCTGACTGCCGCTCAAAATAGTCATTGTTGGCCAAAGTGAAAGCCTCTGAATCAGATGTAGATTCTAACTCTGAGCCACAACCATAAAGGGGAAGACAAATCATTGACACGGAACCCAGTTCCACCATTGATACCACCAAGCTCCAGCCTGGTGAACCAAACAAGCCAAAAGAAGGAGAGTGCGTCTTCCATTCATATATGTGGGTAAAAGGCACCCCACTGCACTTCATTGTTGATAGTTGTAGCCAGAAGAACCTCATCTTAGAAGAGCTCATATAGTGGCTAGCCCTGCCAACAACGCTGCACCCACAACCCTACACCATTGGATGGCTCCACCAAGGAAGCAATCTCCACGTCAGCCAATAGTGCCAACTGTTGTATGACATAAATCCCTTCAAAGACGAGGTATTGTGTGATGTTTCTCCTCTCAAAGTTTGTGATGTTATTTTGGGCCAACCTTATTTATGGAAACGTCATGTTGTATATGAGTCTAGGCCTCATAGTGTTATTATTAATTTGAACAGGAAATTGTACAGGATACCTGAGGTAGTCCCACCTAATGCTATTTCCTTGATCTCTTCTAAGCAATGCATGAAGGTCATCTCTCAGATGATGAAGTTTGTCTTCTTCGTGATTCGCTCTTAGAATAAGAGAAATATCACAACCACATATAGGGTCTCTGCAGCCAAGCTCTCCACACAGCAGAAGAAAGTAGATAAGGTCATGGAATAATACTTGGATATATTCTCCTCACCTACATGGGTACCTTTGCACTACCAGGTCATGCACCCCATCAATCTAACCCCCGACACACCGCTTCCCAATGGGCCAGTCTATAGTCGCTCTTTGTTAGAGAATGAGGAGATCAAGTGACAGATACAAGTATGTGGGAAAATTCTTTATGTTACGAGGAAAATATCTCTATGGCTAGGGGAAAAGCACAATAGATAGAACGACACGCATAAATAAACTCTAATATCAAGTATGCTATATAAATGAAATGCTAACAGGAGAAGGCTAGGAGCCTACCTTGTCTGGAAGTCCAAAGAAGACCATCGTTGATCCTGCAACTGAAAGCTTTATACCTGCAACTCATTCTCAACAAACAAGATACAAAAGCATGTGGTAATGATATAAAATGTTAGCATATAAATTAGCATAATCCATTAACATACATAACAAATATGCTCATGGAAAGAAATATAAATATTTTCAAGATATCAATTGGACGAGAAAATAGTATTTATATTAATGTAATAAACATAAGTACATAGGTGACAAACTTTTGTAATGGCACATATCGCAACCGAGAAACTAAGTTTCTCTATATGGCCCTCCACCACTTCAATCCTCCACAAAGGAAAGCTCACATGTAGGCATCAATGAGGTTCTCCATCACAACATAGGAAGATATTGGGGGTTGAACATAAGAAGTTCAGACTTTCAAGGAAAAAGGGATGCAGACTCAATTGAGTTGAAATGTGTCCAGAGTGTTTTTTCTCTCGATGTATTGAATATCCTCAAGGATTGTATATGCCTCAATTTATAGCCTCAAAATGGAATTGAAGGGTCGAGTTGGAGTGTTTCTAGTATATGGAAGATCAAGGATCATAGATCTCGTGACATGACATGGAAAATCGACGCATTTTTTATTTTTTGATAACCAAAACCGATGTACGTGGGCTATAATGGAGCAGCCCACGTACATATGTGAGCTATATAACTAGCAGGTCACGTACATGTATAAAAATGATTTTTTTTATCTCTAGAGTGATAAAAAAAGGAAAATGAAGTCTGGAGAGGGAAATGGAAGGCCATCAAATAAATATGCATGGAATGTGCAAAAATATGCTATAATAGATGTCCCCTAATGTGTGAGGTCATAGGAGTATCTGCGATGGCCAAAATGCATTATAATTCCCATAAGTGGAGTAATGAAGATTTAGCTAGAAGCACTAATTACTCATGAGAATATTACAATTCATGATGACTTTGTACACATGGTTGCCAATCTAAATTACATTATAGATCCATGTGGATATATATCAAATAGTTGTTAATGACCATGAATAGGAAATACAAAGTGGAAATATGCCATAGGTTGACATAGTCACGAACAAGACACAATGGAGTCTAGTCTCAAAATCAACCAAACATATATGTATACAGTGGAGTACAATATGATCTTCCATGATCATTGAAGTGATATAGGTATTGGTCCGATGAAAGACAATGACATATATGGGATGATGCTACTGTAAACTAGAGGTGTTATACACTATCTGTTGAAGGTGAAATTCTACATTATGTGAATAGAGGAGTCGAAGTTTAACACAATGAGACTTTGTTTTATTACCTATAATTAAGTTATACCATTAACAAACGTGAGACAACCCACCAATAGTGAAAGTAGGTTTCAAGGCACTGAGTACATTCAACCAGTGTGAATGAGGGTGTTGAGGTCAAACACTTGAAGAATCCATCGATCACGAGACATTGATGTATTCCCAACTGTTGATGGTAGGAGAACCTGCCACTGATGACTGCAATCCTCTAGGTACTCATAGGAATCTAGATCTTGATTCCAGAATAGATGAGCTGAAGTCGATGGAAGGAGACCCATTGAAAGGAGAGAATTAAGGAATCTCTAATGATCTAGTGTGAGGTACAAAGAAATAGCTTGATAATTAGGATGATCTCAGATGGATAGGATGCTCATGAACTAATGACCATGTGCATCTCTCGTATGCACCAGATGGAAGTAGTACATGAAAGAGACCCTATGAATAACAACTAATGAGGAAAACTGTTGACAAAGGTGAGGAAACCAATAATAGGGCTAATGGAATTCAAGATGCCGCATGAATCCCAATGTGTGAATATATTTCTTGTCGTCAAACATAAGGGAAAACCCCCAGTCAACAACCAATGAGAATATGTCACATTTTGGGTTCAAGGTTACCTACCAATGATGAAAGTAGGCCCAGGGTGTAAGGTAGGACAAAAACTTCATGTTATTCTGAGATATAATGAGGTTATGGTCGACATGCAAAGTCAAGAGTTCTGAGGAGTGGCCGACATAGGATTTATACTTCCTTTGAACAAGAGCATGAGACATATGTATAACTCAGGAAACATAGAATTAACACTAATCATTGACAAAAAATTTCGACACAGGAGGCATCAACAAAATCTCCATAGAGGTTGGAAGAATAACCAGTCGGAGGAGTATAATCTAAGTAACGAGCTTAGCTTCCTAATTTCACACTAAAATCAAACCTTGGATGAAATGGAGTCAAGATTTTGTGCTCTATTCAAAGGTGACATGACTGTTGCCAATAAGAGACAATATTATTTTCCCGCTCATCTTTTTTGTTTTTTCATAGTCAAAGAAATGTTATGATACATGAGAGGATATGAGTGTCACGAGTAAGAAACTAGTTCCAAGTAGTGGAACATACCTATGACCAATGCAAGGGAACGAATGAGGGGCATGGATACTCAGGTGGATGTTTCCTCCACGGGTAAAGGGTGTGAAGCTGCAAAGGATTTATGAAAGGCATTGCTTGGTGGATGATGAGAATTGCTGGTGAAAGAGGCTTATAACGAGAAAGTGAGAGTCAGAAATACGCTCAACAATGCAAGAAGGATAATGAGATGCGATTACAAATTAAATCAAGAAGTTTCCTTTTTCATAGATGTTAGTCCCCTAGGCCTGAAAAAGTATAAAATAATACCCAGGAGAACTCTTCTAGCCAATAGTGACTAGAGTGTTCCTTTTTTGTAAGTAGTCTACTTGGTCTGGAAAAGGGTTAAACTTATACCAAAATAGACGTCCTTTCAAAACCATTTAATGAGTGTGAAAGAGACAAGTTCACTCGACAATGTTTTCATTTTTTGGAGTCTTAAAATAGATTAACTAAGACTCTAGAATGTTGTTCTAAGCAACATATAATGAGGGAGGCCAAGGCTCCCATGCAGGTATTCTGTCAAAATACAACAACTCATTGGTAGATGAAACAATCTTGGGAGAACCCAAATCTTTTCAAGACAAGGAGGATAGAATACTTGCAGAGGATCCTTCATCTATAATACATCGACAAACACCCATGATCTGGAAAGGTGAAAAATAACAAAGGTGAGGCTCTACAAGATCATTCCTATTAAAGGAAACCATCCTAGGACTTGGAGGGAGTGTAATTATCCCTTATTCATGAGGTACATAACTATAAATGCTAACTCATGATAAAAAGATGCATCACCCCCAAAAATAATAGTGGGATTGATCGAAGATTGCATTGACAATGTCACTTCCTTAGACTTGTCACTCTCCAAAAGAAGAGTGGGATTGACTGAAGATTTCATCGACATGACCAATTCTTCAACCATTGGTTGAATATGATGCTCGACAACATGGTCAAGAGATGCATTAATCCCAAAAATAGGACTGGTGTTGGTCAAAGATTGCATCGACACGACTGCTGGTTGAACATGATGTGAGACAACGTGGTTAAGAGATAAATCACTCCCCAAAAAAGGAGTGGTTTCGGGCGAATATTGCATCGACACAACTGTTGTATCAAACAAAGAAGGATTATAATGTTGGGAAACGAAAGACAAATCGAAACCCAAATTCCACTAGAAAAGGACAATACTTCTCGTACCATCGTGATAGCAGGGAACAAATGAGTTAGGTGATCTCCTTTGCAAAGTATACAAAGGAAATTTTACTTACGTCCTATATGTCTAGGCTTCTAAATCGTACTAATTCCCCCAGCATGACTTGCAATGGCCAGTGACATTCTCCCAGCATGACTTGCAGAGGCTAGTAGCAGATCTCCAACATGACTTGCATAGGTTGGTGATGTTTGTCCAGTGTGACTAGCAGTGACTAGAGTTGTGCTCCCAGCATGACTTGCAACGGCTAGTTGCTTTCGCCCAGCGTGACTTGTAGAGGATGGTGATAGGTCTCCAACATGAATAGAATAGGTTGGTTTCAGGTCTCCAACATGACTTGTAGAGGTTAGTGACTGGTCTCCAACATGAGTTACAGAGGTTGGTGACTTAATGCTAGTATGACTTGTAGTGACTAGACTTGTGCTTCCAACATGACTTGCACCAGTTGGTTGTGCCATCTGATACCATGCTCTCGGGAAAGAATGGTTTTGAGAGATCTCGGGCCAAATAGGGTTCAAGTATACACCATGGCCCTGCCCAATAGGATAGTATTCTCCTCCCAACTGATTCATAAAAGGTGGTAACGACATCATCACTGAGGAAGTCGCTTGCGAGGAGAAAGGGACATGACATGGGTTACTCATGTGAGGATATATGTTTCCCACAAACAAAGGAACTCTGTGTAGGGGGTTTCCCATACTATAAAACTGACTCCCTCTAGATGAAACACTAGAGGACAGAGGGAGGTTTTCCATGAGAAAAGCTTTTGTAGGAACCAGCATAGCGGAAGAAGGATATATGGATGGGATGTAAGAAGTAGAAGGACCTCCCATTTGAGCACGCGAGCCTGGAAAAGTGAAGCTAGGATTTGGTCAATAGGAAGGATGGTTCCAACCTCATACCATAGGATATGGTTGAGGGATATGACCCCCACCAAATGAAAAGGGAGAATAAGTAAGCATCGTGCCCCCAGACCCAAGAATAGGATTCACATAAGATGAAGAAACAAAGGATGACAATTGTGAAGTCATGTTTGGCATACCAAAAGAAAAAGTATTAGAGGCCTAAGGCATTGGATGAGGACTATGATTTGATGTACCAATCGAAAATATGAAAGGATTCGTCCCCAAGGACTGAGAAGAGACCATGGGCATGGATGATTTTAGGGGCTAAATTTTTCTCATGGGCTAATTTTCCATGGTTTTCCCAGAAAAAACATTTTCTATTCTAAAAGTAATTCACCCAAATTCTACAGGATACAATTATTTAACCTTAAAAATCATCAAAATTTTATACAAACTATATAAAATCCTTAGAAATTTGAATATATTTATAAAAATATTCCAAACATTTCATAGTTGGCATATGAAAGATCAATAAGATTCACCAAGGCTTCGACATTTTAAGATAAATTTCCATCCTTAAAATCACCCTTGACCATGGCTGGGTACCACTATCTAAGGGAGTCACAGGGGATCCACCAACCATAGTAGTCAAAAATCACGACACAATACAAAATCCTAAGGCCAACTAATAATAAAAGAGAATGCTCCTATATAGATCTAAAATCCAATGCACACAAACAAGATATGATGGTTGAAAGGGACCTCCCGAACTAAAGTAGTTATTCCTCACCCAAGAGGGGCATGAGACTCTAGAACAATAGAGTGGAGGTATCATAACCAGTTACAAGGACCCTCGTAGGCTTCACAGCACAGTCAGTCAAATCCATTCAGAGATCAAATCCTCCATAAAGTATGTGTATTTCCTGATCCCTATCTGACCCAATGTACTTGCAGAATAACCCCTGCAAGCAACCTGTGAGGCTACCTATATCAAGCAAATAAAATCACCACAATATAAACAATTCTTAGGAAAGAAGTCACAAGTTCGGTCCACCATATGGGGAGGGTAGAAAAGCCCAAAATATCGAAAGCACCACCTCTCAAGGGGGTAAGGTCACTAGCGAGACCCCCAGATACGAATAGAACCTTAGAAGTATATCTGACGCTAGGAAGGTATTAGAGGGATATCTTTGTAATCAACTCCATGTGACCTTGTGCTTAACTCGAGTGTGAGTGGAGCCTCCTGAGGACACCAATTATATAATGGGTTTCACCACTCCCTAGTCAGACACATACATTCATTTTTATAGCATTGGAGAAGTTTACTCACAAAATCCTATTCCAAGGCCCTAGGTCCTATACATGTTTGTGTACCCTGAAAAATAAAATTGTTTCTAATAAATTTTAATTATTCAACATTTATTTTAATGGCTTGTTCTTACTCAAGAGGTGCAATAATGAAACAGATGGTATGACGACTCAACATAAAAGAAGAAAATACAAAAATATTGCTAATGACTAGTCTTGATTTTCAATGAGATGGTATGCTTCTAAATGTTGCTTCTGAAATGCAATATCTACAATTTCAATGAAGTGCAATCTTTCCTAATATGACAAAACTAATGTAAGGCCATATATATATATATATATATATATATATATATTGTATTTTCAGTATAATAGAATGAAAAGGAAAGGATTGAATAAAGAACATCTTATAAAGACCATATTGCAAGAACCAAGAGAGAAGCCAAGTAGGACACCAAGAAGTAACTACCCAGACCCAAATTGCAAGGGAAAAAAAAATAAGGAGAAAGAGTTCACCTAAGGAATTCACCAATAAAACATATTCCTATCACTTTGTAGGCACTTAACAGTCAGAAAAGGCACCCAAGAAGTCTCGGCAACCAACAAAACTGATGCAGGAGCATCGCTCCATCTCATCAGCTCCAGCAAAGAAACACATCAACACACAAGCAGGAACAAGTTCCGAGGAAAGAGAGGTGCCAACCCTCTCATTTCAAACCCAATTTAAAATTTTTAAATGCAATTAAATGCATTGAATGTTTGAAGGCTCAAGTAAATTTAATCGACTGTCTTTGTACAGACGAGTTATCGTAACATATTGGGTCTCCTTTAATGGAGAACAATAGGAGGGATCTAGATCTGATTCAAAATATATTCCCATTGAATGTAATTCAATGCAATTCAATGTGAGTTGGTGGATGGAGGGAAGGCTCGAGGAGCCCCTATTTCGTTAAAAATAAAACAAATTCAAAATCGAATTAGTCAGTTGTCGATGAGCGAGTAGAGAGAGCTCAAGAGAGGAGAGAAAGTGTTGAAGACTCTGTAGCAGTCCATCCTTTGTAAATCTTGTACAAAGACATTTAGATATAATACAAAAGAAATTTTTATTTCATATGAGGTGTGTGTGTTTTTATGTGTGTTGAATGGTTATACTCTGGTTGTTTTTCTGCATTTATTCATGTATGTTGTAGATGTATGCAAATAGGTTTCATTTGCAGAAATTAGATAGATTTCCCTATCTGTGTATTTCTTATTAGTTGTGGGATCTTATGCTCGTGCAAGGAGTGCATACCAGAGTATTGAAACTCTGTGAAGCCAGTGCTAGGGAAGGCTTATCAGGGTTGTTGAACACCCATACGAAGATTTATCAGATTTATTGAACACTCTGGTAGCTAGTTGGAGGAGAAGGAGGACAAGAGTAACTAAATACTCTAGAGAAAAGTTTTGGAAGGAGTTCAAGGAGTGCAATAGTGAGCCTGAAGAGTTCATGAGTCAGGAGAAGACCCATGTAAGGAGTACACTGGGCCAACACTTAGATAGTTGTTGAGAAATTCTCAGGGGAGATGAGCGCAAGGAGTGCGTGGTTGAAGTGTTTGGAGTCCAAGACTTGAAGAGAAGCTAGTTCCAGGAATGCACTGAGGACCATTTCAAAATTCTATAAAGTTAAGGAAAATGAGTGCAAAGTTCCAGGAGGCTACAAGAATTCCTTTGAAGGAACGAAGGAGTGTGACCCTTAGAGATTCGAGCAAGCCAAAGCTTAGGAGGGATAGTGCCATTATGCATGAGGACTCTGCAAAGAGTGAAAAAGGAGAGAACCTTCTATGGTTTTGGATTTGTAGAAGAAAAATAAGTGTGCGTTGGGACCTAAGTTCCTTAAAGTTGACAAAATATCAAAAGGAATAACATTCCAATAGAGAGGGCATAATTCAAGTCACCGGGACTTGCAAAGGGAAGTTCGAAGGTCAACATCCTTTGAAACCATTGAAGGAGTTACAAGCTCAAGAGGGATAACATTTTTCAAAACGCAAGTAGAAGTCAAGAAGTCAAGATTGCATAGGAGAGATCAAAGGCCAAGACCTTTGAAATTATTTGAGAAAAATACTTCATTCGAAAGGAAATTGCAAAAGTCATAGAGGAGAAGAAGCTACAACAACCATCGATCTATGATGGAGAGGATATCTGGACCGTTGGATCGAATTCCATAAAAATGAAGGAGCGCGTATGAAGGAGGAAAGATCCTAGCCATAAGATCTGAGCATTGAGGATCGACAACCATCAGATCTAGGTAAAGTGCATGAGGCTTAACCCCTTTAATCCATTCAAACTTATAAGTTCAAGGGATTTCGTGTGTGGAGTGCACAGGAGAGCGAAGTCCTGAAGTCCCGAAGTGGATCCATACCATCCATAAAGAGGAGAGGTTTCATTAGATTCTAGGTAGTCCAAAAGGTGAGCACTCTAGGAGTTCTAGGGTGTGATACTTCAAGAATTCCCAAGGTCCGTAGTTGTGAAAATGATCAGAGTCATTGGTCGTAGGAGACGCGTGTTGGAAGATCATGAAGTCCAAAGCCACAACACTCTGGAATATTCAAGGCATGGAGTGTGCAATCTTTCTGAAGCTCCGAAGGCCAGAGAAGATCCTAGCCATTGGCACCAAGAACACATGTTAGTAGATCCTAGAGTCCCATATATTGAAACTCTGGGAGCATACGGTATTGGAGTAGGAAGAATCATCAGAGTACTAAGTAGTGGAGTAGATCTCCACTGTTGATTTCAGTGGACAGGTGTCAAGAGATCCTGCACTCCATAGGATAGAAACTCCGGGGAAAAGTCTACAGCATGGAGTGAGAATACTCGAAGGCCCGAAGGCTGGAGTTCATCCGATCTGTCCAATCCAGTGAACGCGTGGAAACAAATTGTGAAGTCCAGAGACTTATTATTTTGGAGGAAAGCGAGGAGAAGTGCGCAGGGACAAAGTCTCACCAAAGATCCAAAAAATAGAGAAGATCTCATCCGTCCATTGCGAGGGACACGTGGCGAGATATTTCATACTCTGAAGGAACTAGAGAGTGCATGTGTAAAAGTGGATGGAATCCCGAATTGTCGGAATCCCGAAGGTCATCATAGTCATTTGTTGCAAGAGGTCGAACACTCTGGAGGATAGATACTCCGAGATATTTGGGGTGAGGTGTAATGGAAAAATCCAAAGCTTGGAGGCCCGAAGTATTGTGGGCCATTGATTAGAGGCATGATAGGTGGTAGCAGATCCAGAGGTTCGAAACTCCATATAAAACATAATACACTGCAGTGTTGGGAGGTCACAAAGGCTCGAAGACCGAAGTCAATCCTAGTTTTCCATTTGAGGGGGACACTTGGAGGAACAAAGACCATCAGATCTACTCATTTTCGGTGCCCCACGCTTTGTAATCATTGTGCACATGTTGGTGTAGCCAAAGGAAATCATCGAATCCCGAAGGGGATTGATCTAGACCGTCCATTGGTTGGAGAATTGCGTATCGTCGATCTGAGACTTGATGTAGGTTATTTTTTATGATGTTGGATAATTGTGGGAAAGGATTTGCGAAGAAATCACCGAATCCTAGAAAACATAATCTGAGCCGTCGATCTCGATACTCATTATGGATCGTTGATCTTACTACCCATTGTTTCAGCAGTTCTCAAACTTTGCGTATTCAACAAAGTTAAGGGGAAAGGTAAATCGTCGAAGGGTGAAGTTCCAATTAGTGCCTTTTCTCTTGTTGCTCAGTCATGACCCTCGGTCACATGCTATTGTCACTAGAGGAAAAGGGGCTAAGGACGATTTTAATTTTTAAAAGAAAAGGGGATTGGAGAAATCGTCGAGTCACCGAAATAGCGTGCTATTGACTAGTGCCTGGTCACAATCTTTGGTCATATGAGGAGTTGGCCCGAGGAACAGGGCTAGGGGCCCGAAATAGTTTTCAAAGAAGAAGGGGCTTAGTAAAATAGCTCACAGGTATTTTGTAGGACCTGTGCCTTAGGTGAAGGACCTTTGTAAAGGATTTTTGGAGCTAAGTAGGGCTCGAACAACTGATCCAGCTCCTGATTTCAAATGATCCTTGACCGGGAGGTAGAGTGGACCCCAAGTGAGGGAGGGGGTCTGCATCAAGTGGTATCAGATCTTGTTTTTATCTATAGACAACATGAAGGAGAGGAGAAGACATGGTGTGATGCTATGTAAATATTGTTGCGAGGTGTGAAACATAAAGGTGACAACTAGGAGGGTTGTAGGAGAAATCTAGTGATTCTCTCAGTTGCATAGTAGGAAAAGTAGACAACCAGGTGGGTTGATCTAGAAGAACCATTTTCATTCTTAAAGGCATTGGAGGAATATGGCTATTGAAGGCCAGAAACGGGGTCATAGAAAAGACCTTAAGCAGGTGAGAAAAGAGAAAAGGGATAAAGAGCTCGAGGAGATGAGAACAAAGCTCAATAGGCTAATGTTGAAGATGCATCAAGAATCACAAGGAATTTGGAGGTATGAGTGGCCCTTGAAGAGAAAAGTGAATTGGCCTATCCAACAATTGATTTCTAGAAGGCAGAAGCAAAATTTGAGGAGGTGGCTGAGGCATGCTGAAACCATGAGTGCCATAGAGGAGGAAATGGTTTACATTGTGAACAAAAGGTTGGAAGGAACCTCAATGATGAGGAAGAGAGATCAAATGAATATATCATAAACTTCCAGCTGGGGAGAGGTGATAATGAAGATTGCTAGGAGGGAAATAATATTAGATCAGTTAAATATATCATAGAATGCCAGGAGGGCAGGTCAAAAAACTCCAATTCCCAGGTGGGAAAGGAAAATGAGATGATATTGTCTAAGAGTCTCATGAAATCAGAGGACAGTTCATATCAACAAGAAATGTTGGCAGTGGAGGATGATTAGAGGCACATTCTGATCATTGGGGGAATCAACATATTTCTTCCAAGTAGCCTAGTAGAGGCTACTGCACATGATGAAGGTGCAACAGAGGAGAGAGAACCAACATAGACTATCAAAGAGGGGCATGATCATACATTGATATCTTCCCAGGAGATAGAAGGAGAAGAAGAGAATTCAATAGAATTGCTCAAAATTTTTAACAAGCGACGTGAATAAGAGATGACTGTAGAAATTAAGTCTGCAACAAAGGAGAGAACAAGAGACAACATAGATTTTTTTGATCTGTATCAGGATATGGAGTCCCTGACAGAAAGAGAACTGTCAGAGGAGATGGTTGAGCAACAACTCAATAAAATGGTTGTAGAAGTGGAATCTATAGTGGAGTGACAAGCTAATACCACAATAGATGAAATCAAAATGGGAGATCAAGATGATCTACCCATTGATCTATGCGAATAATTGGAGGCCCTAGAGGAGAGGGTAATGGTGTAGATTCAACACATCCAACAAGTTAAGTTGGAATTGGATGATGATGAAGAAGAGATGCAACAGAGTATATTGCAAAATAAGAATCAACGAGTGGACCAGCTAGATAAGGATATTGAAGAAATAAGGAGGTTTATGATGGGAGAAGCAAAGGAGAGAATCAACAACAAGAGGAAGATAAATGGAGGAGAACCTATAGCAGCAAGACAACAACAACGACATGGGAGAGGAGCATATGGACAACTCAAAATACATATTTGGGATCCTATAGGATCAAAAACTCAGCAGTAGGGGAGCCATGAGAAGGAGCTCATGATTTTGTCAGTGTGGGAGTATGATGCAGGAGCATCTCTCCACCTCATCAATGCTAGCAAAGAAGTGTATCAGAACACAAGGAGGAATGAGTTCTAAGGAAAGAGAGGCACCAACCCTCTCATTTTTAACCCAATTTAAAATTTTTAAATGAAATTAAATGTATTAAATGTTTGAAGGCTCAAGGAAATCCGAGCCACTTTCTGTGTACATGCGAGTTATTGTAATATATAGGGTCCCCTTTAATGGCTGAAAGTAGGAGGGATCTAGATTTGATTCAGACTAGATTTCCATTGAATGTAATTCAATGCAATTCAATGTGAGTAGGTGGATGTAGGGAAGGCTCGAGGAGCCCCTCTTTTGGTAAAAGATATTTGTTTTCAAAATTGAGTTAGTCAGTTGTTGATGAGTGAGTAGAGAGAGCTCAAGAGAGGAGAGAAAGTGTTGAAGAATCTGTAGCAATCCAACCTTTGTAAATCTTGTACATAAGCATTCATATATAATACAAAAGTATTTTTTCCTCCATACGAGGTGTATTTGTTTTTATGTGTGTTGAATGGTTATTCTCTGGATGTTTTTCTGCATTTATTCATGTATTTTATAGATGTATAAAAATAAGTTTCATTTGCTGGAATTAGATAGATTTCCCTATCTGTGGATTTCTAAGTAGTTTTGGGCTCTTAGGCTCGTGCAAGGAGTGCACACCAAAGTATTGAAACTCTGTGAAGCCAGTGCAAGGAATGCACTTGAATTCTGTGTTGAGTTCAGAGAGAAAGCGTGCCAGGTGGGAACACCAGAACCATTATGAAGCTCAAAAGGAATAGTTTCAGGGAATGCCTGTTAGGGTTATTGAACACCCAGAAGAATACTTATCAGAGTTACTGAACACTCTGATAGCTAGTTGGAGGAGGAGGACCAGAGTAACTAAATACTCTAGAGAAAAATTTTGCAAGAGGTGCAAGGAGTGCACTAGTGAGCCTGAAGATTTTAGGACTCAGGAGAAGACTCGTGTAAGGAGTACACTGAGCCAACACTTATATAGGTGTTGATAAAGTCTTCAGAGAAAAAATAATATAGTGTAGTGCTGGGACGTCGTGAAGGCCCGAAGGCTGAATTCAATCCCACTCATCCCTTCGAGGGGGACACGTGGAGGAATAGGGGTCTTCATATCTACTCCTTTTGGACACCTGACACTTTGTAAGCAGTGTACGCAAGTTGGTGTAGCCAAAGGAAATCGTCGAAGCTAGAAGAGGATTGATCTAGACCATCCATTGATCGAAGCATTGAATAACATTGATATGAGACTTGACTTAAGTGCCTTTCGACAATCTGGGAGAATTATGGAAAAGGATTTGCGAAGAAATTGTTGAAGCCTGGAAACCATAATCTGAGTCGTCGATCTTGATATTCATTATGGACCGTTGAGATTACTGCCCATTGTTCGGTAGTTCGCAAGATTTTCGTATTCGACAGAGTTAAGGGGAAGGGTAAATCATCGAAGGAAGAAGTTCCAATTAGCACCTTTTGTCTTGAGGCTCAGCCACAACCCTTGGCAACATGATATTGCTGCTGGAGGAAAAGGGGCTAAGGTCAGTTTTAATTTTTAAAAGAAATGGGGCTAAGGCCAGTTTTAATATTTAAAAGAAACGGGGCTTGGATAAATCGTCGAGGCACTGAAATAACACTCTATTGACTAGCGCCTCATCCCAGTATTTGGTCATATGAAGATTTGTCTTGAGGAAGAGGGTTAGAAACCTAAAATTTGTTTCAAAGGAGAAGAGGATTAGTAAAATATATTGCGGGTCTTTTGCAGGACCTGCACCTTAGGTGAAGGACCTGTGTAAAGGATTTTTGGGTCTCAACAGGGCCCAAGGAGCTGATCCAAATCCTGATATAAATGATCCTTAACCGAGAGTTCGAGAGGACCCTAGGTTAGGGAGGGGGTCTGCATAAAAAACTCACCCAACAGTCACTAAAGTCAGCCAAAAAGACTCAAAAAATAGTGTGTGTTCCTTAAAGGAAGATAGCTCGTGTATGTACATGCCCTAAAGGAATAAAACTCGTGTATGTCAAAGAAGACACTGCGAGGGAAAGGGTTAGGCCAAGAAACATAGATAAAAGGAAAAATGCAGGTTGTCAAGCAGCAGGAGACAAAGAAACTCAGGAAAACAGAGAGAAAATAAAGAAGAAAAGCACCCAAAACCCCAAAAAGGAGATCTCCCCAATGGAGTCTCTAATTCTATTACGAGGAAAATATCTCTATGGCGAGGGGAAAACCAAAATGAAAGGAATGACACCCATAAATCAACTCTAATATCAAGTAGTATTTATAAATTAAATGCTAACAAGAAAATGTTAGGATCCTACCTCGTCCAAAAGTCCGAAGAAGACCATCGTTGAGCATGCAACCCAAATATTTATACCTGCAACTCATTGTCAACAACCAAGATACACAAGCATGTGGTAATGATATAAAATGTTATCATATAAATTAGCATAATCCATTAACATACATAACAAATATTCCCATGGAAAGAAATACAAATATTTGCAAGATATCAATTGGATGAGAAAAGAGTATTTCTATTAATGTAATAAACATAAGTACATAGGTGACAAACTTCTGTAATGGCACATATCAGAACTGAGAATCTATGTCCCTCTAGTTGGGCCTCCACCACTTCAATCCTCCATAAAGGTAAGCTCACATGTAGGAGTCAATGAGGTTCTCCATCACAAGATGGGAAGAGCTTGGGGGTTGAACACAAGAATTTCAGACTTTCAAAGACAAAGGGTTGCAGACTCAATTGAGGTGAAATTTGTCCAGAGTGTCTTTTCTCTCAAAGATGTATTAAATATCCTCAAGTATTTTATATGACTCAATTTGTATCCTCCAAATGGAATTTAAGGGTCGATTCAGAGCGTTTCTAGCATATGGAAGGTCAAGGATCATATATCTCATGACATGGCATGGAAACCCGACACATTTTTTATTTTTTGAGCACCAAACCTGATGTACACGGGTTGTAATGGAGCAACTTGCGTACATACGTGAGATGTATAACTGGCAAGTCATGTACATGTATTGTTGGCACAAATTTTTTAGACTAGGGTACTCTTCAGGTTACCAACAAAAGGGTATCGATGTAATCTAGTGCATTGGCATTTTCATCTTCCCGGAAGGGAAGAAGTCTCACCCGAAGAGCGACCGAGACAAGAATATTAGGGAAGGGTAAGAATAATGCTTAGTCATATCCACAAGTTACCAATATTAATACCATTATTGTGAAAGATATGTTAACCATATTATAGTCTTTAACACCTCATAACCCAGGACAAAAGAACAGAGTTGCGTAGAACATCGTAAAGAAGTATAGAAGCATCATGCATAATAGACATAACATAATTTCATTCAATGGAAACATAAATCATCATATAGAAAGGTCTTGTTTTGAATGTTATCCCCATTTTTATTCTATTATATAAGAGTGCTTACTAAAAATGCATGTGCAACTTATCTCATACATATATTGTAAGTTTTAAACCTGTGAAGTAAGGCAATGCATATAGATTCTTAAGAAAAACAAAATTTAATCAATGGCTCATTCTCATAGTACACATAGATTTATATCGGAAACCCTCAACCGAGAAAACCTTTCTTATATTCATTATATCAAATTTCACCATTCACTATACAATATATACAATGTTTTTAGGTATTTCATAGATACCAAAACCCTAATCCCTAAAACCGAGATTATTTTTAGTAAACTGCTAAAAATAGCAAAATTTGCTAAAAATAACAAAAACCGCCCAAAAAAAAAAATTGGGGTGCTACGCACGGTGCCAAACACTACGCGTAACTAGGGGGGGCATACCTGCCCCCCCTGGGACTCCCCTAGGAAATTGTCTGACGCACACCACACAAACAGAGCACTACTACAAGGGATCGTCAGACACAGTTGTCGAATCTGACACACCCACACACACACATGCAAATAATATAACACATACCCAACATATACAAATTCATGCTAGAGAGAATCAACAAGTACATCTCAGGATAGTACAAGACCAGATCATGTTCTCTCCATTTTATTTCTCTTACTACCTCTATTGTAATACAAGAATAGTTTCTTTGACATTCTCGATATGGTGCAAAACCAGTTCTCACTACCCAAACCGATTACAATCCTCTTCTTTCATTATATATTACAATCCTTTATTGTTGATTGAGAACCCACAAGCTCTCTCCTCTTCTTGATTTTGTTTAATATGCTCCTCCCAAACTGATTGTACGTTGGCCTCTAACTATTTTTTGTTTTAGAGCCTTTCTATTGCACGCTCTTTCGATCATCCTTCTTTTCCTTCCTTTGCTTGGCTGTCTTTCCCCGACCACAATCCTTGACTCTCCCCGAAGGGTAAATCGTTGAAGGAAGAAGTTCCAATTAGCACCTTTTGTCTTGGGGTTCAGACACAACCCTCGGTCACATGATATTACTACTGGAGGAAAAGGGGCTAAGGTTAGTTTTAATTTTTAAAAGAAATGGGGCTAAGTCCAGTTTTAATTTTTAAAAGAAACGGGGCTTGGATAAATTGTCGAGGCACTGAAATAGCGCTCTATTGACTAGCGCCTCATCCCAGTATTTGGTCATATGAAGAGTTGGCTTGAGGAAGAGGGCTAGAAATCCAAAAAAATTTTCGAAGGAGAAGAGGATTAGTAAAATATATTGCAGGTCTTTTGTAGGACCTGCACCTTAGGTGAAGGACCTGTGTAAAGGATTTTTGGGGCTCAAAAGGGCCCAAGGAGCTGATCCAAATCCTGATTATAAACGATCCTTAACCGAGAGGTTGAGTTAACCCTAGGTTAGGGAGGGGGGCTGCATAAAAAACTCACCCAACAGTCACTAAAGTCAGCCAAAAAGACTCAAAAAATAGTGTGCGTTCCTTAAAGGAAGATAGCTCGCGTATGTACATGCCCTGAAGGAAGGCAACTCGTGTATGTCAAAGAAGACACTGCCAAGGCAAGGGTTAGGCCAAGAAACATAGATAAAAGGAAAATTATAGGTTGTCAAGCAGCAGGAGACAAAGAAACTCAGGAAAACAGAGAGAAAATAAAGAAGAAAAGCACCGAATACCCCAAAAAAGAGATCTCCCCAATGGAGTCTCTAATTCTGTTACGAGGAAAATATCTCTATGGCAAGGGGAAAACCAAAATGAAAGGAATGACACCCATAAATCAACTCTAATATCAAGTAGGATATATAAATGAAATGCTAACAAGAAAAGGTTAGGATCCTACCTCGTCTGAAAGTCCGAAGAAGACCATCGTTGAGCATGCAACCCAAATATTTATACCTGCAACTCGTTCTCAACAACCAAGATACACAAGCATGTGGTAATGATATAAAATGTTGGCATATGAATTAGCATAATCCATTAACATACATAAAAAATATTCCCATGGAAAGAAATACAAATATTTGCAAGATATCAATTGGATGAGAAAAGAGTATTCTTATTAATGTAATAAACATAAGTACATAGGTGACAAACTTCTGTAATGGCACATATTAGAACCGAGAAACTAAGTCCCTCCAGCTAGGCCTCCACCACTTCAATCCTCCATAAAGGTAAGATCACATGTAGGAGTCAATGAGGTTCTCCATCACAAGATGGGAAGAGATTGGGGGTTGAACACAAGAATTTCAGACTTTCAAGGACAAAGGGATGCAGACTCAATTGAGGTGAAATTTCTCCAGAGTGTCTTTTCTCTCAATGATGTATTAAATATCCTCAAGTCTTGTATATGACTCAATTTATATCCTCCAAATGGAATTTAAGGGTCGATTCAGAGCGTTTCTAGCATATGGAAGGTCAAGGATTATATATCTCATGACATGGCATGGAAACCCGACGCATTTTTTATTTTTTGAGCACCAAACCTGATGTACATGGGCTGTAATGGAGCAACTTGCGTACATACGTGAGATGTATAACTGACAGGTTGCGTACGTGTACTGTTTGCACAAATTTTTCAGACTAGGTTACTCTTCAAGTTACCAACAAAAGGGTATCGATGTAATCTAGTGCGTTAGCATTTTCATCTTCCTAGAAGGGAAGAAGTCTCACCCGAAGCGCGACCGAGACAAGAATATTAGGGAAGGGTAAGAATAATGCTTAGTCATATCCACAAGTTACCAATATTAATACTATTATTGTGAAAGATATATTAACCATATTATAGTCTTTAACACATCATAACCCAGGACAAAAGAACAGAGTTGCGCAGAACATCATAAAGAAGTATAGAAGCATCATGCATAATAGACATAACATAATATCATTCCATGGAAACATAAATCATCATATAGAAAGGTCTTGTTTTGAATGTTATCCCCATTTTTATTCTATTATATAAGAGTGCTTACTAAAAATGCATGCGCAACTTATCTCATACATATACTATAAGTTTTAAACCTGTGAAGTAAGGCAATGCATATAGATTCTTAAGAAAAACAAAATTTAATCAACGGCTCATTCTCATAGTACACATAGATTTATACCGGAAACCCTCAACCGGGAAAACCTTTCTTATATTCATTATATCGAATTTCACCATTCACTATACAATATATACAATGTTTTTAGGTATTTCACAGATACCAAAACCCTAATCCCTAAGACCGAGATTATTTTTAGTAAACTGCTAAAAATAGAAAAATACGCTAAAAATAAGAAAAACCGCCCAAAAAAAAATTTGGGGTGCTACGCACGATGCCAAACACTGCGCATAACCAGGGGGGGCATACCTGGCCCCCTCTGGGACCCCCCTAGGAAAGTGTCTGACGCACACGACACAAACAGAGCACTACTACGAGGGATCGTTAGACACAGTTGTCGAATCTGATGCACCCACACACACACATGCAAAGAATATAGCGCATACCCAACATATACAAATTCATGCCAGAGAGAATCAACAGGTACATCTCAGGATAGTACAAGACTAGATCATCTTCTCTCCATTTTCTTTCTCTTACTACCTCTATTGTAATACAAGAATAGTTTCCCTGACATTCCCGATATGGCGCAAAACCATTTCTCACTACCCAAAACGATTACAATCCTCTTCTTTCATTATATATTACAATCCTTTCTTGTTGATTGAGAACCCACAAGCTCTCTCCTATTCTTGATTTTGTTTAAGATGATCCTCCCAAACTGATTGTATGCTGGCCTCTAACTATTTTTTGTTTCAGATCCTTTCTGTTGCACTCTCTTTCGATCATCCTTCTTTTCATTCCTTTGCTTGGTTGTCTTTCCCCGACCACAATCCTTGATCCCGTGCTTTGTCGGCTTCTTCGCCGAGGGTTTGGATTTCTGCGTTTATCTCTTCTAGTGCTTGGTTTTGTCGAGTTATCACACCCATCCAATTGCTGACTTCCTTAAAAAAGGCAGTGCACTCAACGGTCTTATTATGCAGCATGTCTCTGGATTCATTTCCTTCCAGGACAACCCTTTCTAGTTGTTGTTGGAGTTCTTTGGGATGTCCCTCAGCCTTAAACTTCATTCCCTCCAAATTCTCTTAGAGGTCATATTCTCAGTTTGCCAACGCCACCAATGATTCCTGGACTAATTCAATATCTTTCTCTGGGTCTTCGGTTGCACTGAAATCTAGCAGCCAAGGTGTTGCTTTTCTGAGATTTGGCCAGACCTCTGTTAAATTTTCCTTCACCTTCTCCATTTTATGTTTTGCATGGAGTTTTAAATATTCCTCATGCATCCATTTTGTTTCCACTATCATCCCTTCCTGTCTCCAGAATTCAACTTTCTTTTCGGCTTATTGAATTCGTTTCTCCAAGTGATCAGTAGAGACTCTAATCAAGCCTACTATCTATGGTGCCGACATGTGAGCCAACTCATCGGATGTGATTGTAGTTTCCAACAAGATTCTAATTTGAAGTGGAATCCTATTGGCCATGGAATATTTTAAGGTTGTCCCAACCTCTTCTTGTCTCGAGGATGGTCCCCGAACCAATTTGTTCTTCAAGGACATCATAAGTAAAGGATAAATTTTGTCTTCGCCAGGAAGAGTTGTAACAGTTCTGAGCATTGTTGTGGATCTTGGAGTACTGGATCTAATTGCTCTTTCAATGACACAATGATGTGTCCTAAATGAGTATCCTTTTGTGCTTGAGACTCCAACTCTTGTTGAGTTGTTGTCCCTATTATGATTGGAACTTCTTGGGTTTCGTCCTGAACCAACAAAACCTCAATGAGAATCTTTGGCCTTAGAGACTGAGGAACTGAGAGTGGGACTTGTGGGAGTTGGGTGAGTTATGGAATTGTTGGTTGTTGTCTCTCCATAGAGGGAAGAGTGATCTAAGTGGACACAACTAGAAAATTTGACTGGCTTGACATGGTAGCAACTGATAGGATAAGATCTCTGAATTTCCCAAGGTTTTCTAGGATGTCTAGTTGCATGGGTTTTGGTGATTTGGGTGGCGGTGTGATTATGGTGGTGGGGATTTCTCTACAATTATAGTGGAATATTTATTAGGATCTAGCTTGGTGTCATCGACTATATTAATAATATTTTGGTCAGCACAAGTGGTTGCTCTGGTGCAAGGTAGAGCACTAGATATGGGATGAGGGTTGATGACTTTGGCTAGGTTGATTGCAGGGGAAACGTCGGTTCTAGGTGTTTTAGTAGGAACCTTACCTATAAAGGAAACAACTAAAATATCATTGACGGCCTTAATTAAGAGTATCGCCTCATCCAGATTCTTTGGAAATATTGGTAAGGTCCTTTTGGGACACTACATCGGGTGTTATTCCTCTTATTTTGAATATGATGGTGTTTAAGACTTCGATGAAACATCTAATTTTCCCGAACTCAACACTGCTTCCTCTACCAAACTATTGATATTCAACAACTCTGGAAACAATAGGTAATCCATTCTCAACTTGCACAAGTTTCATTCGACCCCTGACCAAGACATAACCTGTTTGTCAAATATTTCTTCGTCTTGATAGAAAAGTAGCAGCCTCGTGTGGAAATCAGAGGGATTTGCATGCCTTGGCCAGAAAAAAGTGCAATGGTGATTCAAGGTGAATGAGATGTCTCTTGTATTTAGGTTCAACATTTCACATGGTATGAACATCCTTTGGGTGGAATCAATCAGCTGATTGTACCACTTTAGAAAAATAACATTATTGAATTCCATATTCTCAGAATATGACCTTGCATGCCAAGGTTCAAACATCTTTGCAAGGCACCCCTTAATTGCAGATGCTAGTTGTCTACCCTTGGGTGGCTGCCACTTCAACATTGTAAAAGCTAGAAGAAGATACCCATACGTGAAGGTTCCACCCTTCTCCTAAACTTCCTCATAATCAATGAGGAATTCCTCCAACAGGTAACTACACGAGTTAAAGACTGAACCGTTTGCACAAAAATTTACCACTGACAAGGAATCCAATGTGCATTCTCCCTTGTAGTTTGAGCACATGAACTTGTTGGAGATTACATAGTAGGTTGTTCTCACTGTTTCTGGGAGAATTGGTCTGATTTTTTCTGTGAGACCCCCTCACTGGGTATGAAATTTTTCATACAAATTGATTTCACCCTTCTTTTTTCCATGCTTGCTCATCCCTTGGAACCATTTAGATACATCCTCACCTTCCAATGATAGTCCTATGAGCTGATGGATATCCTTTGTGTGGATGGGATATCTCATGTCAAGCCATAAGATCTTGTTGTGCACTCTACTTATCAGGAACTTAGTGCATCGTGCAATCTCACCAGTGGTCCTGAGCACTGGTAAATCCTTGAGGTGTATGATAGTTGAGTGGAATAGGTTAATAGTGTTGGACTTTGGGAAAAATTTAATTTCCCCTCTTGGCTCAGAACCCAACTCCCAGAACACAACGATATTCATCTGTGGGAATACCGCCACATCCGTCAGATTAAGGTTGAGGAGTTTCTCTTGCTCGACCTTCTCTTTGACATTTCCCAACACCTTGATTCTAGGATCATAGGGCTCATCTGGGATTATGGGGTAAACTGGTAATCTCTCATAAATGATATAGTAATTAAGTCAGTGACACAACCTATGTCCGGGACATCCAATGAGACTGATAATAGGGTAAAATCTCTAAACAAATCATGAATTTAATGGGTGGCCTGACCAACACATGGTCGACATGAGGGACTTACCGTTTTAATCATGACATGAATATCCACAACATCCATGTGTACATGGAATTTTAAGACTTTACGGTACATTCTGACATATTTTGTCACTTAACATAAAGGGTGTGACTGGACATGGTGTGATTGACACTTAGTCGTTAATATGTTTTAGATTCATCCCCCCCCCCCAACCACAATGTGGTTCTCTAAAAGATTTATGTGGATGATTGAGTGAATCGGTGACTCATCTGACAATGCGTTTTTGAGTAATAATTTCTTAAAAGACCCTACAATTAGATTGAGAAAACATATGTCGTGGTGCCATTGAGCACACTCCAACGTTGTTACATCTACTAAAAAAAATTACTACAGACAAGCAAAGTCTAACTACTATACAAGCTCCCTTGGATTGGAGCAACAGTCCCTCCGTTAAGTGTGGGAAATTTATAGCTTCGGGTGTGTGCCATTCACCCAACCTGGTCAAAGGATACCATCCATTTGTGCTATCTTGACTGCAACAAACTGTCGAATTTCAACAAGTAGGGTTGGACATAATCAATGCATGTAAAACTTTCTTGGATGTTTCTGATAATGACTATCATAGAGGATTACCTTATCCCCTTCTGAAAACCTCTTGGACTTAACGTGTCTTTCATTCCAAGATTTCTTCCTATATTTATGCACTGACTGGTGAAAATCGGCTAAGAATATTGCTTCCTCAAGTTCCTTCATGTCTGTAATCCTTTGCGCAAATGATTTATGATCTGTCATATGTGTATCCTTTGTTATATAGAGAGTAGGGGCGATCAACTCTGTAGGTAAAAAAAATTCCTTACCATAAACCAACTAAAATGGGGTATACTTGTGAAAATTCTTTGTGGTAGTCCTATAAGACCATAAGACTGTTGGAACTCTATCATCCTAGTCCTCCCTATTTTCACAGCACACCTTCGTCAATCCTCTTTCCAAAATCTTTTTGAATGCCTCCATTGTCCCATTAGCTTGTGGATGATAAAGACTGCTCTTATGGTGTTGGATGAGGAATTATGTCGACAATGTTGTGATTTTGTTGCTGAAGTGACTTACTTGATCACTGGTCAGGCTCCTAGGACATCCAAACCGGGCAATAATGTTCTCAAATATGAATCTAGTATCTGTATTTGTTGAAAAATCCTGAAATTCCTCTGCTTCAGACCACCGCATGAGATAGTATGTTGCAGTGATGATATATCTAGCCTTTGAATGCTTGCCAGGTGGATTAATTGGTCCAACAAAGTCAACAAACCACTTCTCAAAGGATTGTAGTGCTCTAACTGGTTGAAGAGGTAATTCATCTCTGTTTGATGGCTTCCCTACTCACAGAAAATTTTTGCAAGATCTATCATAATATTTAGCACCGTTGAATAACATTGGCCACCATAACCTAGCTTGAAGTACCTTATGTGTTGTATCTTTCCCTCCAACATGTCCTCCAACAACTCCATTGTGGCATTCCCACGGGATATCTTGCCTCTCATGGGTTAGGACACACCTTTTGAGGGTGTTATCTAGTCCCATCCTATAAAGTTGTCCCACACTCATTTGGTAGTCTACTTCTCAGACCACCAGGTGTCGTTTCTGGGTTGCGAAATAATTGAACAGGCAGTTCCTTAAGCTGAGGAAGGAAACAATCTATTGAAGATACTTTGGGATGGCTTCAATCCAGAATATGTACGCATCGGGGATATGGTCTTCCACTTCTCCTCCACTTTCCCCTGATTCCAGTCTGGATAAGTGGTCCAGAACTACATTACATCTTCTAGGCTTGACAATTACCTCGAATGAAAACTCTTGAAAGAGTAAGATCCATCTGCAAATCCTTCCCTCAAGGATGACTTATTAACTAGGTACTTCAATGCAAAATGGCCTGTAAAAAACTTAAAATGAGAGCCTAGTAAATAATGTCTAAATTTTTGCAATGCATAAATCGTAGCTAGACCTTCCCCTTCAGTTGTTGTGTAGTTGTGTTTGGCTTGAAAAAGTTTCATGCTAGCAAAGTAGATAGGACGGTCCATATTCCCTTCTCTTGGTTGCACCAAAATGGCTCCTAGGGAAATACCTAATGTGTCCATGTGTACATGGAATTCAATCTCCTAGTTGGGGTATATAAGAATGGGTGCAATATTGAGCTTTTCCTTGAGGATATCAAATGCCCTGTCACATTCAACTATCCACTAAAATACTTTAGATTTATTTAGTAGTTTCTCTAGTGGTGTGGTGATACTTTCATATCTTATGATGAACCTACGATATTATCCTGTATTCCCAAGCATCAATCGTAATTGTTTATCACTTGTAGATGGATGTATGTTTAGGATAACCACAACTTTAGCTGGGTCCACCAGGACTTCTTCCCAGAAAACAATGTGGCCTAGCAGGTTCTCGTGCGGTATGAAAAAAAACAATCATCCTCAATTTCAAAGATATATGTAATTCACGACATATATCAAACATCAACCGTAGTATCCCTACATTCTCCTTCAATAAACTATATATATTCCAATCATCCATGTAGACTTCTAGAAACTTGTGAGTGAAGTCATGAAATGTTTCTATAATGATCCTAGAGAAGCATGTTGGGGCATTCTTTAAGCCAAAAGGCATTACATTCTACATGAATTACCCCCACTTAGTTATGAATGTGGTCTTCTTCTTGTCTTCTTATCACATTATGACTTGGTGATACCCCAAGAATCCATCTGGAAATGAATAAGTTTTTTTCCCTAAAACTTGATCTAACACCTCATCGTTGAAGGGTGTCGGAAACCGATCGTGCACACATGAAAAATTCAGACTCCTGTAGTCGACATAGAACCAAATGTCTTCTATATCCTTCTTTCTTTGTATTACTATGGGGACAACCCACTCTTCTTCTTTGACATGAAAGATCAATCCCGCCGCAAGCATTTTTTCCACTTCCTTCTTGACCTTCTCTTTTACGTTGGGATTGAGACGATACGTTTTGTGCTTCACGGGTTTTGAGTCAGGTTTTAGATTGATCTTCATCTCCCCCATGGATCCTTTTATGCCTTTCATTTTTGAGAAATTTTTTGGGAATAAGTCCTCATATTCCCGCAACAAGATCTGGACTTCATTCATGGTTTTCCCATCCCAGTAAAATCCTATGGAAGCTATATTAGGATGCTCTTCACTCCCTATATTTACTTTCCATAACTCCAGTGTATGGTTATAGGAGCTATAGGTATGACAGGGTATAGTGTCCTAGATTTATATAGTACCTTCAGTTTCTTTTATATTTAGGTTTCTAAGTTCTTCTAATTCATTGGATTCTTCCAAGCCTTTATCAATTTTACAAAAAGATAAAGGTATTCTGATAGGTTTGTGGCCTAGATTGGACTGAATCAAATGGACATGATCAAAATATACTATTGGGATTGATATTTGTTTACAAATGTCAGTAAATAACATCTCCCAAATTCTTTGAAGTACTAAGTGAAGGTTAGGGGACTTACTAGTGAAGGAGAAATCTCTGCAAAAATGGTTTTTTAAGGTCTGCCAACAACTTGTTTGTCTTCTAGTCTCTTCATGTGTGTACTAGGATTTTTGGATCACACCTAGTGAGTGGAAAAATAGCTAAACCCATAGCTGACAGGTTATTTCCCCAACTTTCCATTGCTTTAAAAGTTCTCAAGATGCACTATGGGGTTGGAATTCCCATCAAACATTTGCATACCTTGAAAAACCATGCTCATATATTCTTTCAACTGATCATTACTGAGGAATATGCATCAAATAGCTCTCTTTGCATCCTCCCAATCCAGAATCAAGGGTCTACGAGTGGCCCACCATATAGCTAGGGTATCCTTCAAGGCTATATTAAAAACTGATATTCTTTGATCTGGAGTACCGTCATATGTTGGGTGATTCCTTATCTCGGTTCCAATCCATCTCGTTGCCCTGATAGTTGTGCAACATCTTGAGAATATTTCGTATGAACCTTTCTGCCAACTTTCAAAATCCAGTTATAAGTCCTCATCGGTTGAATTTATGCTCCTCCAACTTACATATCCATCTACAGTGGGGTTAATATAATTCGGCCTCATCCCTGTCTTTATGGTGTATAATTGGTCAATAAATTATAACTTCATGTTATTATCCACTTGCTAAGTATATCTATGCCCCAACTATGGATCTAAGGGATGGAATACCTTTATTCCATCCACATCAAAATTAGCCAATGAAAACCTAATTTTCATATGCTCAGTCAATTCCTAATAAGGTAGGGTAGGGGTATTTGTCTCCCATGATTTCAATCACTTCGAAATCAATTGTCTTTTTAACTCCCGCAAGATATACCTCCACATTTTCCAGCCTCCCTAATGGGAAAATGAAGTATTGGTTTTCCATTCTTAGTTGTATGGGGGAATACACTAACTGAGGTTTACCTAGAGCCTCCCAAGTATTTTTAGGTTATATATTGACATTTGATCCCAAGTCCAACATGACGTATTTAATCTCAAAGTCATCTAACTAGGGTTCCAATCTAAATTATTTTCCAGTTCACACCTTCCTTCTTTGTATTCTCTGTGTATTCTTCTCAAGGAGGTTGGTGGTTACAATGGTTTATGGAGTTCCCTCATCTCCCAGGACTAGGTACATGTTGTTCTGCAACTTCTTAGTAAGTCAGTCATCTCCTAGGATCTCAGAGAATAATTGAAACCAGAAGTTAATTAAATTATGGGACTGCTCAAGGTGTCTTCTCGAGTTTACAGGATTCCTAGGCATAGGTGGTGAGGTAGGGGCTTGACAAATATTGTGTTGAAGGATGAATTTAGGAGGATTTTCCACTATTTTTTAGGTAGCGATACCTTTAAATATTTCTATTACATCTTTGAAAAATAGTTTAGGGTGTTACACATTATTTTGGTCACCCTGATGATGGTTACATAAACATGTGTTAAAGTTCCCAATATAATCTTTTGCCTGAGAAAAACAACCTCTTTCCACCCTTGCAAAATGAATTTTTAGAAGGCCGCCGCAGGCTGCTCCTTTTACACAATGCGGAAATCCCTGATTTCCGCATGCTGCACTATAGCCATCCTGTGGGATTTCCAAAGGCCACTATATAGGCAGGTCACAGAGGCACTTTAAAGCTAAAAGAGGAAAGAAGTTCTAGCAGCTTCTAGAAGTGGAATCTTCTGGAAATATGAGGTGGCGTCCATATGGTTACGATCCTACTGATTTCTCTGATTTGATGGGATCATCATCATCTCTTTAACCATTTCATCTTCTCCTATATAATGACAGGCTTCTCATGGAAAAGGTTAGAGGTACAAACATAAATAAGCATAGAGACTAAAGAAAAGAATAGGCTGAAGACTATGTGAAGAATCCTATTTCAAGCAATGCTTGAAGTCTCCATTCATCCATCAAGCTTTCGAGAGAAATATTTATGCAAATGTCAAAACAGATGTATGTGTGTGTCAGAACAAAGGGCCATTGAAAGGGAACTTGTGACACCAAGGCGATTCGGTTGTATCTTCTACCTTTCATTAATATAATATAGTGGCACGTCTCTTTCCCATAAAATGATTGACATTTTATTACATGACTCCTTGATCACATGTTTAGGTTGTCGTTGAATTTCACCATTGTTGCTTTCACATTGGATGATTTTTGTTATTGCAGATCTGATCCCATAGGAACATCAGAGTAAGGCAGGATCAACAAAGACATAAGGAAGCGATTCATAAGGTATGCTATCTATTCCTTCTTTGGTAGTTAAAATTAATGATTGAAACCTAGGGAAAGCATCGTGTTCCATCTTGTTTTGTTATAGATCGAGGTGGATCTAGGGAGATTAGTTCATGTCCACATCTATCATTTTAACCATTAACAAAGGGTCACACCTGTCATCCTTGGGGGCTGCTTTCTAAATATTGGGCTGACTTTCTACATCTGCCCCAGGTTTTTCTCCTCCCCGAGTGATGATGTTGATTTTGGGTATCTTACCTTCGACTTCCCTCCTAGGTTCTCAGCCTATGAATTTATCTTTTCTTTGAAGAACTCGGTCCTCCCACTTCACGATCAGGTCTAGGAAATATTTAGTTGCATGAACATTAGTTCTGTAGTGTGAACACCATGATCGTCTCAGGTAAGGACAATCTCTAGCCATATTTCCTTGTTCATTGAAATTGTAAAATCATCTTGGTCCTCTTCCTCCATTCCTCACTCCTCTAAATCCACCTCCACCCCACCCCCAACCTCTTTTGGGTCCTTGGGGTGTTTCATTTACCCTGAATGAAATATGATCAAGTCTATCAAAAAACTCATCTAATTCTCTACATTGGTTTGTATCATGCGTTGTAGACACACATAATTCACAATGTATTGTGTTAGGAGAAGGTGTGTAATTTTTTAGTATAGGTAAATTCCTTGGTGCATGCCCGTGATTCCGACATATTTCACAGTACTCAGTTGTGTGGGTTGTTTTGGTGCTTGGAAAAGAATGGTATTGAATCAGTTCCTAGAATGGTGGAGCTGCAGATACTTTCAAAAATCCTCCCATTGGTACTATAGGAGGGGGGCCACTGGGTTGTCTAGAGATTCCATTCTCCTTATCCGTGGACACTCATTTTCTAGATGCCCTTCTGTATAGAACCCTCTGTACCAAACTTGAGGTCGTCCTGGTATGGATAAAGTTAATTCCTAGATCTTCTCCGAGAGTGTCGATATTTTCTTTAGAGTTGAGATAGTTTTGGGTCTACCGGAGGTATGGTTACCCTCAAACTCCTTAGGCATCCTACCATGGCTTCAATATTCATTGATTGTTCCAAAGCATCTATCAAGGTGTCTATCCTATGTTATGTTAGGGGGATTCAAATCTTGGGTAGTATCCCTTGGATGTACCATTCCCTCTAATGGTATTCATGAATTGGATGTGCTAATATCCTAATAGTTTCCTTAAAATTATTACTATACTCCCATATAGACTCACCCCCTATCTGTTTAATCTCCCACAACTCATACATAGCTTGTTTCTCTGACTGAGGTATCTTGAATTCGAGGATGAATTTACGACGCAGTTGGTCAAGGGTAAAGGATTTCCCTTGAAACCCAGGCTCAATATACTTCATGTACCAGTTGAGTGCATGACCCCTCAAAGTAGTTTGGAATTACATTAACTTGTTCGCGTCCAGAGTCCCTCTGGACCTCCAGATGGCCTCACATAGAAACTAGTGTTGTTCTACATCCTCGTTTCCTTTTCCCCATAACTTTGGGTATCAGGATATTGAGCCTCACATGTTTCCAACAATTCTGGGTCTTATTGTTCCTACCAAAAAGAATCATAATGGCCTCGGTTGTGATACGCCAAGAGACCCTAATATCCCCCCATTGTTCACACTTGTGGATTTCGACAAATTGAATGAATTTGATGGAACAAAAATTGCATGAGTATGAAATACAGAGATTACCAAGGGTATAGAGGGATCCTGGGGGACGAGCGACTCGGGGCTGTTTCCACTGACTTCTGTGTGAGTTTATTTGATCTGGGGGGTCTCGTTTTCTTTCTTTGGAGCATCTTTCTCAGCCTCATTCCCAACTCCTCCTGAGATTGGGGCCAAATATTCTCTGTCTTTCACAAGATATAGACCTTCTTCATCTTCCCTTGATTCTACACACTCCTCTTCTCATCCACCCACCTGGGGACTTCTTTCTCTCTTTGCTTCTCTTTCTTGCAATATTAGACTAGCTAGTCTTTCTTGTCTTTGCAACTTTCACAACTCTTTCATCTTTCTTTCATTCATTTCTCTTGGTTCGATTTGTTTTCACAACACCTCAGACCGCTTCATTTCTTTCTTTACCTTTCCCTACCACCATTCATCAACTATTATGGCTCTCCTCATGGATATCTCACTTCTTGCACTCTTATCTTTCCGATCCCCCATCTGTTAAAGAACCCGTTCTCCTTCTTAGGTCATGAACCTACTCCAATATCTCCCCACCCTAAGATCAAGTGTTTATGCTCCATCTCAATCGAGGGAACAATAAGAATCCCCTCTTCCATCAAGAAGACTTTGCTCCGTAAGGGAATTCCCCTCAACAGTATTTCACCCACACATTTCTTGAATGTCACTTTTTCTCGTGAAAACAATTGATGATTCTCTGCTGCAAAATCAATTATATAACCCTCCAGATTAATCCACTACATGAGTAATCTGGTGATCTAGATGATGGATCTCTTCTAGATTCTTTTTATCCCAAGTACATATTTTCTTGACATGTTCTTTAAACTATAGATCTTCCTGTAGCCGATCTACCCAATGGAACAACTCTTCTAGGAATTTTACCTAGAAGATTTCATACTGGTCATTCGATCTTTCTGAGTAGAAGACAAATTCTCTTGTGGTTTTCAAGTTCAAATTTCATAACTCCATTCCTTCCATATGAATGCATCACACTTGCATTCCCACCACTGTTGAACTTCAGATCTGTGGATCCGAGGAAGAATCCTCCTTATAGGTTCCCTTTAAAGAAAAGGTCCCAACAACAGAACCATTTTGTTGGTGCAAAGTTGTCAGACCAAGGTCCTCTTTAGGTTACCAACAAAAGGGTACCGATGTGATCTAGTGCGCTAGCATTTTCATCTCCCCAGAAGGGAAGATGTCTCACCGGATGTGCGACCGAGACAAGAAGATTATGGAAGGGTAAGATTAATTCTTATTCATATCTACAAGTTATCAAGATTAATACCATTCTTTCACAAGATAGATTAACCATATTACAGTCTTTAACACCTCATAACCTAGGATAGAAGAACAAAGTTGCACAAAACATCATAAATAAATATAGAAGCATCATGCATAATAGACATAACATAATATCATTCCATGGAAACACAAATCATCATATGCAAAGGTCTTCTTTTGAATTTTATCCCCATCCGTATTTTATCATATCAGAGTCCTTACTCAAAATACATATGCAGCTTATCTCAGAAATATACAAATTCATGCCAAAGAGAATCAACAAGTACATATCTTGATAGTACAAGACTATATCATCTTCTCTCTAGTCTCTTTCCCTTACTACCTCTACTGTAATACACAAATAGTTTCCCTTATATTCCCAATCTGTCATAGAACCCGTTCTCACTACCCAACCCAATTACAATCCTATTCTTTCAGTATATATTACAATCCCTTCTTAATGATTGAGAGCCCGCAAGATCTGTCCTCTTCTTGATTTTATTTAAACTTCTCCTCCTAAAACTGATTGTACGCCGACCTCTAACAATTTTCTATTCCAGTGCCTTTCTGTTGTGTGATCTTTCGCTCAACCTTCTTTTCCTACCTTTTCTTGGTTTTTTGGCTCTGTGGTAGCTTGCACAACTTTTATTTATCAAAACGAAGGGCCCAACATGTATAAAAATGAGTATTTTTAGCTTTGGAGTGATGAGAAAAAGGGGAAATGAAGTCTGCAGAGGGAAATGGAAGGCCATCAAAACAAGGTGCATGGAGTGTGGAAAAATCTGTGATAACACTTTATTCCCAAAATCTCTTAAATGATTAATAATTGGTTTATATCCATTGAATGCTTCATAAGGAGTTTTATGCTCTAAAAATTTGGTTGTACTTATATACTTTAAATGCACAATTATACTTATAGCTTCATCCCACAAACCATTAGAGATATTTTTACCTTTAAGCATGCTTCTAGCACACTCTACTATGGTTTTGTTCTTCCTCCTAGACACACCATTTTTTAGGGGTATGTGGAATTGTGTGTTATTTCTGAATTCCATTGTCTTTGTAGTACTTTAATAATTCTCTTGAAGTGTATTCTCTATAAGGATCTTGATATGTTTACCTCTCTGATTTTCAACCATATTTTTAACCTCTTTGAAATATTCAAAAACATCACTTTTCTTTCGTAAGAAATAGACCCATGTGAACCCGGTTCAATCATCAATGATTACAAGAAAATAATAAGATCCTCTAAGTGTTTTGGTTTGCATTGGCCCACACACATAAGTATGCACTAATTCAAGAAAATATATTTTCCATTTATTTGCCCACATTAGAAATTCATTCTTATGTTTTTTTCCTAGTGCACAACCATTATGTTCAACATGCTCATTCTTATAAAGTGGAAGACCTTTCATCATATATTTTATTTGAAGTAAAACCTGATCTTTGATATTTAAATGTCCATACTTGAAGTGCCAAAGTTCTTGATATGACCCCAAGGGGAGAATATATGTGGTTAAATGTATATGATATGATCCCAAGGGGGGGAAATATATAGGGATAAATGTATATTTAATGTGTAAATGTATAGGTAATAGGGTCGGTGTAATAGTAAAGGGGCCGCATGTGTAGGTGTGAGTAGGTATATATAGAGATCATGTACTCACTATTGAGGACATGTGAATTATGATGTATAAATGTAATTAGGTATTTGGAGGAGGTTCTCATATTCATTAAGGAGTTATTTTGTAAGTCATTTCTCTCTTATGTTACTAAAGATTCTTCCAAGTATAGTATCCCACTTTGTTTTTTTTTTTAATGGTTAATGATACTTCACATGTGTATACAAAAGGCCTTGGGAGAGATGTAATTTGTGATTTGGGTGTAGAAAAAGACTAGTTGTTTTTGTGTAGGCTTGTGCCTGTAAGAATAAATGATAAAACAATTCTGAGCACATAGAAGATTTGGAAAATGATGGAAGAAGTTTTCTTCATCCTACATTATAAACAATAATGGAATCTAAAGGCTAGAGTCATTCAAGCTAGCCAATTGTAAAATTATAAGGAGTTAAGGGTACGACTTCCTTGAACCATAGAGGTTGCAAGTCTATCATAATTCTATTCCAAGAATTTGAGAAGAAATGAAGATTGCAATAGTAATCTATAACCCCTGATGATTTTTAAAACTTGATAACAAAGTATTATTTTTAGCAACCACTGTGATGATTATTTGTAATAATGATAGAAAAAAATCAAAACAAATTTCATAAAACCATTATATATATATATATATATATATATATATATATATATATATATATATATATATATAATTGAAACTTTCATCTCATATAATTGACATTGTCTATTGGTTGAATGAGAAACAATAAGGATAAAAATAGACAAACAATTAGTTAGTATGAAGAAACTTATAGTCATATTGCAAATTAAATCTTACTATAATGCCTATTTATCTGCATATCCAAAATTACCATAAAAATCCATATTATCATATCACATATCAGTTATCTCAAACTTCATATGGGATGCAGGGGTTATTATTCTCATATATGTAATACAAAATGAATTTTGGATGGAATAATGGTGCCCTATAGAAATACATACTCACTAAACAAATAATCTAATCAATCTGCATGTTTTCAAGGGGTTTTTATTTGTTTTGAAGCAAATGAATCTTAAAGAGTGGGTTGTTGAAAGAAGGAACAACATGATGATTTCAATTTGGAATGTTTTAATATAGGAAACTAAAATGATAACTAAAATTTTGCAAGGATAATTATTCGCATAGACTATAGAAGAATTTCAAAGCTCATAACCTGTATGGGATATGAAAAAATCATGTGTACTTTACTCAAGTTGAATAACCTAACGATACTATGTTTTTCAACACATGGTTCAAACAATTTGATTTTCAACACAGGGTATTGTTGGGCACGTAGATACATAGCCAAGAGGTGTTAAATAAAACAAAACAATATAATAATAGTTGTGTAACTAACATCAATAAAATTTAATTAACCTATACTCATAATCATATTTAGTTTGCAAATTATTTAAAAATTAAATAAAGATAAATTATATGATTTGAGAATAGACCACAATATTTTTATTAACACACACACTAAACAAAACAAGATAATTCTAATGAATTAAATCAAAGTTGTCCTAATTAGATGAAGATTTACTTTCAAATATTGGATGTGATCCCAAACTTCGAATTTGAGAATATATATATATATATATATATATGTATATGATGAATTAAATCAAAGTTTATGAAATGTAATGAATATTTATTGTCGAATTAAAAATATTAAATCAAAGTTGTCCTAATTAGATGAAGATTTACTTTCAAATATTAGATGTGATCCCAAACTTCGAATTTGAGAATATATATATATATGTCTGATGAATTAAATCAAAGTTTATGAAATGTAATGAATATTTATTGTCGAATTAAAAATGTAAGCCCAACCTTCTATCAATTGGTCAAAAACCTTGCATCAACTTGTTGATTTTCAATTGATCCACTGGTTGACCTTCCTACAATTCCTTTCGATACTCTCCTTCTCGAATGACCCCCAAGCCACAATGGGGTTGTATGAAGAACAATTACTAGAAACAAATGAAAGTTGAAGTTGTCATGCTTGAGAAAAGTTCCCAATTCTCTATAACTTCCACTAAATCAAAATTACAACAAAATAAATCAAAAGTAATTTTGACATTATGATGACCAACATTAGGGTGCAAAAAAGTCATGTTTTCCTAAGCCCAAGCCCTTTTTTATAGTATTTGTGGTTCATGCCATTTGTCCAACCCATACATAATTATATTTTACTAGTTACTTTTTATTTTAATAGTCACACTTCCACGTGTCACTCATTTTCATAAGTGCATATGAAATTACCCATTTAAAAATTATAAATATTGAATTTTACTCACCCAACTCCTACAACTCCTACTTTTACTCCCGAGTGTTCCCTTGATCTTCTCATGGTTTCCTATATTAGTTTTTCCTTAGTAATTACTTGTCATATTCATTTACTAGTTCACTTTAGAATCACACCTTTTTATCTCGCAATTCAAATAGAATTTGAATTATAAATCCTATTTCTTTTCCATAATTTATGAGCGCACTTGAAATTGATAATTTGATGCACACTTTTAATTATATGCTTCCTTCTTAGTATTTATATTTCAATTTGATATTCATCATATTATGAATAATTATTCTCTATTTACATTTATCTTAAGATAATATTTTGATTACTTTTTTGTAATATAAAGTATACTAGAGGAGTAATGAAATGCATATTTAACAATTTTCTTTAGACTCTTTTCAATGTAACTTTTTAATTCACTATTAATTTATGAGAAAAAAATAATGATACCAAGGGTGCCATGTATCTCATGCCATTGAATATTTATCTTAATGTGTTTCCAAGGGTGCTATGATTGCATGCCTTTCAAATACTTGAATTCTATTGATGGGGAAATGGTGCAACAATGGAGACGTTATTAACTCATATTCATTGGAATTTATTGAGAGATTAAAAATAAATGAAAAATAAGGTTTTCACCTTATTACATGCCCTTCAGGTAATCCTTGTGAGTGACTCAATCCATGGCCTACCCTCACAACACCATTCAACCTCAGAGTTAAAGTGTTATTTAACTTTTCAACTAGGGACACTGAAGGAGTGCTAACAGGTGGAAATGGGGATGTTGCTCCACCTCTCCTAATGGTACTAGGAATGCCTCCATACACGCAATTACCCATGTGTTGATCAATCGACAAACATGTTCCTTGTGTCTACACACTACAATCAATGCATTAATAATTTTCATATTTCAAATCAAACTATAACATATTCCAATAATATATATTGTTTCTTGACTCAATCCAAAATCCAATAACATGTTGTTGCAATCCCACGTCAATGCATCCTTACATTTTGCTATCAAATTGGGGAAAACCGTCAACAATATCTGCAAAATAATGTATCAATATTTTTATTTCAGTTATCCCAATCATAACAATCAATATCATCAATTATGTTAGGTCAATGCATATTTAATTTATTTAAGACATCATATTAACTTATCATTAATCATTCAATCCTCATCGCTTTTAACTCAATCAGATAGTAAAAACTTAATGTTTCATCATCACAATATCAAACAAATAACTAAGTCATTGGTAAACAAATCCCCTCAAATGATAAATCCTAATTTGTGTCCATAGTCAAACAAAATGGGGCATTACATGCTCAACTAGAAGGTTTTGTAAAGAGGGGACAATAATATCCTCTATGCAAGTTAAAGAAGGCACTATATGGTCTCAAACAATATCTAAGATCATGGTATATAAAAATTGATTACTTATTCTTCCAGTAAGGATTCATAAAAGATAGAGTGATCTAAATATTTATATCAAGAAAGATGAACATGGAAATGTTTCTTTAATTTAATTATATGTTGATGATTTAATCATAATAGGAAGTGCTTCAACTTTGATTAATGAAATCAAAGACAACTATCACAAGAATTTGAAATGAAGAATATTGAAAATACACATTACTATTTAATCATTGAGGTACGAAAGGAAGATCGTAAAATTGTGATCACTCAAAGTAAGCATGAAAATGAACTTATCAAAAAATTCAATATGAATGACTGCAAACAAGTGTCTACTCCATTACAAAGGAATGCTAATATTTACATCGATGATGATACAAAAAAATTAAATGGTACTTTGTATAGATCGTCGATGGGAAGTTTAAATTACCTAACCACAACAAGATGTGATATTTCATACTTCGTTAGAATACTTAGTTAATTCATGGCTAAGAAACATGCCAACCATTGGAAAGATTCCAAGAGAGTCATTCGATACCTAAAAGGAACTATTGATTTTGGTATTGAATATACTAATCAGTTGAATGTTGAGTTCACAAGTTATTAATATTTTGATTGGATAGGTGATCTAGATTCAATAGAAAAGCAACCATTATATATGCATTCAATATAGGATCTGATATTGTGTCTTTGAGCAATAAGAATTAACCAACTGTTTGATTTTCCTTTACTAAAGATGAGTATAAAGCATTTTTCACTACTTCATGTGAAACAATTGAATACACTAATTAATTGAATGTTGAGTTCACAAGTTATTCATATTTTGATTGGATAGGTGATCTAGATTCAATAGAAAATCAACCATTAGATATGCATTCAATATAGGATTTGGGATTGTGTCTTTGAGCAATAAGAATCAACCAACTGTTTGATTGTCCTTTACTAAAGATGAGTATAAATCATTTTACAGTGTTGCATGTGAAACAATTTGGCTAAGGTGCATTCTTGAAGGCATGGGAGAAGGGAAAAGAGTACCTAAAAATATCAAGTGTGAGAATCAAATTTCAATGAAATTGATAAATAATCCAATTTATCATGCAAGCTCAAAACACATTAAAACTCAACATCATTTTGTAAGGGAAAATATTTAATCAAAATAAATTGAATTGATTTACCGTAACACTAATAATAATATGGTTGATATATTCACTAAGCCATTCGGAAAGAAAAAAATTGTAATATGTAGAGATATGCTAGGTATCTAAGGGGCAATGTTAGAAATAAATGAACATAATTTCTTGCATATTACAGTGTCAAAATGTTTTGAGGTTGGCATATAATTGATAAAGTCAAACAATGACAACATAGTGTAGATAGACAATTGATTCTAAGTCTGGCTTCAAGAATACCCAGTTAAACAGTTATGTGTCCAATTCAGATTCAGTTTTGAGGGATCTAACCTTGTTGAATAAGATGAAATAGAGACCCAACACTTTCAGCATTCTATTTATTTTTTGTGTGTTTAATTTTTTTTTATATAGTCATCCACATATGCATCATACAATTCCTAGCCATGAGAGAACTCTACAATAAAAATGTGGTCAGCGAAATTCACTATTGTTTTCTGACATCAGAAAACTTCCCGATTGTCCTCCTTCTACAACACATATATAGAAACATACATATATAAGAGTAGAGTTATATTTCAACATCGAAATGAATAATATGATATGGTATGTTGTGTCTTACACATTGTACATGACATGAATACATGGATTTACTATAAACAAATGGATTATTGATCTTGCAAGTTATAATAAGTGTTAGGAGGAAAATGTCTCTATGGCTAGGGGTAAACTACAACATACGGAAATGACTGTAGAAATCAAATCTAATCTCAGGTATGATATATAAAAAAATATGCTATCAAGACAAGATAAGATACCTACCTCATCCATGCGTTCGATGAAGACCACCATTGAGCACTTGACTCAAAGAAATACACCTGCAACTTGTCAAACAACCAAGAAACACAAGAATATGGTGATAATATATAATGTTAGCACATTCAATATCATAATTCATCAACATTCATAACAAATATGCCCAAGGAATAACAATTCAAATATTTGCAAGATATTAATTGGACGAGAAAAGAGTATTTCTATCAAAATCTAATCAACAGAAATGAATGAATTACAAAATTTTGTGTCATCGCGGTTCGAAACTGAGAAAATAAGTCCCTTCCACCTGGGCCTCCACCAATTTAGTCCTCCATCAAAGGAAATCTCATATAAGAGAGACAATGAGGTTCTCAATCAATAAGGGAAGAGCTTGGGGGATGAACAATGTGTTCAGACTTAAAAGGACAAAGGGATGCAAATTTAATATGAAGTGAATAATTTCTCCAGAGTAACTTTGCTCTCAAAGTTGAATTCTTATCCTCTTTTCCATAGCTCGGATTTGGCCCATTTATAGCTTTCAAGTGGAACTTAAGGGTCGATTCATAATGTTTCCAGTATATGGAAGGTCAAGGATCATGGATCTTGTGACGTGACATGGAAACTCGACACCATTTTTTAATTTTGAGCACAAAACCCAATGTACATGGGTTGTAGTTGTGCAGCCTGCATATACACATGTTGTACAATAGGTAGAGTGCATATATGTGGAAGCATAATGTTTTTAACTCTGGGATTTGCAAAAAGGGAGTTCAAGTCTGCATAGGGAAATGGAATAAGGCATTTTGAGAAAATTTGCATAGGCTAAGGAAATATTTCTATAATAGATGCCCCCTAATGTGTGAGGTCATAGGAGTATCTGTGATGGACAAAATACATTATAATACCCATAAGTGGAGTAATGGGGACCCAGCTGGAAGAACTGGTTTCTCATGAAAATATTAAAATCTGTACTGAATTTTCACATACGACTGCCAATTTGAATTACACTGTAGATCCATGTGAAAATATACCAAACAGTTGTCCATGGCCATGAATAAGAAATACAAAGATGGCTACATGCCAGAGTCTGTCATAGTCATGAACAAGGCCCAGTAAAACCAGTCCCAAAATCAATCTAAAGATATATGTATACAATGGAGTACAATATGATCTCCCATAATCACTGAAGTCACATAGGTACTTGTCCAATGAAAGGTAGAAAAAAATCAGGAAAGCTGCAACTATGAAATTATGTCTTCAAGTATTCTACACAATCCTCCAAAGGTGCAAGTCTGCATCATGTGAATAAAGGAGTTGAGGTCTAAGACAATGATATTTCATTTGATTACTGGTCATTAAGGTATACCATTAACAAACACAAGACAACCTATCGATAATGAAAGTAGGTATCAAGGCACCGAGTACAGGTTACAACTCAACATTACACTTTAGTTCGAACTTAGAACTAGACTTGAGACTAACATGATTTAGTTCGAACTTAGAACTAGACTTGAGATTGACATGCTTTAGTTCGAACTTAGAACTAGACTTAAAACTTTAGTTTCAACTCAACATTACACTTTAGTTCTAAGATAGAACTAGACTCAAGACTTTAGTTGCAACTCAACATTACAGTTTAGTTCTAGACTCAAGACTTTAGTTGCAACTCAACATTACTAAAAATAGAACTAGACTCAAGACTTTAGTTGCAACTCAACATTACACTTTAGTTCTAACATAGAACTAGACTCAAGACTTTAGTTACAACTCTTGACAAGGCAATTCAAAATTTTCTTCATGGTGGATAATGTTTACACATGCCAACGCACTAGATCAATACAATTACATCATTTTCAATATTAGGAATATCGTTTGTTTCTAGATCATATGAATTTTACATTCAACCTAACTTTTGCTAGATACCTTGACTTTTTCTCATGGCTCACAAGGCTTGACTAGGCTCACAGAGGTTGTATGTTCCCCTTGACTTTTGCACTAGTCTGTCTATGCTCACAGAGGTTGTATGTTCCCCCTGACATTTGCACTAGACTATCTATGGTCACATAGGTTGTATTTTCCCCCTGACTTTTGCATTAGACTCACATAGCATCTCGTTCGTCCTGACTTTTGGTTTGACTCACAAAGGTTGTCCGTTCCCCTTGGATTTTGTCAATACCTCACAAGACTGGTTGATTCTCCAAATCTCCCTGGATAGCCTCAGGGTGGCCCATATGGCCTCTCATTGGAGAATGAATTTCAATGCTGCCAAATTTAACACATACCATGTTGCTCAAATCTCTTTGCAGTAGGTCACCCCCGAGTTGGGACTAAACTCCACCTGGGTAAAGGGATTTCTAGCTAGGATGAGACAATACAGAAAAAAAGAAGGGTTTCATCCGAGGAGCCAACTCAAACCACCAGTCTATAGCCTCTGATTCCCCACATGCTTGTCCCACCCAAGGAAGTGTGCCCCTTCTCTACTCAACAATCCTTCAGCTGCCCCACTTCCCTTCCAGGGCTTCAACAATAGGATGGACATGAAGTCTCATATCACTATAACTAAAGTTGGGCTCCTTCAGGAATTCACTTCCCCAACAATACTCTCACCTGGATAGAGTTTCTCACAAGCCTAACAACCTACCTCTTCAATCCCATGGGGATGCCAACCTGTTGCTTCAATCCAATGCTCTAGTCAACCAGGTACCGACTCAAGGGATTGAAAGAACAAAAAATGGATTACAGAATAGGTGGTCGAAGCAACCACTCTTAGGAAATGAAAAGGGTGTTTCACATAACTATAAAGGTATGGGTGATGGTCAACAAAAAATTTTAGGTAAGGAACAGGTAATGGCAACAACATAAGACTTCAACTAAGGAATAATATAGGTTCAGATAGAGTATGAGTGCATTGTGCATAACATGAAATGTACGGGGTAGCTTCAAAGTGTGTACAGAATCTAGGGGTGCGTGAATGATCTCAATGTTCAATGATGGATAGAATGGTTGAGTGCATGTGTGAATGGGGGAAGATGGAAAAACAAACTATTTTACCCACATATATTTTCATGTGCCCCAATTGACATATGGATCTCCAGGAGTTCGCTTTCTCTCCACTTGTGATTCATTCCCTCTTCCATGAGACTTAAGATAAATTAATTATCCTCACCATAGTCTTTAGGAAATAATAATATAATATTCTCTTGGAGTTAATCCTTCAAGCGTCTCCCTTTTTCCTAGTCTCATAGCCCCTCCCTTTCCCTTCCTAGTGGAGTTTAGTCCCCCATACTCTTTTATCATGGTCAGTCTACATGCAATGATGTATTATATTAATGATATGAGTGTTTACATATACAAAGATATGCCCACTAGCCTTTATCATATAGTCTCTTTGTCCTAATCATCACATAAGCCTCCTGACTTATATTAAACTGGCTCACCAGCCTACAAAACATATTCACATTTACAACTGGGGCTTGGTATTGGGGTGTTACACTCTACAAGATCATTCCAATTAAAGGAAACCATCCTAGGACTTGGAGGGAGTTTAATTCTCCCTTGTTGATGAGGTACAAAACTAGAAACGATAAGGACATGGCCGAAAGATGCATCACCCCCCAAAATAAGAGTGGGATTGACTGAATATTGCATCGATAGTGTCACTTCCTTAGAATTTTTACGCTCCAATAGAAGAGTGGGATCGACTAAAGATTGCATCGGCACAGCCACTTCTTCAATTGTTGTTTGAATAGGATGCCAAAAAACATGGTCAAGAGACACACTACTCCCCAAAATAGGACTGGTGTTTGTCTAAGATTGCATCGACAAAACCATTGGTTGAACATCATGTGAGACAACATGGTTAAGAGATGCATCCGTCCCCAAAATAGGAGTGGTGTCAAACATATATTACATCGCCATGACCAATGTATCAACCAAGGAAGGATTAGAATGTTGGGAAACCAGATATGAATCAGAACCCGAAGGGCCACTAGACAAGGAAAACACTTTTCATACGACCGTGATAGAAGGGCACAAATGCGTTAGGTGATATCCTTTGCAAATCATACAAAGGAACTTGGTCTTACATCCTATACATCTAGGCTTCTCAATTGTATCAATTCCATCAACATGACTTGTAGTGGCCAGTGACATGCTCCCAACGTGACTTGTAGAGGCTAGTGGAAGATCTACAACATGACTTGCAGAGGTTAGTGATGTTTTTCCAGTGTGATTAGTAGTGACTATATATTTTCCGCCCATCATGAATTGTAGCAGATGGTTTCTTTCCCCCAGCATGACTTGCAAAGGCTCGTGACAAGTCTCCAACATGACTAGCAGAGGTTGGTTTCATATCTCCAACATGACTTGATGAGGTTGGTGACTGGTCTCCAACATGAATTGCATAGGTTGGTGACTTAATGCCAATATGACTTGAAGTGACTAGACTTGTGCTTCCAACATAACTTGTAGTAGTTGGTTGTGACATTTGAGACCAGGATCTCAAGAAAAACTATTTTTGAGAGATTGCGGGACAAACAGGGTTCTGGTATACACCATGGCCCTGCCCAGTAGGATAGTATCCTCCTCCCAACTGATTCATAAGAGGTAATAAGGGAATCATCACTGAGGAAGCCACTTGCAAGGAGAAAGCGACATGACATGGGTTACTCATGTGAGGATATATGTTTCCCCCAGACGAAGGAACTTCATGTAGGGGGTTTCACACACTATAAAACTGACTCCCTTTGGATGAAACACTAGAGGAAAGAGGGAGATTCTCCATGAGAAAATAATACGTAGGAACCAAAATAGTGAAAGAAGGATACATGGACAGGATGTAAGAAGTAGAAGGATCGCCCATTTGAGCAGTCGATCCTGGAAAAGTGAAGCTAGGATTTGGTCAAGAAGAAGGAGGATTCCAACCTCCTACCATAGAATATGGTTGAGGGATATGACCCCCACCAAACGAAAAGGGATACTAAGGAGGCATCATGCCCCCAGACCTAAAAATAGGATTCACATAAGACGATGAAACAAAGGATGACAAGTGCGAAGTCATGTTTGGCATACCAAAATAGAAAGGATTAGAGGCCCAAGGCATTGTATGAGGACTATGATTCAATGTACCACTATAAAATGAAAAAGTATTTGTCCCCATGGACTGAGCATAGACCATGGGATGGGTAGTGCTAATTGAGGGAGTCACAGGGGATCCACCAACCATAACAGTCAAAACTCACGACGCAATACAAAATTACAAGGCCAAGTAATAATCAAAGAGCACACTCCTAAATAAAGCTAAAATCCAATGCACACAAATAGGATATGATGGATGAAAGGGACCTCCCGAAATAAATTAGGTATGCCTCTCCCAAGAGGGGCCCGAGACTCTATAACAATAGAGTGGAGGTATCTGAACCAGTTATAAGGACCCTCGTTATAGGCTTCACAACGCAGTTGTTCAAATCCCTCCAGAGAGGAAATCCTCCATAAAGTATGTGTGTTTTTTTATCCCTATCTGACCTAGGGTACCTGCAGAATTACCCCTGCAAGCAACCTATGCGACTACCTATGTCAAGAAACCAAATTCACCACTATATAACCAATGCTCAGGCAAGCAGTCTCAAGTTGGGTCCACCGTATGGGCAGGGAAACAAAGCTCAAAGGCTCGAAATCACCTCCTCTCAAGGGGGTGAGGGCACTAGAGAGACCCCCAGATATGAATAGAACCCCACAAATATATCTGACGCTAGGAAGGTATTAGAGGGATATCTCTGCAATCAACTTCACACAACCTTGTGCTTAAATCCTGTCTGAGAGGAGCCTCCCAAGGACACCAATTATATAATGGGTTTCACCACTCCCTAGTCAGACACATACATTCAGTTTTTTAGCCTTGGAGAATTTTTCTCACAAAATCATATTCGAAGGCCCCAGGTCCTATACTTGTTTGTGTACCCTGAAAAATAAAATTATTTCCAATCAATTTTAATTATTCAATGTTAATTTTAATGGCTTCTTCTTACTTAAGAGGTGTGATCGTGAAACTGATGGTATGACGACTCAACATAAAAGAAGAAAATATAAAAACACTGCTAATGACTAGTCTTGATTTTCAATGAGATTGTATGCTTCTAAATGATGCTTTCCAAATGAAATATCTACAATCTCAATGAAGTGGAATCTTTCCTAATATGCCAAAACTAATGTAAGGCAGCCAAAAGTGCAAATGCCAAAAGTAAAATGCAAGAAAGATTTTATTTTATTTTATTTGTATTTTCAGTATAATAGAATGAAAATGCAAGGACTAAATAAATAACCTCTCATAAAGACCCTATTGTAAGAACCAAGAGACAAGCCAAGAAGGAAACCAACAAGTAACTACCTAGACCCAAAATGCAAGGAGACAAAATAAGGACAAAGAGTTCACCCAAAGAATTCACCAATAAACCAGATTCCTATCACTCTGTAGGCACTTAATAGTCAGAAAAGGCACCCAAGAAGTCTTAGCAACCAACAAAACTCACCCAACAGTCACTAAAATCATCCAAAAAGACTCAAAAAATAATGTATGTGCCCTAAAGGAAGACAACTTAGGTATGTATGTACCCTAAATGAAGACAACTTGTGTATGTCAAAGAAGACATCGCCAAGGAAAGGGTTAGGCCAATAAACTTAGATAAAAGGAAAAATACAGGTTTTCAAGCAACAGGTGAAAAAGAAACTCAGGAGAAATAAGAGAAAATAAAGAACAAAAATACCCAATACCCGAAAAAGGATATCTCCCTAGTGGATTCACCAATTTTGTTACGAGGAAAATATTTCTATTGCTAGGGGAAAACCACAATGGAAGGAAGGACACCCAAAAATCAACTCTAATATCAAGTATGCTATATAATTGAAATTCTAACAAGAGAACGCTAGGAGCCTACCTCGTCCAAAAGTCCGAAGAATACCATCGTTGAGCATGCAACCCAAAGCTTTATACCTGCATCTCATTCCCAACAACCAAGATACGCAAGAATGTGGTAATGATATAAAATCTTAGCATATACATTAACATAATCCATTAACATACACAACAAATATGCCCATGGAAAGCAATACAAATATTTGCAAGATATCAATTGAATGAGAAAAGAGTATTTCTATTAATGTAATCAACAGAAGTATTGAATAAGTTGGAGCACTTCCAGTATATGGAAGGTCAAGGATCTTAGATCTCGTGACATGGCATGGAAACCATATGCATTTTTTAATTTTTTGAGCACCAAACCTGATGTACGCGGGTTGTAATGGAGCAGCCCGTATACATACAGGAGATGTATAAATGGAAGGTCGCATACATGTATTGTTAGCGCAAAATTGTCAAACCAGGGTCCTCTTCAGGTTACCAACAAAAGGGTACCAATGTAGTCTAGTGCTTTGGCATTTTCATCTTCTCGGAAGGGAAGAAGTCTCACCCGAAGCGCGTTCGAGACAAGAAGATTAGAGAAGGGTAAGAAGAATTCTTAGTCATATTTACAAGTTATCAATATTAATACCATTCTTGTGCAAGATAGATTAACCAGATTACAATATTTAACACCTCATAACCCAGGACAAAAGAACAGAGTTTCACAAAACATCATAAAGAAATACAAAAGCATCATGCATAATAAACATAAAATAATATCATTCCATGGAAACATAAATAATCATATACATAGGTCTTCTTTTGAATTTTATCCCCATTGGTATTCTATTATATCAGTCCTTACTCAAAATACATGCACAACTTATCTCAGGCATATAGAAATTCATTCTAGAGAGAATCAACAAGTACATTTCAGGATAGTACAAGAACATATAATCTTCTCTCTAGTCTCTTGCTCTTACTAGCTCTATTTTAATACAAGAATAGTATCCCTGACATTCCCAATATGGCGCAAAACCATTTCTCACTACCAAACCCGATTACAATCCTATTCTTTAATTATATATTACAATCATTTCTTGTTGATTGAGAATCCATGATCTCTCTCCTCTTCTTGATTATGTTTCAACTGCTCCTCCCAAAAATGATTGTACACTGGCCTCTAACCATTTTCTATTCCAACTCCTTTCTGTTGTGTGCTCTTTCGATCAGCCTTATTTTCCTTCCTTTGCTTGGTTGTCTAGCCTTGACCACAATCCTTGACTCGCCCCGAATCAAGTCTTTGGTTCTTACATGGTCTCTTGTTTGGCCTGTGATCCTTCTGTGGATTTGATTTCTTCTTCCAACTTTCAACATCCATGACTTTAGTTGTATCTTCCTTGGATCCTTAAAACGAAGGGCCCAACTCTGGCACTAGTTCTAGGGATTTCTTCCTGATATCCTAGAAATGTTAAATTTTTTCTTGCCACTTCATGACAAGTAATGAGGCTTCTGCTACAAACAATTGAGTTGCGCTAGTGTTGAAATCCTTTGGATTTGATGCGATAAGAGAATTCCATTTTTCATCCGCTAATGTCTCCACCTAGTGCATCTGGAGGTATGCAATTTGTACTACTGGCCAAAAGTCTCCTAGTTCCTTCTTGGACAATATTTGAGCTTCAAACAGGGCATTCAAAGTGTTGTTGGCTTGCTGGATCTCATCAATTTTTTCTTGTTGTTCTAGAGGATCCTGTGCTTTGGAAGATTCTTCGTTGAGGGTTTGCATTTTCTTGCGTAACTATTCCAGTGCTTGGTTTTGTTGATTTATCACACCCATCCAATCGATGACTTCCTTAAAAATGTTAGTGCACTCAACGATATTCTTATGTATCAAGTATATAGAGTCATTTCCTTCCAAGAAAACCCTTTCCAATTGTTGTTGGAGTTCTCTAGGTTGTCCCTCGACCTTCAACTTCATTCCCTCCAACTTCTCTTGGAGGTCCTCTTCTCGGTCTGCCAACATCGCCCATGATTCTTAGACTAATTCAATTTGTTTCTCTGGCTCTTTGGTTGTGCTAAACTCTGCCATATGAGGTGTTTCTTTCCTTAAAGTTGGCTAGACCTATGTTAACTTTTCCTTCACCTTCTCCATTTTCTTTTCCACATGGAGATTTAAATATTCCTCATTCATTTTTTTTGTTTGCACCATCATCCCTTCATGTATCCATAATTATCTGGGATGTTGATGCAGGAGCATCATAAGTAGCCAGCCAAGTGAGAATGAAGGCAGAAGACAACTGGGAAAAGCGCAATACACGTTTTTCACATTTGAAATGTTTTTTTTTTAAAGATTAAGAAGCGGATATTAATGTAGTAGCTAGAAGTGTACTTGCATTTATATCTGGCTGTTGTAAATAGATCGTGAGTGATTTTCTCTCATATGTCAATGTAAAAGGCATTTAAGCCTAGTTAATGAAAGTAGGTAGGTTTGAATTCATAGATTAGAGAGTTTAGAGAGTAGGAGGGAAAACGGACATAACACCCTCACCCTTGTATCATTGTAACATTATCATTATCATTCATATTTTCATAAGTTGGAGAGATGTAGAGAAGAACCCATGTATAGGAGCATTTGAGTTAATATATGAAGCTTTGACTCAGATTTCATGGTGTTATGATGTTTGTTGTTTACATATGCTAAATGGTATGCTTACAGTTATTTTATTCTCTCTGTTATGCATTTGTTTCAATGTTGTGTTGTATGTATGATTTCATGTTGAATGTTTGAAGTCTGAGAGAGAGAGAATGAGTTTCAATTGTTTCTCTTCCTGAGTGAGAGAAGTTCCTGCAAGGAGTGCAGTGAAATGTCCGCAAGGTGTGCATTGACAAGGGTTCTGAGTTTTACCTCAGAAAGCTCAAGAACGATAATGTAGTTCTCATTTCAGTAGAAGTACAGGTGAAGCACAAAAGTCGTGCAAGGTATGTGCAGGCTAGTTGAAGCCTTAGAATTTATCAACTAAGGTTAAAGATTTGAAGGACTGCTATTGCAGAAGGTGCAAAGAGTCGAAGAATCAAATACCCAGAGGTATTTGAAAGTTTGTCCCAAGGAGTACACACAGGAGTCCTTTTGAGACTTGAGTTGCAAGTGAAATATCAGGAGGGTCAACACCTTTGAAAGTGCTCAAAGGGAGAGAAATATTGAAAACGTCTCGTAGAAGTTAAATTCCAGTGGAAGAACGCCAAGTCATTTGACAGGGGTCATTGAACAGTAAATCGAGCAGTCATAATTCTCTGTGGAGAACTCGTGAAGTCGTGAGGACCGTAGGATCCAGAGGAGTTGCAAGGTGGATAGAGGTGGATGAACCCATCACTTTGGCATCATAAATCAATGTGGAATGTTGACCATGATCTATTTGAGCCGTCAAATAATTTCAGGGATTAGGGGTTCATAATTTTGGAGTGCAAGCCAAAATTCTTGGTCACTCTAAAACCTGAATCATGAAAAAGATTGCTAAGGGTGAAATTTCGGTATTTTGGGGTTGGACATATCAGAAGTATCGATGAAAAGGAACCGAGACCTTAGCATTGAAAATCCTGAAGTCATTGAATGTGGCGTGCCTTTGGTGTGAAATATCAGCATTTCGGTATTTCGGGATTCGGCATTTCGAAATCCCTGAGGAAAAGGAGTCGGGACACAGTGGAGTGAAATTCTGAAGTCGTGAAGCATGACAGGACTTTCGCATGGAGTTTTGGGATTTCAGCACTTCAGGTGTCGGAAAGAAGAGAAGGTAGTGTTTTGTAAATCGAGAGTTCAAAACTCTCGGTTCGTGAAATCCTGGGAAGAGCCATTTCGACACTTTAGTATTTCAGGGTTTGGGAAACCAAGGATATAGAGGGTTTAGAATTGAGAATCGTGAACTCCCAGTACGCGAAATCCCTAAAATCCATCGATCACACATTCCATAGAACATTGAGCCATTTCGGTGTTCCGAAATTTTGGAGTTCGACGAACCATAAGGTAAGAGGAACGATTTTTAGGTCATTCACTCAAGTCCTGAAAAACCGAAGTTAGTGGAAACAGGTGGTGTGCATTGGACATTTTGCATTTCGGCATTTTCCAAGTTCGGTGGAATTACATCGAGACTCTCCAACTCTCGAAATTTGAAGTCCTTTATGTCTTGAAAAAAAGGGGTTGATTAACCCTCGATGTGGTTGCAGTGAAGATCCTGAGCGAATCTCGGCCCGAGGGCAGGGGGTCTGCATCATTATTTGGTATCAGAGCTTAGAACAAGTTCTTTGCTTTATGTAGTAGAGAAAGCACTATGCTAATAGAAATACTTTTCCTCAAGCCAAAGGAAGAGGAAGAGACAGAGGTGGTGAAGTGAAATGCTTTGTCTGTGGGAAAATCAAACATAAATCCTATGAGTGTCCAGATAGGAAGAAAGAAGGTGGTGAGACTCACATTGATGAAGCTCAAGGATGGAATGTTGAGGCATAAGATGCTAAGGGTGGAAGATCCTTGATGATGAGGAAAGTTCTCTTAACGCCAGAGAAAGAGACAGATAATCCAGCCCAAAGAAACAATTTGTTTCAGACTGCCTGCAAAACCAAGGATAGGGTATATAAGGTCATAGTGGATAGTGGTAGCACAGACAATATTGTATCTACAGAGATGGTAGAAAAGCTGGAGCTAGAGACTTTTGTACATCCAAGCCCATACATAGTTTTGTGGCTACAAAAAGGACATAAGGTAAATGCCACTAAACAATGTTTAGTTGAATTTAAAATAGGAGGATATAAGGATGAAATATTATGTGATGTCATTCCCATGGATGTTTGTCATCTATTGCTGGGTAGACCATGGAAATATGACAGGAATGTGATTCATGATGGGAGAAAGAACACGTACACCCTGGAGAAGAATGGTAGGACTCACATGTTGCTGCCGATTAAGGATAAAGAGATGAAAACATAAATGAGCAACAATGTACTTCTCATGAGTGGGAAGGAACTTCTTAATGAGGTTAAGAAGAAGGAAGACACACAATTTATTGTGGTCAGGAAGCCCATAATTGTTTTGACTAGTACGAGGATAGATGATTTACTAGAGGAAATCAAGAAGTTGCTGGAAGAGTTTGCTGATATAGTAGTGGATGAACTACCTTGTTTGTTGCCACCTATCAGAAGTATAAGCCATCATATCAACCTTATACCTAAAGCCAGCTAACCGAACAAAGCCACGTACAGGTTGACGCCATAGGAAAATGAAGAAGTTAAGAGACAGGTACATGACTTAATGGATAAAGGATTGATTAGAGAAAGCTTGAGTCCATGCGTTGTTCCAACAGTGCTCAACCCAAAGAAAGATGGAGGCTGGAGAATGTGTACAGACTCAAGGGAAATCAATAAGATTACCATTAGATATAGATTTCCATTGCCAAGGATGGACGACTTGATGGATTTCTTGAGTGGAGCAAGATTTTTTTCAAAGAATGACTTGAAAAGCGGATATCATCAGATTCACATGAGAGAAGGTGATGAATGGAAGACAACATTCAAGACGAATGAAGGGTTGTATGAATGGCTTGTTATGCCATTTGGTTTAACTAATGCACCCAATACTTTCATGAGATTGATGAATGAAGTCTTGAAGGATTTCATAGGGAAATTCATCATTGTATATCTTGATGATATATTAATTTTCAGCAAGACAGAAGCAGAGCACTTAAAGCAATTAGTTGTCGTAATGAGGAGATGACAGCAAGAAAAATTGTTGATTAATATGAAGAAATCATCATTTATGAGGATAGAACTCATTTATTTGGGTTTTGTTATCTCTACAAATGAGTTGATGATGGATCCAAAAAAGGTAGATGCAATTAAGAATTGGCCATCGCCGAAAAGTGTATTTGAAGTTCGAAGCTTCCATGGTTTGGCAAGTTTCTACCAGAAATTCATTCGAAATTTCAGTGGAATTAGTGCACCAATGATGGATACGGTGAAGAAAAGACACAAATTGTTTCATTGGACAGAGGAAGCAAAGAAGAGCTTCAATCTACTGAAGAGGAAGATCACAGAGAAACCAATTATGGTTTTGTCGGACTTTAGCAAGACATTCCAGGTCAAGTGTGACGCGAGTGGGTTTGCAATTGGAGCGGTCTTGAGCCAAGATGATAGGTAGATCACATACTTTAGTCAAAAACTAAATGAAGCAAAGATCAAGTACTCAACATATGAAAAATAATTTTATGCAGTCATACAAGCACTGAAGAAATGGAGACATTATTTGGTTCCTAAGGAGTTTGTTTTGTACAGTGATAATCATTCCTTACAATTTGTGACTCAACATGAGAAGTTGACCAAAATCATGTTAAATGGGTTGAATTCATGTAGAATTTTAATTTTGTGATTAACCATATTTCTGGAACTGTTAACAAAGTTGTTGATGCTTTGAGCAAGAAATGTTTGCTTATGCAGGAATTCAGAGTCAAGAATTTGGGTTTTGATAACCTCAGAGAAATGTATAGGGATGGTCCAGATTTTAAGGAAGCATATGAGGCATCTGAGAATCCAATTCTGAGGGGCAGAAGCCAGTGGACCGAATATATGATCTAGGATGGATTATTATTCAAGGGAAATCAACTATGTATCCCAAAATGCTCCATGAGGGAGAACCTGCTGAAGGAAAAACACAGTGGAGGATTGGTTGGACACTTTGGTCATGATAAGATGTTCTCAAAGTTGAATGGCTCATATTCTTGGCCAGGGATGAGGACAGATGTTAAAAAATTTGTGGACAGATGCAGAATTTGTCAGCACACAAAAGGGAAAAGGCATAATATAGGGTTATACCAGCCATTACCTATACCAGAAAGGCCATGGGACGTAGTGAACATGGATTTTGTATTGGGACTTCCAAGGACACAAAGAGGCCATGATTCAATCTTTATGGTAGTCAACAGATTTTCAAAGATGGCACATTTCATACCATGCTAGAAAACCAGTGATGCAACTCATATTATGAACTTGTTTTTCAAGGAGGTCGCCAGACTTCACGGCTTGCCAAAGAGTATCGTCTCTGATCGGGATACCAAGTTCGTAGGACATTTCTGGAGAAATTTATGGAAGAATTTGGGGACAAGTTTGTCTTTTAGCTCAGCGTATCACCCTCAGATGGATGGGCAGACATAAGTTATGAACAGAAGCCTGGGAGATTTGCTGAGGAGCCTAGTGACTGAACATCACAGTTAGTGGGATCACATTCTACCACTGGCGAAATTTGCTTACTATGATTCACTCAACAGAAGCATAGGGCAGAGTCCATTCCAAATTATATATGGAATGCAGCCAAGAGGAGTTTCTGAATTGAAAGATTCAGGACAAAATGAATTCAAGAGTGCTAGTGCAAAGGACTTTGTAGAAGCAATGAAGGAGATTCATAGTCAAATTAAGGAGCGATTGCATAGTTCAAGTAAAGAATACAAGCGAAGAGCAGATCAACACAGGTGAGAACTTCAATTTGAAGTTGGTGATATGATTCTTGCACATTTGAGGAAGGAGAGGTCCCTAACGAGAACATATAACAAACTAAAGATGAAAAAGATTGGACCGTGCAGAGTCATAAGAAAATTTGGGGCAAACGCATATGAGATTGAATTACCCGATGGGATCGAAATCTCACCCATATTCAATGTTGTGGATTTGTACCCTTACAGAGCTGAAGAAGCAGAAGCAAAAGATGAACAGAAATAAGTTCAGTGGACAAAACAAATGCCTGTAGCTGAAAAGCCACAGATGGAAAGCATAATTGACAAGAGTATTAGTAAAAGGACCAGGAGGAAAGAGTATTTTGAATACTTGGTCAAATGGAAGGGACATCCAGTTGAAGATGCTAGTTGGGAAGATGAAGTAGAAATTCATAAGCATGAACAGATCGTGCAAGAGCTCATGAACATGAGTTCATGAAAAAATTTCAAGCGAGGGAGTATGATGCAGGAGCATCGTAAGCATCGAGCCAAGTGAGAATGAAGGCAAAAGACAGCTGGGAAAAGCGCAGCACACATTTTTCACATTTGAAATGTTTTTTTTTCTAGAGATTAAGAAGTGGATATTAATGTAGTAGTTAGAAGTGTACTTGCATTTATATCTGGCTGTTGTAAACAGATCGTGAGCGATTTGATCTCATCTGTCAATGTAAAAGGAATTTAAGCCCAGTTAATGAAAGTAGGTAGGTTTGAATTCATAGATTAGACAATTTAGAGAGTAGAAGGGAAAACAGACATAGACACCCTCACCTTTGTATCATTGTAACATTATCATTATCATTCAGATTTTCATAAGTTGGAGAGCTTTAGCAGAGAGCTATAGAGAAGAACCCATGTACAGGAGCACTTGAGTTAATATATGAAGCTTTGACTCAGATTTCATGGTGTTATGATTTTTGTTGTTTACTTATGCTAAATGGTATGCTTACAGTTGTTTTATTCTCTCTGTTATTCATTTTTTTCAATGTTGTGTTGTATGTATGATTTCATGTTGAATGTTTGAAGTCTGAGAGAGAGAGAATGAGTTTCAATTGTTTCTCTTCCTAAGTGAGAGAATTTCCTGCAAGGAGTGCAGTGAAACATCCGCAAGGTGTGCGTTGACAAGGGTTCTGAGTTTTACCTCAGAAAGCTCAGGAAGGATACTGTTGTTCTCATTTCAGCAGAAGTGCAGATGAAGCACAAAAGCCGTGCAAGGTATGTACAGGCTAGTTGAAGCCTTAGAATTGATCAACTAAGGTTAAATATGTGAAGGACTACTGTTGTATAAGGTGCACAAAGTCGAAGAATAAAATACCGAGAGGTATTTGAAAGTCTGTTGCAAAGAGTTCGCACAAGAGTCCTTTTGAGACTTGAGTTGCAAGTGAAAGCTCGGGAGGGTCAACACCTTTGAAAGTGCTCAAAGGGAGACAAAGATTGAAAACATCTCGAAAAAGTTAAATTCCAGTGGAAGAACGCTGAGTCGTTTGATAGGGGTCATTGAACAGTAAATCGAGCGGTCATAATTCTCCGTGCAGAACTCACGAAGTCGTGAGGACTGTAGGATCTAGAGGAGTTGCAAGGTGGATAGATGTGGATGAACCAAACACTTTGGCATCATAAATCAACATGGAACGTTGACCGTGATCTGTTTGAGACGTTAGATCATTTCGGGGATTCGGGGTTCATAAGTCTGGAGTGCAAGCCAAAATTCTTGGTCACTCTAAAACCCGAATCACGAAAAAGATTGCTAAGGGTGAAATTTTGGTATTTCGGGGTTCGGCATACCAGAAGTCTCGATGAAAAGGAACCGGGACCTTAGCATTGAAAATCCTAAAGTTGTTGAACGTGATGTGCCTTTGGTGTGAAACATCAGTATTTCGGTATTTCGAGATTCGACATTTCAGAATCCCTGAGGACAAGGAGTCAGGACACAGTGGAGTGAAAATTCTGAAGTTGTGAAGCAGGATAGGACTTTGGAGTGGAGTTTCGGGATTTTGGCACTTTGGGTGTTGGAAAGAAGAGAAGGTAGTGTTTTGGAAATCGAGAGTTCAAAACTCCCGGTTCACGAAATCCCAGGAAGAGCCATTTCGACACTTCGGTATTTCAAGGTTCGGGAAACCAAGGAGACAGAGGGTTTGGAATTGAGAATCGCGAACTCCTGGTACGTGGAGTCCCGAAAAGCCATCGATCACGCATTCCATAGAACATTGAGCTGTTTGGGTGTTCTGGAATTTCGGAGTTCGAGGAACCATAAGGTAAGAGGAATGATTTTTGGGTCGTTCACTCAAGTCCCGAAAAACCGAAGTTAGTGGCAATATGTGGTGTGCATTGGACACTTCACATTTCGGCATTTGCCAAGTGTGGTGGAATTACATCGGAATTATCCAACTCCCGAAATTCGAAGTCCTTTGTGGCTTGAAAAAAAGGGGTTGATTAACCCTTGGCATGGTTGTAGTGAAGATCCTGAGCAGATCTCGGCCCGAGGGCAGGGGGTCTACGTCAGATGTCTAGTTGCATGGGTTGTGGTAATTTGGGTGGATGTGGGATTGTGGTGGTGGGGATTGATCTACAATTATAGTGGAATATTTGTTGGGATATGACTTGGGGTCATCGAATATATTAATAATATTATGGCCAACACGAGTGGTTTCTCTGGTGCGAGGTATAGCACTAGATATGGGTTGAGGGTTTATGAATTTGGCTAGGCTGAATGCAGGGGAAACATCAGTTCTAGGAATTTTAGTAGGAACCTCACCTATAAAGGAAGTAGCTAAAATGTGATTGACAACCTTAACTAAGAGTACTGCCTCATCTGGAAGCTTGGGAAATCCTGGTAAGGTTCTTTTGGGATACTGCAACGGGTGCTCTTTCTCTTCTCTTGAATCTAATGGCATTTGAGACTTCGATGAAAGCTCTACTTTTCCTGAACTCAACCATGCTTTCTCTATCGAACTCTTATTCTTAAAAAACTCTATAGAAAAAGGTAATGTATTCTTGACTTGCACAGGTTGCGTTCGAATCCCGACCAAGACATAACCTCTTTTTCAAATATTTCTTCCTCTAGATAGAACAATAGTGGCCTCGTGTGGAAATCATAGGGCTTTACGTGCCTTGGCGAGACGAAAGTGTGGTGGAAATTCAAGAAGAAGGAGATAATTCTTGTATTCAGGTTCAATAATTGTTGTGGTGTGAATATCCTTTGGGTGGAATCAATCAGTTGATTGTACAACTTCAGGAACACAAAATTATTGAATTCCATATTCTCAGAATCTAACCTTGCATGCCAAGGTTCATACATCTTTGCAAGGAACCCATTATTTGTAGGTGTTAGTTGTCTTCCCATGGGTGGATGCAACTTCTAAATTGTAAAATATAGAAGTATATACCCATACATGAAGGTGTCTCCCTTTTCCCAAACTTCCTCACAAGCAATGAGGATTTCATCCAACAGGTAACTACACCAGTTAAACACTGCACTGTTTATGCAAAAAATTTCCACTAACAGGGAATCCAATGTGCATTCACCCTTGTAGTATGAGTGCATGACCTTGCTAGCGATTACATAGTAGGTTTTTCTCATCGTTTTTGGGAGAATTGGATCAATTTTTGTTGTGAGACCCCCTCCCTAGGTATGGAATTTTTCATACAAGCTGATTTCACCCTTCTTTTTGATGTGCTTGCTCAACCCTTGGAACCATTTATATACATCCTCACCTTCCAATGACAATCCTGTGAGATGATGGATATCCTTTGTGTGGATGGGATATCTCCTGTCGATCCCTAAGATCCTATCGTGAAATCTACTTATTGGGAACTTGGTGCATCATGAAATCTCATCAGTGGTCCCGAACATTGATAAATCCTTGAGGTGCATGGTAGTTGAGTTGAATAGGTTAATAAAGTCAGGATTTGGGACAAACTGCACTTCCTTTGTTGGATCAAAACCCAACTCCCAGAACACAACGATATTCATCTATGGGAATAATGCCACATCTATGAGATTGAGGTCAAGGAGTTTCTCTTGCTTGACCTTCCCGTTGACATCACACAACACCTCGATTCTAGAATCATAGGGCTCATCTGAGATTTATTATTTATAGACTAAGATTCTTCCTCCCACTATCCTCAACATATTATATATTGAGCGCTGGTAAACACATTGAATTGGGAGGAGGGAATGCAGCTAGGGAGCAGGAGGCTTTTCAGAGTGTGTCAGGGTACAAGAAACTCAAGGATAGAGGGAAGCTAAGTTAGCAGTGTGTTGTTCATAATAAGCTTGTGGGATATTATAGCTAAGGTAACAGGGTAAAATGGTAATCTCTCATAAATGATCTAGTAATTAAGTCAACGATACAACCTATGTCCTGGATGTCTAATGAGACTGATAATGGGGTAAAATCTATGAACGGATCATGAATTTAATGGGTGGCATGACCAACACATGGATGACATGAGGGACTTACCGTTTTAACAACTGATAATCATAGTGGGAATATCCACAACATCCACACGTACAGGGACTTTTAAGACTTTATAAGACGTTCTGAGAGTTTTCGGCAATTGGCATAAAGGGTGCGAATGGAAGTGACTTGATCAACACTTAGTCATTAATATGTTTCAAGTTCACTCCCCCCCATGACAATTTGGTTCTCTGATGGATTTATGTGTATGATTGAGTGAATTGGTGACTCTTATGACAATGCATTGTTGAGTAAGAATCTATGAAAAGACCCAACAATTATATTGATAAAACATATGTCGTGGCGCCATTGAGCACACTTCGACATTGTTACATATACTAAAAAAAAGTTACAATAGACAAGTAAAATATAACTACTGTAAAATATCCCTTAGAATGGAGAAAGAGTCTCTCTGTTAAGTGTGGGAAATGTAGGGATTAATGTGTGATCCATTCACCCAACCTGGTCTAAGGATGCCATCCAGTTACGCTATTTTGATTGCACCAAATTGGCAAGAAAATTAATTGGTCCAACAAGGTCAACAACCCACTTCTCAAAGAAATGTAGTGCTCTAACTAGTTGAAGAGGTAATCCATCTTTGTGTGATGGCTTCCCTACTCATTGGAAAATGTCGCAAGAGTTAGCATAAGATTTAGCATCCTTGAATAACGTTGGCTACCATAACCCAGTTTGAATTACCTTATGTGTTGTAGCTTTCCCCCCAACATGTCCCTCCACAACTCCATTGTGGAATTCCCATAGGATATATTGCCTCTCATGGGTTAGGACACAACTTTTGAGGATGTTATGTAGTCCCATATTATAGAGTTGTCCTGCAATCAGTTGGTATTCTACTGCTCGAACCACCAGGTGTCATTTCTGGGTTGTGGAATAATTTTCTAGGTGGGTCCCCGAGTTGAGGAAGGAAACAATGTCTTCAAGATACTATGGTGTGGCTTCAATCCATAACATGCCCGCATCGGGGAGTTGTTCGTCCACTGCTCCTCCACTTTCCCATGATTCTAGTCTGGATAGGTGGTCTAGACCTACGTTACATCTTCCAAGCTTGAAAATTAGCTTGAATGAAATCTATTTAAAGAGTAAGAGCCATATGAAATTCCTTCCCTCAAGGATGAATTATTAACTAGGTACTTCAACGTAGAATGGTCAGTAAAAAAATTAAAATAAGAGCCTAGTAAATAGTGTCTAAATTTTTGCAATGCATAAATCGTAGCTAGACCTTCCCTTTCAGTTGTTGTGTAGTTGCATTCGGCTTGAGAATGTTTTATGCTAGAAAATTAGATAGGGTGGTCCATATTCCCTTCTTTTGGTTGTGCCAAAAAGGCTCCTAGGGCGATACCTAATGCGTCCACATGTACATGGAATTCAATCTGCCAGTTGGGGTATATAAGAATGAGTGTAGTACTAAGTTTTTCCTTGAGGATATCAAACACCTTGTCACATTCAAGTGTCCACCAAAATTCATCAGAATTCTTCATTAGTTTATCCAGTTGTGTGTTGATAATTGTTGGCATAGGGGAAGACCCAGGGTTCAATGCTACAACAATGCACCAACAAAGCCCTTACTACCAGCCCTTTCGGTAACACCTGCGAAGTAGATGAAGTCTCACTTGAGGTAGAGGCAGGGGTGGTTGCAAGACTTGGGTGTTTGCAACCTTATCTGGGACACAGATCTGTGATTCCAACACTTAATAAATCACCCAACACCATCATTTCCTCAATATCCAAGCAATATCCACTTCGCTAATAGAACAGAGCTTCACAGTACTCACACTAATCTACTGTATTCAATAACTTAGCATAGGAAAATAGATCAGATCGAGTAGATCAAGCACTAAATATAACCATATAGATTTGATCTAACATTCTCACATCTAATAATCACAAAGCATAAGTAGATTTATCTAAATACATCCAAGCACTTAGAAAATAACATGTAAATCACATAAGACAAAGCACAAAACATCATAACACAAGATTTACGTGGTTTACCCCCACCCTGAGGCTACATCCACCATCTCTTATTCTTTATAGTCTTCAGTCAATCGGTTACAAGGACAAAGCCTCAAAACCCTTACTCCACATGGGACAACAGATCTGCGCAACTCACTAGATCTTTCTTCCTTGCATTACAACACAAATCCTTCTATAGTCTCGCACAAGGAATTTCACTCAGCTCTACAACTATTACACAAAATGCACAAAGTCCTTACAATCCACACTATCACTTAGCCTTTAGCATTTAGCTTACTGGCCTATTAGTTCTCTTTCTACATTGCCTAGCCTTCTATTTATACTTTACAAAATAGGCCTAAACATGGGTAAGCCCCATGGGCCGACATCCCAATCCCATTACATTATCCCTAAAAACCCAAAAAGGACCCAAAAGTGGGCCGAGATCCCTTGATATCTGCTTTGTCTTGCGCTCCTCCTTCGACAAGCTGTCGAAGTCCCAACATAGGTCAATATGACCAAGAATCTCCCAAAACTTGGTCAAGGGCCAACAAGCCTCCAACACTCACCTGTGACTCGTCCTAAGTCACTCTGGTCTGATCAGTTATGCTTCAAAGGCCTCAAGCTTGGCTCGAGTTGCTTTGACCTACTGCTGTGCGACGACCTCTTGCTCGTGAACTCCTATATCACTGCATCATTTACTGTCCCTTCTAGGTGTTGTCCTACTACGTTAACGACCTATTATAGCTCTGCTCCTCGAATTTCAACCTCTGTAAACAGATGACATGACTTATCTTGCACAGGTTGGAACCGTTTTTAACTTCCATAACTTTTCTTTGGATTATATGGATCTGCTACTAGGCTGTGTGTTGCTCATGAGACCTCTTCATTCTATCTACAACTGACAGATCTTTCAGCTACGCTTGTAGTGTGTCTGCATGCTTCTTTGCTGCATGGTGCTGCGACTCCAATGCCTATAACTCTGGGTTCTCAGTGAGGTTTTCATATGTTTGGGCACTGCGGTTACTCAACTACTTGCACTCCAAGGCAAGATATTTTAGTCTATCAACTGCGTTGCGTGCAGTTGATTCCCTTTGGTCTCTTACATCTTGAGGGGTCTCGAGAACAGTGCAGAGTTCCAAGTATGCTATGCATTGTTGAATTATGTCTTTGAGTTGTTCCACCTATTGTGGAACTCTCTCTTCATTCTTTACTTCGACGACTGTCACAAACCGATGTGCTCTGGTGACCCTTTCCTTTACTTTAAGTTTCTCTGTGAGCAACTGTTCATTTTCTTTATGCAACTGAGATTTTTCTTCATAAAACTTTACCTACAGGGCGAGCTTCTCTCTTTCTGTAGTACTTCACTGCTCTAGAAGGTCTTCTTGTGCTTGTGCTAAAGCATGGGTGTCTTGCATTGTCTCTTCCTATGCTCGCTGAAGGTGAACTTCGACTGTATCAGTGATCTGGTGGAGTTGAGCTGGCTCATCTCCCAGTTCTAGTGTTCCCAATGGTGGAGGCACAGTGGAAACTGCACAGTTGGACTGTAGTGCCTACTGCATCCCTTGGAGTTCAAAATTGATGCAACTGTATATCTCTTCCTGTTAAGCTTCTTTCTTTTCTACTATCTCCAATGAAGAATCATTCAGTGCTATGACGATTAAGTCAAAGTCGTCCGAGGTGAGGGTGGTTTGCATTTTAGTCATAGAATCTTTTGATTTCTTCCTTGAAGAAGGTTTCAGAGGGGAAACCTTCCTTTTCTTAGAGGGGTCCTCCTCATCTCTAGGCGGTGTAACCTCGCCTTTCTTCTGTTCAACTTTTGTGCCATCTATCTCTTCACCATCTCTTCCTTTCTTTGTTGATATGGAAGCGGTCTTCACAGATGCGTTGTCTAAATCATGGAACTCTTCAGTCTTCTTTATCTTGCTAGGTCTAGGTGTATCATGCACTACTTATGTATTGTCTAAGTTGGACATCTCCGTAGGGTTTGCTAGAATGAGGAGGTCCATCGACCAGTCTTTGGTGATCTCCTCCAAGTCCTCCTCTGTTAGCTTGTAGTAAGACTGCAATTGTTCCTTGTGTTCGTCAGCTCACGCTGTGATATAGATGAAATGGCAGTCCGCACTGAACTTGATTAAAAGTCTGAAATGGTGGAGAGTGTTTGGGGTTATACACAGCTCATCCTGGATGGCTATCTTCAACTGATTGTAATATGTGTGGAACACAACATTCAACTGCCATTGCTTGTTCATGTCTTTAGAGTACCATAGTGTAATGAACTTCATAGCCAGAGATTGAAAGGGATCGATGTTCGAGAAGGTCACACCTTCCAACATCTCCCATGCGATGAAAGCAATCAGTATAAGAAGCCAGCCGAAGCAGAATTCGTATCCCTGATCTTGCGCTTCCTTGTAGTCCAGTTCCAACTGGTTCACGAGGTACTTTACCTAATTCATTTGCCCTCCACGCACTTCCCTGTGAGGTAGACTACAAATCTAGTCACATGGGTGGGTCGGTTCTTGCGAACTAAATTTCCCACGATCAATTGACAGGAAAGGTGCACTGCACCACTCTGGATAGAGCCTACCTTATAACCTCATATTCCCTTCTCCACATCTCCATAGGTATCTTTAATCTTCTACGCAAGAGCGTGATCCATGGATTTTCCAGGGTAGAAATCCCGTGGGTTAGGGCCTTGCATGCTTAGCCCTATGATCCGATTGATCAACATTATATCCATTGTGATACGATGGTTTAACCATAAATATCTGCCATGGTAGCAGGACAATAGCATTTTGACGCATGCGTTCACTTCTTGGTGCCTTCTGAAGTGAGGAATATTCATGACATTGAGCAGTGTGGACTACGCGAGGTTCATAGTCCATGACTTGGGAATGATATTTGAGTTCTTTCCTTTGGTCCTGGTTAGATACTTATGTGGGGTGAGCATGTTATATACCTTCCTATCACCGAGGTTGAAGTCGCTAAACTTAAACGCTGCGATCTTATCTTGGTTTGTGCGCATTGCGTGTATCCCTTTTGGGAGGTACGCAGTGACCAAAGCATACTCAAACTCTTTGGGCACACTGTCTTGATTTATTTCATCGCTCATGGGTGGTAGATAGGTAGGTAAAATACTCAGAATCATCTTGACATTCATGAGATTGTCTCTATGCTTAGTTTGCTTTTCATCTGCTGGCCACGATGGTCTAGCTCAAGCAGTGGAAGAAGATGCTTACACGGCTCTTGTAGAAGCCTAGCTACCTTCAGACATCGACATGACTCTCTTAGTCATCAAGTAGAGGAGTACTTATGTTATTGATTCTTCAACTATGGTGAGCTCATCGGACATCTGTGCTTGGGATTAATAATATCGGGTCAAGTTAGCTTAGATACTGCACTATAATAATTAGCAAGAACGCAATGATCACTGTATAAAATAGCAACTGAGTCTATGGGATCAAAATTCTAAGTTAGCAAAATTTTTCTCGGTGCATGGCGCGATGAGATAAATAGGTAACTTGACAAAGGTTCACTTGCAACGGTTATGAGCCTCCATTAACTCTTGTTCGATATGTTATGGCACGGTCTAACGGTCTGATGACGAAACTTTATTACCTTTTTGCCTGTTTGGAGTGTCGATCGAACAGTTATAATATCTCCAATGGCTATATTTCTTTGCCATGGTGAAGTGCCATGTGTCACTATTCTGATATCCCGACGAAGCTCCAATTCTGCAAATTTTCTGTTTGCGAAGATCCCTCCGGAACCTTCTGCAACTTAGCTCTCTTCTTACTTTGCTTTCTAGCCTTCTTTCCAGTGAGCTTCATCTCGGTAGTTCGTTTTCCATTCTGATTCTTATATTCTGTCGTCTTAGTTACTTCGCGATGTTGAGATTCTCTCCTAGGACTTAGGGGTAACACCTCTTCTTTATCCGAGATAGGTACTTCAGTCTACTATGAGTCTTCTAATTTTCTTGCAGCTTCGACATCTGGGTTTCTAGTGTTAAACAACTTCGATCTGTTCTTTTTTTCTTCGATCAAGTGTGCGATCCTTCTGGTCATGAAATATTTTAACTCTTGTTTCTTATACTCTAAGACTTCTTCTTCTTTATTTCATCTATCTTGATCTCTGTCAATCCAAGGTTTTCCTATTAACATGGTAAACGGGGCGTGGTCTTCAACAAATTTAATAATCTCAAAATATTCCTCTGTCGAAGTTCCATTGATAGTCATAGGTATTTGGGCAAGCCTTCCCCACAGGTTTACCAGTTTTCCTCTGAATAATCCTATTCCTCCTAATGAGGGAGTCATGGAAGTCCTCCCTATATCTTCCCAAGTTCTATTGGTCATGACATTCACCTGTGTTTCCTCATATAGAACATAGTCAATGTTGAAGTCTCCTATTCTTACTTCTATTCATTCTTTTCCTCTGAAGATCTATGATAATCTGACATGTCAGTGGTTATTTCAGAGTTTCTTTCATCTGTAGCAATGCTTTCTCAGATCCTTTCTGGTATTCTACCATAATCTCAGTTTCTGGATCTGCCTTAGGGTTCTCTTGATTTTGATTCATTCTTTCAAGCTTAGCAATCATTCTAGGGAAATCCAATACTTCATGGTCTAGAGCCTTACAACACAACAGAGGAAACTAGGTATTCCACCAGGGCATTCCTTAGCCTGATGTCCCGGTCTTATGCAACTGTAAAAGAGGGTTAATCCTCTCTTTCTTTTAAATGATTCCCAACCTCTTTTGTACTGCACACTAGGATCATCGTAGATAACTTGCAACAAATTCCTTCTAGGATCCTGAATCCACTCGTTAGTCCAAACATTCTTTCTATGCATAGGTATAACATATCGTTCACTATTCTTATCAGATCTACTCATATCAAATCTTATTTCATCTATTAATACCCTAGTTTTAAAGCTAGGATAGATCATATCAATCATACCTAGATCCATACTCTAGAAACAAAAATTTCCACTTATCTTACTTCTATAGAGCACAAAGCTTCCAGATCTAAAACTTTTAACTTTCTTACCTTTATCAAAGCACAGAGCTTACAGATCTTACCTCTTTTAATAAAAAATTCTCACTTTTACCTTTCTTAGGGCACAAATCTTTCGAATCTTACCTCTTTTCTTCAGATTTGATCTTGTTTCTTCAGATTGGGCTTCTTTCTTTAGCACAAAGCTTTATAAATCAAGTAGAATATTGCGCACTAGGGCACAGATCTACGCACAATGCTTTCACAATCTCAGGTTGAATCTTTTCACAAATCTTCTTCTTTCTCAGTTCCCAACAATCACAGTTTTAGGTTTCGGCAACGAAACCATTTGTTGGCATAGGGGCAGACCCAGGGTTCAATGCTACAACAATGCACCAACAAATACCTAACTATTGACCCTTTCGGCAACACCTGCGAAGCAGATGAAGTCTGACCCGAGGTAGAGGTAGGGGTGGTTGCAAGACTCAGGTGTTTGCAACCTTAGCTGGGACACAAATTTGTGATTCTAACACTTAATAAAGCACTCAACACCGTCAGTTCCTCAATATCCAAGAAATATCCACTTTGGTAATAGAACAGAGCTTCACAGTACTCACATTAATCTATTGTATTCAAGCACTTAACATAGGAAAATAGATTAGATCGAGTAGATCAGGCTCTAAATATAACCATATAGATTATATCTAACATTCTCACATCTAATAAGCAAAAAGCATAAGTAGATTTATCTAAATACATCTAAGCACTTAGAAAATAACATGTAAATCACATAAGACAAAGCACAAAGCACTATAACACAGGATTTACGTGGTTCACCCCCACCCTAGGCTACGCCCACCAACTCTTATTCTTTATAGTCTTCAGTCAATCAGTTACAAGAACAAAGCCTCAAAACCCTTACTCCACACAGTACAAAAGATCTGCGTAGCTCGCTAGATCCTTATTCCTTGCATTACAAAACAAAGCCTTCTACAGTCTGGCACAAGGACTTGCACTCAGCTCTGCAAGTCTTACATAGAATTCACAAAGTCCTTAGAATCCACACTAGCACTTAGCCTTTATCACTTAGCTTACTGGTCTATTAGTTCTCTTTCTACATTGCTTAGACTTCTATTTATACTTTACAAAATAGGCCTAAACATGGGTAAAACCCATGGGATGACATCCCAATCCTGTTACATTATCCCCAAAAACCCAAAAGGACCCAAAAGTGGGCTGAGATCCCTTGATCTCCACTTCATCTTGCACTCCTCCTTTGACAGGCTGTCAAAGTCCCAACATAGGTCAATATGACCAAGAATCTCCCAAAACTTGGTCAAGGGACAACAAGAATTGCATATCTTTTGATGAACCTAAGATAGTATCCTATATGCCCAAGCATCGAGCGCAATTGTTTAACACTTGTAGGTGGTTTAATGTTTCGTATAACCACAACTTTAGCTAGGTTCACCATGACTCCTTCCCAAAAAACAATGTGTCTTAGCAGGTTGTCGTGTGGTACAAACAAAATACACTTTCTTAGGTTCAAAGACATATGTAATTCCCGACATATATCAAACATCAACCATAGTATCCCTACATGCTCCTTCAACAAACTATATATAGTCCAATAATCCATGTATACTTCTAGAAACTTGTGTATGAAGTCACAAAATGCTGCTATAATGATCCTGGAGAAGACTGTTGGGGAATTCTTTAAGACAAAGGGCATCACATGTTGATTAAGGTTGGTTTTCATTGATGTCAACACTTGAAGAAAGCCCTGTAGCACAAAGGTTTGGGTAATGGACCCAAGATTGTTTTATGTAAATATGACTCATTATATTTTTTCATGGTTGATAAGAAGTAAATATGGATGAACTCCAAAGTGGTCCCCTTATGGTGAAAGCCCTCATGAGAAGACGCTTTGTGGAGTAAGAGAACCCATTGTTAATTGTGGAATAATGAGATGAAGGACAATGAAATTTTCAGAGAAAATATCCTAGATGGATAGTTCTTGTCATGCCATTTTCGGTGGTATGTAGAACATCACATAACTCCTCATGGTTAGTTAGTTATGACCATGTGAAGTTGGATAACCCAGGTTTGGGTAATGGAACTAGGTTTGTTTGATGGATAACGATATGATTTTTTCTATATTTTAAGGTACTACTATTCTATATGGATATTACATGTCTTTCCATTTTTGGTGGTATGTGGAATGTCACATAACGCCTCATGGTTTGAGAGTTATGGCCTTACGAAGTTGGAGGACCCTCATATGTCATCTAGAAGCCCCAAAAGGTCAAAGTAGTCAAAGTGGTTTAAGAGATTTTAAAAGGTAAATAATAAAGTGAAGTGATGAGTGTATTATAATTCAAATTGAATACAAAATAAATTATTTCAATAATCAATTTAATGGAGAAATTAGAAGTGGGTTAACCCTAAAATAAAGAAAGTGGGCCAAGTGACCTAGAAGATGTTTTTAAAGAAGTGACTTGGAGAGTATAAATAAGAGGCAAGGCTCCCTCATTTTAATTACCCTTGAGCATATTGAATATTTATAGGTTTCGGAGGTAACCAAGGATATCTAAGCCTAATTTCTGAGGGAAGGTGAAGAAAAGAAGGCCGAAATGCAAGGAAGGATAAATTCTTTTGATGGTGCTTTCTAAGGTATTATATTTACAGGTCATCTCACCATTTTCGCTATAACATTTTTTATATAATTATTCAGACCATGAAATTGCTATGCCATTGAGAAAACATACCCAAGTATCTTTGGTAATAAATTCATCTTGTGGGTCTTTGTATTTTGGGAGTTACACTCTGTGGAAAATAGGGTTTGTGGCTAGTCCTAAAACTAGTCAAAAACAGGTGTTTCGGGTAACAAAGCCATAACTTCTCCATAACATATCCAAATTCAGTGAGACAAAATGTGTTTGTTAGGGTACAATATGTGTTATGTTTTTTAACAGTTTCAGATCAATTCAACAAATATTTTGTGTGGGGAACGCTCTACAAGGTCGCTCTCTAGAATAATCCAGAATTTAGCAAGGTATGCCATTTTTGTTGTAGCTTGTTTTCTGAGAGGTTCCAAGTACTTAAACCTGGAGGAATTGCATAAAGCACACTGAAAAAAATTGTGTGTAAGTTTAAGATATTTATACATTACAGTTTCAAAGTTATGATTACTTCAAGTTAGGGTTGTTGACTAATCCAAAACCAGGCATGTGAGACTAAAGAAAAGTTTGATGAAAATGCTAGTCTCTTATTGTTAAATTTAAGGAAGGTTTGCAGGAATGCGATCATATACACTAGGTCTATTACAGAGCTACAAATCAGATTTGGATGATGAAATTGATGAGGGATTTTGGTTGAGGTACATGTTGAGTACATCGTTGAGACAAGTAGTTGATGAGTTGGCACATGCATGAGGTGTATAGTTGATGATGTTGGTACATATTGATGAGTAGTTGACACATGATTGGTACATGGTTGGATGCACTTGTTTATGGTATAGGTTGATTACAGGTTGTTTGGTACAGGTTGGTGCATGGTTGATGCACTTTTTTATGGTACATGTTGAGGTAGAGGTTGATGCATGGTTCAGATTTATTGGTACAGGATTAAAATGGTATATCTCATAGTGATAGTGTGACAGTGGTTCCATAATTCTACTTCTACTTTAGGGTGGCAGGACGAGGCAAGTACAGGTGGTTGTAGCCACCTTCTGGCTGTAGCCGGAGAAGATAGGGGGTTGTAGCCTCCTTCTGGTTGTAGCCAGAGAATTGGAGAGTTGGTGCTTCCCTCAGGTTGTAGCCTGAGAAACTAGGGGGTTGGAGCCTCCTTCCAGTTGTAGCTGGAAAACAAAGGAAGTTATTGCTTCCAATGAATATAATTCTTCAAAACATATAAGAAAAACCATTCTATGGTTTTCTCTCGATTTAGGTTTCCACGTAAAACACTGTTGTACTGTGTATGTGTATGATTGTTTATTTTTTACTGCTTATTATTGGATAATAATTCTACATTGATATAACATTTGAAGAAAAAAGATTATAATTATGCTATTACTGATTCGCCCCCACTCTCAGTAATCCAACAATTGGTATCATAGCAGGTTCCTTCAAAAATTCATTTAACCACTGAAAGGTAGATCATGGAGAGTACCCACTTGTATAAAAATGGAATACCACAGTTTGATGGACATAAGTATGTTTTTTGGAGCATAAGGATGAAGACATATATACAGGCACAGAGATTTCAAGTTTGGAAATCAATTGTAGATGGATACACAACACCAAGAGTTCCACCAACAAATGACAAAGAAGTGAAACTCAGTGAGAATAATTCCAGAGCCAAAAATGCACTTTTGAATGGTCTCAGTGATACGGTATTCACCAAAGTCGCACATTGTAAATCTGCTAAGAGATTTGGGACAATCTTCAAAATATTTATGAAGGAGATTCAAAAGTCAAAGCAACAAATCTTCAAACTTACAGAGGTCAGTTCGAACAACTTAAAATGAAGGAAGATGAATATATCACAGCCTACTTCTTACGAGTCGATGAAACAGTGAATGCAATCATAGGATTGGGAGAAAAAATCGAAGAATCTATAATTGTTCAAAAGGTACTAAGATCTCTTCCTATGAGAATCAACCCTAAGATATCAACACTAGAAGAAATATCAGATCTAAAATCAATAAGAATGGATGAACTGCATGGAATCTTCACAGAATATGAGATGAGAACTAAACGGGAAAATAAAGATGTAAAAGAAGCATCCTTCAAAGCATACAAAAGATCGAAGAAAAAGAAAAAGGAACAAGAAGAATATAGCAGCAACAATGACGTCTCGGAAGATGATGAAGAAGTGGCCAACTTCGTCAAAAGACGAAACAAGGGAACCAACGGTAGGTATAGAGGTAAGCTTCCTTTAATTTGTTTTAATTGTGTTGGTATTGGTCATTTTTATAACAAATGTCCTCATAAGAAAAAGAGAAATGATGAAGGTTACTCAAAAGCAAGACAAACATATAAAGGTAAAAGAACTACGAAAGTTTTCAAGAAAAGATTTTGCACCAAATAAGACATCTCATCATTGGATGAAGATGAAGTCAATGGAAATGAAACAAGGAGAGTTCTATTCACGGAAGTAGACGACTCCAAAGAAGAATATGAAGAAGCATGTGAAGAATAAATTGAAGAGGTAGAAGTTGACTTCCAAGAAGAATTAATGAGTGCCATAGAAGTTATCAGAAGAGAAAAGAAGAAAAACAAGAAACTACAAGAATAACTAGATAAGAAAAAAGACACTCAAGAACTAGAACAAATGATCATAAAATTGAAGGTTCAAATAGAAGAAGATAAAAGAATTGAAGAAGCACTCAAAGAACAACTAGAAGGAAAGGACATGATCATTGGAAACCTAGAAGCAAAGATTGTCACACTAAGAAAGGATATTCAAAAGAAAAATATGAAGAATAGCTCAAAAGTTTTGGATAACATTATCAGCAGTCAAAAATCTCATTTTGACAAATCTGGACTTAGATACAATTAGACAAAAAAGGGATCAAGATCCAAAACAACAGAGCAAGAAACAAATCCAAAAATCTATGCAGAAACAATCAAAGGGGATAAAAAGATATACAAGGAAGATTATAGGGACACTCCTCCACCGAGAAGATTTAGATTTCAAAATCAACAATAGATAGATAGGCCTCAAGAAGAAGAAGGATTCAAAAGAGCACTTCCTTTCAGAATATTTTCAACTACCAGGTATCAAACTATATTTTTTGGTTTATGTTATGCATGTAATAATTTTGGACATAAAGCTCTAAATTGCAGAGCTAACAACATGAACAATAACTACTTTGAGAGACATACAGAAAGGGGTTATTCAAGAAGACCTAGTGAAACACAGAGACAAAGCTACAACAGGTTTGAATCTTTGAGCATTGAAGTGGAATGTTACAAATGTAACAATTTTGGACACATCGCCAAAAATTGTAGAATGACAGTCCCTCCTAAAGAACCTCAACAGAGTCACAAACAAGAACCTCAGAAAATGACATGGATAAGAAAGCAAGATCAGTATAGCAATGAAGAATGCACAGTCACTCTACAAGCTAAACATAAGAGACGTGGTTGGTATGTTGACAGTGGATGTTCAAAACACATGACAGGTGATAGAGACAAGTTTCTTACATTACAAAAGGAAAGATATGGAGCAACCTCCTTCGAAAATGATGATTCAACCAAAATCATTGGAAAAGGCATAGTCTGAATTGGGAACAAGAATGAAAATGCAGAAAATGTTCTACTAGTAGAAGATATGAAACATAATCTTTTAATTGTGAGTCAAATGTGTGACCAAGGTCATAAAGTTACTTTCGATTCACAAAAGTGTGAGATAAGAAAAGAAGGTTCAGGGAAATTGATCGCTACAGCTCCAAGAACATCGAGCAACATATATGTGTTAAGCAAAATTGGAAATGAAAAGTGTTGTCTAGGAAAGGAAGATGAAAGTTGGCTATGGCACAGAAGAATGGGTCACGTGCATTTTGATAACCTTGTCAAAGTCAGCAAAAGAGAAGCAGTCAGAGAAATGCCCCATATCACGAAACCAACCAGCACTTTATGCAAGCATTTCCAACAAGGAAAGCAAACAAAGACTAGGTTCAAATCAAAGGAATATTCAACAAAAAAACCATTGGAAATTGTGCATACTGATGTAGTTGGACCAACTACAACAAAAGGCTTAAAAGGTGAGAGATACTTTATGTTATTAGTTGATGATTATACCAGAATCACTGCAGTTTGTTTTCTCAAGAACAAGTTAGAATCTTTTGAAAACTTCAAGATCTACAAGGAAATGGTTGAAAATGAGATGGATTCAAGAATCAAATGCTTAATATTGGATAATGGAGGAGAATTCACCTCAAAGGAATATATGGACTACTGCAACAATCATGGAATAAAAAGGCAATTCTCCATCGCTAGGACACCTTAACAGAATGGAGTTGTTGAAAGAAAGAACAGAACAATACAAGAAATGGCTTGAACAATACAACAGTTCATATTCAAAACAAAGTAATGCTCAGAAACAATACTGATAAAACTGTTGAAAAGTCAACAAGAAACATGTGTCTAATTTACTTTTCCCTTGATTAAATTAGACAATAAATATTAATCTATTATTTCATTCATAACTGAGTGAGTTGGATTTGTAACAGAACTATAAGTGTAGTTAAGTAAGTTAATATCAGTTGTACTATTTGTAACTAAACATGCACTAGTGAGAGTTCAGTTAATCAGTGAACTCACATGAAACTAAAGATTCAGCACGGTTAACTACATGCATGCAAATCCAGTGGAGACCCAGTTGAGATAACAGGTGAAAGGGACAGTTTGGCTATCAGTTGTGATTTGATCACACATGCAGTGGATATGCTTATGAGCATGTGCAAACTAGGCAATTGCAACGATTCAAGCATTGTGAGAATTCGAATTGCAGAGATTGTGCAGAGGAGGCAAGCTGTCTGGACACGGAAATTGGCACATGTATTTGTTGATTTGTGTATGACAGTGTGAGACGATTGTATTGTACTGAGAGCTCTTGGATTAGAGTTTTGTATGAGATTGTTTCATGATTCATGATATACATAATATATGATAGTGGGGTTTTTAGCTTTACGCTTTCCCGATAAAACTTATGTGTTGTGTGTTATTGATATTTCACTTTGTGCTCATGGTTGTGCTCATGGTTTAATTGCTTCCGCAAGAATAATAGTAGAAGCGGTTATGTATTTAACAAGTGGTAGAAATTGTTAGATCAGGAGAATCACAGGAATACATTAAGTGTATCAAAATTTCTACATGGTATCAGAGCCACGAAGGCCACGAAGCTATGGAAGTGAGGTGTGAACAAAATCATGTTCTCGCAGGTCCCATCTCTAACTGGGTGTGAACCCTAGTACTGAAAATTTTTGATGTTTTCAAGAATATTAATTCTCGCACCCTAGACAAAGGCAGGGTGCGAACTTCATTTTCATTCTCGCAGGCTACAATGGAGCAGGGTGCAAACTTCCCTCACCCTAATAGTGAAGCAAAGTGCGAACTTCATTGGCATTCTCACAGGCTACAGTGGAGCAGGGTGCGAACTTCTGAGGCAAGTTCACAGGCTACACATAGGCAGGGTGCGAACTTCCCTCAGGCTACTCTCAGGTGGGGTGCGAACCTCCCAGGGAAGAGGGATTGTAGAAGTTGAGTTTTAGTGGTTGGATAACATTCGAATTTGCAATATTTTCTTGGTGCGATAGCTGATTCAAGATCGAAAATGTATTTCAATGGCTTGAGGTTGGAGTATGCACTCTAAGGAAGCTCTAACCACATTGCTTGGAAGGACAGGATGGAAGCAGTTCTCGAAGATAATGGCTTGAAGGGTTACATTGATGCAGATGTTCCTAAGCCGGATGCGACAGATACTACAAATCTTGATGCATGGCAAAAGAAAGTGGTGAAGCCGAGGAGGATTCTGTTGGAGAGAGTACGAGACCACATTGTCTCAAGTCTCCATGGGAAAAACACACCATATGTAATGTGGAAGGTTTTGACGGATCTGTTCCAAAATAGTAGTGACCATAGGAAATTGGTGCTCAAAGATAAACTCAGGAAGATCAAGATGGATAAAGGCGATACCATTCCAAAATATCTCATGAAGTTTGTCCAATGTCGGGATGAGCTTGGAATTGTGGGAATAACAGTCACTGCTAATGATTTGGTGAGCTTGGCGCTCCTAGGGCTTCCCAAGAGTTGGCACAGTTATCAAGACTCTGTTAATGGAAGGGAAAAATTGTCGGATTGGGAACGACTGTGGTCAGATCTAGTGCAAGAGGAGTTCAGGCAGAACACCAGAGATGGATCTTCATCAAAGCGTGATGATGAAGAGGATTTTTCTTTGACTTCCAAGGCAAGGAAAGGGAAAGGGAGGAAATTCCAATCAAAATCTGAGTCTAAAGTCAAGAAGCTAGATTTGTCCAAAGTGAAGTGTTTTCACTGTCATGAACGTGGGCATCTCGCTACTAACTTTCCATAGAAGAAGAAGAACAAGACAGATGTTGGATCTGCAACTGGTGAGGCTCTTGTATCACAATTTGATCTTGAATCACTTTGATTTCATGCATGGCTTCAAGTGCATCGAGATCGGTGTGGTATTTGGATAGTGGCGCTTCCTTCCACATGATGGGAGATAAAGAGTCTTTCATTGACTTGGAGGAGAAAGATCTCAGACTGCATATAGAGATGAGCGATGATGGATGATACAGTGCAACTAGTATTGGTACCATTACCTTTCAGAGGGAGTCAGGTAAACCATTTCAATTAAAAAATGTTATGCATGTTCCAGGTCTAAAGAAAAACTTGGTCTCAATCGCAATGTTGGAGGACAGAGGTTGTGATGTTGTTTTTAGCAGTGGTAAATCCTACTTGCGACATAAAGCAACAGGTCAAGTCAAGAATATAGGGATTCGAGTTAAGAATCTCTACATGCTGGAGGTAGATGGTTGCAATGCCATGACAGGAAAGGTAGAAAAAGTGGTGAGCTAGGATGAAGGCGAATTATGGCACAAAATATTAGGCCATCTTCATCATGGAGCCTTGAAGATCATGCATCAAATATCTACTGGACTTCCAAGGGGAACACTTGCTCAGTTAGATCAGTGCAAGGTGTGCACCCTGGGGAAGTATGTAAAGTCCACCTTTGATGAAAATGAGAACCATGCTTCGGTGATCCTGGAGAGAATTCACACGAATGTGTGTGGACCATTATCGGTTGCTTCAACAACAAAACACAGGTATTATGTTATTTTTGTTGATGACTTTTCTCGTAAATGATGGATATTCTTCATGTAGAAGAAGGATCAAACATTCTCAAAGTTCTATGAGTTTAAATCATTGGTGGAGAAAGAGTCGGGGAAGCAAGTGCAGGCTCTACGGAGTGATAATGGTGGAGAATACATCTCTAATGAATTCAAAGACTTCTGCAGCAAAGAAGGAATTCAAAGAGAACTCATAGCGCCTCATAACCCATAGAAAAATGGGGTCATGGAGAGAAAGAACATAATGATCGTGGGTGCAGCACGAGCGATGTTGCATGATCAGGGCCTACCAATGCATTTGTGGGCAGAAGCATGCAATACTGCGGTTTATGTGTATAACCGTTGTCCTCATAGAGTACCTGGAATGAGTACACTTGAAGAAGCTTTTACGGGTAATAAACCTGATGTTTCTCATTTTAAAATTTTTGGCTCATCTGTTTATGTGCATGTGACCAAGGATGCCAGGAATAAGCTGGAACTGACTGCTGAAGTTGGGATATTTGTGGGGTAGACAGAAACACCCCATAATTATCATGTGTATTTTCCAAATAGTAAGATGACTGTTATGCAACGGGATATAAAATTCGATGAGGGGAAAGACATGCGGTTGTCGCTTGAGAGGGAGCTAGACTTGCATGCAGAAGAGGAACTGCCGGTTCCCAAGGATGAGTCTCAAGATGTGGATCAGCCACATGAGGAGGTTCATGGAGTTGATAAAACCACTCAAGTAGAGCCATCCATCAGAAATGGCAGAAAGCACACCACAGAAGCTGATAGATTGAGACTAGATGTTGCACAGAATATAGGAGCCCCTATTTCACAGCGCAGATAGAGACAGTCTCCTGATCGATTTGCTGGATACATGGCTCTCATGAGAAAATGTATTGTGACTGAACCATCTTCCTTCCAGGAAGTAGTGTAGGACCCCACTTGGGTTGATGCTATGGTAGAGGAGTATGACTCCATTGTCAAAAACAGTGTATGGGATATTGTCCCAAGACCGATTGATAAATTAGTGGTAGGTTCAAGATGGATCTACAAGGTAAAGCAAGATGTTTATGGGAGTGTGGATAAATACAAGGCTAGGTTTGTGGCCCGAGGCTTCTCACAGATCGAGGGGATAGATTATGATGAGACCTTTGCACCTGTCGCAAGGTACTCTTCCATAATATTCATCCTTGCACTCTCAACACAGATGGGCTGGCACATTCATCAGATGGATGTTAAAACTGCGTTCCTCAATGGGATAATTGAGGAAGAAGTGTACATTGAACATCCAGAAGGTTTTGAGACCTTTGACAGAGATTCACATGTGTGCAGACTCAAGAAAGCATTGTATGGGTTGAAGCAAGCACCCCGTGATTGGTACACTCGGATAGACAACTATTTCACTAGATTGGGCTTCACCAAAAGTGAAGCAGATGAAAACCTATACCAAATTGTGGTGGAGGGTAGTATTTTAATCATTTTTCTTTATGTTGATGATTTAATACTGACTGGTGATGAGCAGCTGATACACTCATGCAAGGAGGACCTTGCAAAGGAATTTGAGATGAAGGATTTGGGCCTTCTTCATTATTTCCTTGGATTGCAAATATGGCAGCGAGATGGTGAACTTTTTGTGTCTCAAGGAAAGTATGCATGGGAGATACTGGGTAAGTTTCACATGGAGGGTTGCAAACCCATGGATACTCGTCTTCCAGGAAACTAGAGGAAAGAGGATGCTACTTCTGGAGAGGTAGTGGATGCTATTGTCTATCGACAGTTAGTGGGTTCGCTAATGTATTTAGTGAACACAAGACCAGACATTTTCTACACGGTTAACCAGCTAAGTCAAGCGATGGTTAAGTCTACCAAACTCTTTTGGAAGGTGGGTAAGCATGTCCTGAGATATCTGAAGGGAACATTTGAGTATGGATTATGGTACAAACAGACAAATGAGGTGAATTTGCATGGCTTCACAGATGCAGATTGGGTGGGCAGCCCAACGAACAGAAAGAGCACATCAGGAGGGATCTTTAGTATAGGATCTACATCTCTTTCTTGGTACAGCAGGAAACAGAGATCCATGGAACTTAGTTCAGCGGAAGCGGAATACATGGCAGCGAGCCAAGATGCATGTGAGGCTATCTGGATGAGGAAGATCTTGGTTGGTTTGTTTGGTTCTCATTTAGATATGACAGTGATTTATTGTGATAATCAAAGTTGCATTAAACTCTCGATTAATCTTGTGTTTCATGATAGATCTAAGCATATAGATATCCGGTATCATCATCTCAGAGATTGTGTGCAGTGGAAGATCAGGATGCTGACATTCTGATGAAGGTGCTCACCAGGAGAAAATTTGAATATCATAGAGATAGGATTGGGGTGAAGGATAATCCCTTTCTTATTGAGAGGGAGTGTTGAAAAGTCAACAAGAAACACGTGTCTAATTTACTTTTCCCTTAATTAAATTAGACAATAAATATTAATCTATTATTTCATTCATAACTAAGTGAGTTGGATTTGTAACAGAACTATAAGTGTAGTTAAGTGAGTTAAGATCAGTTGTACTAGTTGTAACTAAACATGCACTAGTGAGATTTCAGTTAATCAGTGAATTCACATGCAACTAAAGATTCACCACGGTTAACTACATGCATGTAAATCTAGTGGAGACCCAGTTGAGATAACAGGTGAAAGGGACAGTTTGGCTATCAGTTGTGATTTGATCACACATGCAGTGGATATGCTTATGACCATGTGCAAACTAGGAAATTGCAATGATTCGATCATTGTGAGAATTCGAATTGCAGAGATTGTGCAGAGGAGGCAAGTTGTCTAGACACGGAAATTGGCACATGTATTTGTTGATTTGTGTATGACAGTGTGAGATGATTGTATCATACTGAGAGCTCTTGGATTAGAGTTTTGTATTATATTGTTTCATGATTCATGATATACATAATATATGATAGTGGGGTTTTTAGCTTTACGCTTTCCCGATAAAACTTCTATGTTGTGTGTTATTGATATTTCACTTTGTGCTCATGATTGTGGTCATGGTTTAATTGCTTCCGCAAGAATAATAGTAGAAGCGATTCTGTATTTAACAAGTGGCAGAAATTGTTAGATCAGGAGAATCACAGGAATACATTAAGTGTATCGAAATTTCTACAAAAACTCCCTACGAGCTATGGAAAGGAATACCAACAAATGTGAAGCACTTCAGAGTTTTTGGAAGAAAATGCTACATCAAAAGAGAAGATGGAAAAATGGGAAAGTTTGACTCTCGTGTAGACAACGGAATACTTGTGGGTCACTCAAGTACAAGGAAATAATACAAGTGTTACAATCCAAGATTAAACAAAGTTGTGGAAAGAATCAACGTAACAATTGATGAAATAGGCAGATCATAATCAAAGGAAGAAGAAAACAACTCAATGGAACAAATTTTTGAAGATGAAGATGAAAAAGAAGTAGAAGAGGAAGATGAAGATGAAGAGAATCCAACAGAAGCATAAGAGTAAATTCAACAAGTATATCCAAAGACACCTAGCAAACGAGTACAAAAGAATCATCCTTTAGATCAGATTATTGGAAACAAAGATGGAGGAGTTGAGACTAGAAGAAAAATCCATTCACAAGAACAAACACACCTAGCACTCTTATCTACAATTGAACCAAAATGTTTTGAATAAGCCAACAAGGATGAATTTTGGAATAAGGCCATGGGTGAATAATTTGATCAAATAGAGAAAAATGACACTTGGGAATTAGTTCCAAGGCCAAAGAATAAGAATGTGATCAGCACAAAATGGGTTTTCAGGAATAAATTTAATGAATATGGAAAAGTTACAAGGAACAAAGCTAGATTGGTATGTAAAGGCTATGCACAGATTGAAGGAATCGACTTTGAAGAGACATTTTCCTCAGTTGCCAGAATGGAAGCAATCCGTTTTCTTTTAGCTTATGCATGCTCCAAAAATGTTAAAGTATATCAGATGGACGTAAAATCATCTTTTCTGAATGGGGAACTTGAAAAAGAAGTCTACATTGAACAACCATAAGGATTTCAGTTGTCAGAGAACACAAACTATGTGTGTAAATTAAAGAAGACCTTGTATGGTTTAAAACAGGCTCCTAAAGCATGGTACTCCAGACTGGATAAGTGTCTGCAACATGCAAGGTTCATAAAATGAAGTGCAGACAACAACCTCTACATCAAGGTAAGTCAAGGTAATATTTTATTAATTGAAGTTTATGTTGATGATATTATTTTTGGTAGTGATGATGACAGGTTAAGCCAGAAATTTGCAAAAGACATGCAGAATGAATTTGAAATGTCATTACTTGGAAAACTATCCTTCTTTCTGGGACTTTAGATACGTCAAAGAAACCAAGAAATTTTGTTTCTCAAACCAAGTATATCAGAGAAATGCTAAAGAGGTTCAGAATGGAAGATTGCAAACTAGTTATCACTCTCATGCAAACTAGTTGTGAGTTGACCAAAGATGATGATTCAAAATTTACATATCAGAGGCAATGCAGGTCAATGATTGGCAACCTACTATATGTAACAACATCCAGACCAAATTTAATGTAGGCAATTGGATGGGTGGCACAATTTCAAGTAGCACCAAAGGAATCACATGTATTAGAAGTAAAGAGGATCTTCATATATATAAAAGGAACAAAAGAGTTTGGATTATGGTATCCAAAAGAAAAATATCTATCACTTATTGCCTACACATATGAAGATTGGGAAGTTTGTATTGATGATCGACGAAGCACCAGTGGAACAACGTTCTACTTAGGTGCGTGTTTGGATGAAACAAACTTTGACAGATATATAGGTTGAGTATGATGAGCCCATTCCAATATATTGTGATAATACAAGTGTCATCAATATCTCAAAAATCCCGGTGATGCACTCCAAGATGAAGCACATTCCAATCAAGTATCAATTTCTATGGGAACAGGTTGGAGAAAATAACATCAGAGTTGAGTATGTGGGAACAAAAGAACAAGTGGCAGACATCTTTACAAAACCACTTCCACAGGAAGCCTTTGAATATCTTCGCCAAAGACTTGGAGTTATTTCTACTCAAAAATGAATGCATTTTGATTGCTTATCTTGTATGTCTTATATGTACATGAGGAAACACCATAAGAGGAAATTTCAGTTATCCATATGAATATTGATGGCCACCCAACTTTTCCAATTGGCTCAAAACAAATTTCTAACAATTTTGACAATTTACTATTTTTAGTAGTTTTAACTTCCAGGGACATTTTGAGGGCCTAAATGAAGGTTTTTTGGGATCAAGATCATAATTGATATTTGAAGGAATATTGAGCCCCGAAAATTAATCTCCTCGATGATACCTTTCCAACAGGCTATCACATGCCTAAAACAAATATCCTATGCAAAAGTTACGACCCCGGGAAGTTGATGTACTAACTTACCCAAACGGGGCCCACATGACTTTTGGCGCTTCATCTCCTAGGGTTACATTTTTGGATGTCTAGGGTTTTGGGCATTCTTGTTTATTGTAAAAAGGCCTTCAGAGCCTCATTTTAATCTTCTTCTTGTGAATGCGCGCAACCATCACATCTCTTCTCAAAGATAAGCTGCCACCATTCCAAGAAGCTTGTTTCCACTACATTTTACAGTTTCATCTTATTTCTTTATTGAATAGAAAACCAATTTTAATGTATCTCTGTTATTTTGTGTTAAGCACCTGCTAATAATATGTATTCATTTCTTTCTACTCATAAAATTTGGATTAGTGGTATCAGAGCAGTCTTCTCCTTGTCATCTTAATGCATGTCCCCAACGAGGTTGGAGTACAAAGCGTTGGGTCTCGAGCTTGTTTCTCTTGAGGACAGAAGCTCTCACACGCCCAAGAGACCTCTCATGGCAGGAGAAAATAAATATGACGGGACAAGATATCCTTTCAAAATTTTGATTGAGGAATCCCTCATGCAACAAAGGAACGAGATGATGGATAGTTTCATGCAAATCCTTTGGTGGCTACCAATAGGCAACACATCTTATTCGAACGGAGGCACCGCCCCCTTCAAGGTAAAAATAAACTTCGATATTCCTAATTTTGAAGGTCAGATAGATGCAGATGTTGTAGACAAGTGGTTGAATCTACTAGAAGGGTATTTTTCTGTCCATAACTTTTTGAATAGAGAAAAGATTACTTTTGAGCTCCTCAAAGTCATTCCCCATGTCAAAGATTGGTGGGAAACCTTCTGTGAGCATAAGGAAATAGAGAAAACCTCATTATTTTCATTCACGGCCACCTGGGAATCCTTCAGGGATGCTATTAAGGAACAATACTACCCTGTCGGAAGTTACGACCACCTGTATACCAAATGGACCACACTGCGGAAAGAAAGAGACCAAGCAGAGCCAAATTTCACAAATATCTTCCATACCTTGCATACCAAGATGGGTATCAAAGATTCAGAGTGACATCTGGTGCTCAAGTATCATAGTTCTCTGCATAGATACATCTAGACTGAAATGGAATTTATGGACATCTCATCCTTGGGCGCAGCCTACCGATATGTCGTCAAAATCGAGCAGAAGCTCAAACAAAAGACACAGCAATTTGGGCCTGGGAACCCCTCACAACAAAATCTAGGAAAGGGCGGCCCCAACCCATAGAACAAGGGATAGAGAAAATATGGATAGTATCAGGACTACCAGTCCAATCCGCAAGAAAAGAAGGACACCGGAAAGACAAAGAAAGATACCGAGAAGTGGTGCGACTTCCATAAGAGGCTTTGGCATAACACTGCTGACTGCCGCTCAAAATAGTCGTTGTTGGCCGAAGTGAAAGCCTCTGAATCAGATGCAGATTCTGACTCTGAGCCAAAACTAGAAAGGGGAAGATAGATCATTGACGCAAAACCCAGTTCCACCGTTGCTGCCACCAAGCTCTAGCTTGGTGAACTAGACGAGCCAAAAGAAGGAAAGCATCTCTTCCATTCATAGATGTGGGTAAAAGAAACCCTTCTGCACTTCATTGTTGATAGCAGTAGCTAGAAGAAACTCATCTCAGTAGAGGTCATCTAGCAGCTGGCCCTACCAACAATGCTGCACCCACAACCCTACACCATTGGATGGCTCTGCCAAGGAAGAAATATCCATGTCAGCCAATAGTGCCAACTGTCATACAACATAAATCCCTTCAAAGATGAGGTATTGTGTGATGTTGCTCCTCTCGAAGTTTGTGATGTTCTTTTGGGCCAACCTTATTTATGGAAACGTCATGCTGTATATGAGTCTAGGACTCGTAGTGTTATTATTACTTTGAACAGGAAATTGTACAGGATACCCGAGGCAGTCCCACCTAATGCTATTTCCTTGATCTCTGCTAAGAAATGCATGAAGGTCATCTCTTAGACGGGAATTTTTTCTTCTTCGTGATTCTCTCTTAGAATAAGAGAAAGATCACAACCACATCTAGGGTCTCTGCGACCAACCTCTCCACACAGCAGAAGCAAGTAGATAAGGTCATGGAATAATACTAGGATATCTTCTCCTCACCTACAGGGGTACCTCTGCACTGCCAGGTCAAGCACCACATCGATCTAACCCCCGACACACCGCTTCCCAATGGGCCAGTCTATCATCGCTCTTTGTTAGAGAATGAGGAGATCAAGCGACATATACAAGTATGTGGGAAAATGCTTTATGTTACAAGGAAAATATCTCTATGGCTAGGGGAAAAGCACAATAGATAGAACGATACCCATAAATCAACTCTAATATCAAGTATTCTATATAAATTAAATGCTAACATAATAAGTCTAGGAGCCTACCTTGTCTGGAAGTCCAAAGAAGACCATCGTTGATCCTGCAACCGAAATATTTATACCTGCAACTCATTCTCAACAAACAAGATACAGAAGCATGTGGTAGTGATATAAATATTTTCAAGATATCAATTGGATGAGAAAAGAGTATTTATATTAATGTAATCAACATAAGTACATAGGTGACAAAATTTTGTAATGGCACATATCAGAACCGAGAAACTAAGTCCCTCTAGATGGCCCTCCACCACTTCAATCCTCCACAAAGGAAAGCTCACATGTAGGTGTCAATGAGGTTCTCCATCAAAACATAGGAAGATCTTGGGGGTTGAACATAAGAAGTTCAGACTTTCAAGGAAAAAGGGATGCAGACTCAATTGAGTTGAAATGTCTCCAGAGTGTCTTTTCTCTCAATGATGTATTGAATATCCTCAAGGATTGTATATGGCTCAATTTATAGCCTCAAAATGGAATTGAAGGGTCGAGTTGGAGTGTTTCTAGTATATGGAAGATCAAGGATCATAGATCTCGTGACATGACATGGGAAATCGACGCATTTCTTATTTTTTGAGAACCAAAACCAATGTACGTGGGCTGTAATGGAGCATGCCACGTACATATGTGAGTTGTATAACTGGCAGGTCACATACATGTATAAAAATTATTATTTTTATCTCTGGAGTGATAAAAAAAGGAAAATGAAGTCTAGAGAGGGAAATGGAAGGCCATCAAAGAAAGATGCATGGAATGTGGAAAAATATGCTATAACAGATGCCCCCTAATGTGTGAGGTCAGAGGAGTATTTGTGATGGTCAAAATGCATTATAATTCCCATAAGTGGAGTAATGAAGATTTAGCTAGAAGTACTAGTTACTCATGAGAATATTACAATTCATGATGGCTTTGTACACATGGTTGCCAATATGAATTACATTATAGATCCATGTGGATATATATCAAATAGTTGTTAATGATCATGAATAGGAAATACAAAGTGGAAATATGCCATAGGTTGTCATAGTCACGAACAAGACACAATGGAGTCTAGTCTCGAAATCAACCAAAGATATATGTATATAGTGGAGTACAATATGATCTTCCATGATCACTGAAGTCATATAGGTATTGGTCCGATGAAATACAACAACATATATGGGATAATGCTACTGTAAACTAGAGGTCTTATACACTATCCGCTGAAGGTGAAATTCTACATTATGTGAATAGAGGAGTCAAATTTTAACACAATGAGACTTCGTTTTATTACCGATAATTAAGGTATACCATTAACAAACATGAGACAACCCACCGATAATGAAAGTAGGTTTCAAGGCACCGAGTACATTCAACCAATGTGAATGAGGGTGTTGAGGTCGAACACTTGAAGAATCCATCGATCATGAGACATTGATATATTCCCAACTGTTGATGGCGGGAGAACCTGCCACTGATGACTGCAATTCTCTAGGTACTCATAGGAATCTATATCTCAATTCTAGAATAGATGAGTTGAAGTCGATGGAAGGAGACCCATTGAAAGGAGAGAATTAAGGCATCTCTCATGATCTAGTGTGAGGTACAAAGAAATAGCTTGATAATTAGGATGATCTCGGATGGATAGGATGCTCACGAACCAATGACCATGTGCATCTCTCGTATGCACCAGATGGAAGTAGTACATGAAAGAGACCCTATGAATAGAAACCAGTGAGGAAAGTTGTCGACAAAGGCGAGGAAACCAATAATAGGGCTAATGGAATTCAAGATGTTGCATGAATTCCAATGTGTGAATATATTTCTTGTCGTCAAATAGAAGGGAATCCCCCCAGTCAACAACCAATTTTAAGATGTCACATGTTGGGTTCAAGGTTACCTACCAATGATGAAAGTAGGCCCAGGGTGTAAGGTAGGACAACAACTTCATGTTATTCCAAGATACAATGAGGGTATGGTCGACATGCAAAGTCAAGAGTTCTGAGGAGTGGTCGACACAAGATTTATACTTCCTTTGAACAAGAGCATGAGACATATGTATAACTCAGGAAACATAGAATTAACACTAATCATTGACAAAAAAATTTGACGCAGGAGGCATCAACAAAATCTCCATAGAGGTTGGAAGAATAACTAGTCGGAGGAGTAGAATCTAAGTAATGAGCGTATCTTCCTAATTTCACGCTAAAATCAAACCTTGGATGAAATGGACTCAAGATTTTGTGCTCTATTCAAAGGTGACACGACTGTTGCCAATAAGAGACAATATTATTTTCTCGCTCATCTTTTTTGTTTTTTCATAGTCAAAGAAGTGTTGTGATACAAGAGAGGAAATGAGTGTCACAAGCAAGAAACTAGTTCCAAGTAGTGGAACATACCTATGATCAATGTAAGGGAATGAATGAGGGGCATGTACACTCAGGGGTATGTTTCCTTTATGGGTAAAGGGTGTCAAGCTGCAAAGGATTTATGAAAGGCATTGCTTGGTGGATGATGAGAATTGCTAGTGAAAAAGGCTTATAATGAGAAAGTGAGAGTAAAAAATACGCTCAACAATGCAAGCAGGATAATGAGATGCGATTACAAATTAACTTAAGAAGTTTCCTTTTTCATAGATGTTAGTCCCCTAGGCTTGAAAAAGTATAAAATAATACCCAGGAGAACTCTTCTAGCCAATGGTGACTAGAGTGTTCCTTTTTTGTAAGTAGTCTACTTGGTCTGGAAAAGGGTTAAACTTATACCAAAATAGACATCCTTTCAAAACCATTTAATGAGTGTGAAAGAGACAAGCTCACTCAACAATGTTTTCATTTTTTGGAGTCTTAAAAGAGATTAACCAAGACTCTAGGATGTTGATCTAAGCAACATATAATGAGGGAGGCCAAGGCTCCCATGTAGGTCTTCTGTCGAAAGCCAACAACTCATTGGTAGCTGACACAATCTTGGGATAACCCAAATATTTTCAAGCCAAGGAGGATAGAATACTTGCAGAGGATCCTTCATCTATAATACATCAAAAAACACCCATGATCTGGAAAGGTGAAAAATAAGGAAGGTGAGGCTCTACAAGATCATTCCAATTAAAGGAAACCATCCTAGGACTTGGAGGGAGTGTAATTCTCCCTTATTCATGAGGTACATAACTATAAATGATAACGCATGGTAAAAGGATGCATCACCCCCCAAAAGAAGAGTGGGATTGATTGAAGATTGCATCGACAATGTCACTTCCTTAGACTTGTCACTCTCCAAGAGAAGAGTGGGATTGACTGAAGATTTCATTGACATGACCACTTCTTCAACCATTGGTTGAATAGGATGGTAGACAACATGGTCAAGAGATGCATTAATCCCCAAAATAGGACTGGTGTTGGTCAAATATTGCATCAACACGACCGCTGGTTGAACATGATGTGAGACAACATGGTTAAGAGATGAATCACTCCCCAAAAAAGGAGTGGTGTCGGACAAATATTGCATTGACACAACTGTTGTATCAAACAAAGAAGGATTATAATGTTGGGAAACAAAAGACGAATCATAACCCAAATTCCACTAGAAAAGGAAAATGCTTCTAGTACCATTGCAATAGCAGGGAACAAACGAGTTAGGTGATCTCCTTTGCAAAGTATACAAAGAAAATTTGGCTTACGTCCTATATGTCTAGGCTTATCAATCATATTAATTCCCCCAACATGACTTGCAATGGCCAGTGACATGCTCCCAGCATGACTTGCAGAGGCTAGTAGCAGATCTCCAACATGACTTGCAGAGGTTGGTGATGTTTGTCCACTGTGACTAGCAGTGACTAGAGTTGTGCTCCCAGCATGACTTGCAACGACTGGTTTCTTTCCCCCAACATGACTTGTAGAGGATGGTGATATGTATCCAACATGAATAGAAGAGGTTGGTTTCAGGTCTCCAACATGACTTGAAGAGGTTGGTGACTAGTCTCCAACATGACTTGCAGAGGTTGGTGACTTAATGCTAGTATGACTTGTAGTGACTAGACTTGTGCTTCCAACATGACTTGCACCACCTGGTTGTGGCATCTGAGACCATGCTATCGGGAAACACTAGTTTTGAGAGATCTCGGGCCAAATAGGTTTTGGGTATACACCATGTCCCTACCCAATAGGATAGTATTCTCCTCCCAACTGATTCATAAAAGGTGGTAAGGGCATCATCACTGAGGAAGTCGCTTGCGAGGAGAAAGGGACATGACATGGGTTACTGATGTGAGGATATATGTTTCCCACGGACAAAGGAACTCTGTGTAGGGGGTTTCCCATAATATAAAAATGACTCCCTCTAGATGAAACACTAGAGGATAGAGTGAGGTTTTCCATGAGAAAATCATTCGTAGGAGCCAGCATAGTGGAAGAAGGATATATGAATGAGATGTAAGAAGTAGAAGGACCTCCCATTTGAGCATGTGATCTTGGAAAAGTGAAGCTAGGATTTGGTCAAGAGGAAGGATGGTTCCAACCTCATACCATAGGATATGGTTGATGGATATGAACCCCACCAAACGAAAAGGGATAATAAGGAAGCATCGTACCCCCAGACCCAAGAATAGGATTCACATAAGACGAGGAAACAAAGGATGACAAGTGCGAAGTCATGTTTGGCATACCAAAAGAGAAAGGATTAGAGGCCTAAGGCATTGGATGATGACTATGATTTGATGTACCAATCAAAAATACAAAAGGATTCATCCCCATGGACTGAGAAGAGACCATGGGCATGGATCATTTTAGGGGCTAAATTTCACTCATGGGCTAATTTTCCATGGTTTTCCCAAAAACAATATTCGCTATTCTAAAAATAATTCACCCAAATTCTATAGGATACAATTATTTTACCTTACAAATCGCCAAAATTTTATACAAACTATATAAAATCCTTAAAAATTTGAATATTTTTATAAAAATATCGTAAACATTTCATAGTTGGCATATGAAAGATCAGTAAGATTCACCAAGGTTTCGACATTTAAAGATAAATTTCCATCCTTAAAATCACCCTTGACCATGGCTGGGTAGCACTATCTAAGGGAGTCACAGGGGATCCACCAACCATAGTAGTCAAAAATCATGACGCAATAAAAAATCCTAAGGCCAACTAATAATAAAAGGGAACGCTCCTATATAAATCTAAAATCCAATGCACATAAACAAGATATGATGGTTGAAATGGACCTCCCGAACTAAAGTAGTTATGCCTCACCCAAGAGGGGCCTGAGACTCTGGAACAATAGAGTGGAGGTATCATAACTAGTTACAAGGACCCTCGTAGGCTTCACATCGTAGTCGGTCAAATCCATTCAGAGAGGAAATCCTCCATAAAGTATGTGTATTTCCTGATCCCTGTCTGACCCAATGTACCTGCAGAATAACCCTTGCAAGAAACCTATGTGGCTACCTATATCAGGCAACTAAAATCACCACAATATAAACAATCCTCAGGAAAGAAGTCACAAGTTCAGTCCACCATATGGGTAGGGTAGAAAATCCCAAAATATCGAAAGCACCACCTCTCAAGGGGGTAAGGTCACTAGCGAGACCTCCAGATACGAATAGAACCTTAGAAGTATATCTAACACTAGGAAGTCATTAGAGGGATATCTTTGTAATCAACTCTGCGTGACCTTGTGCTTAACTCCAGTGTGAGTGGAGCCTCCTGAGGACACCAATTATATAATGGGTTTCACCACTCCCTAGTCAGACACATATGTTCATTTTTATAGCATTGGAGAAGTTTACTCACAAAATCCTATTCCAAGGCCCTAGGTCCTATACATGTTTGTGTACCCTGAAAAATAAAATTGTTTATAATAAATTTTAATTATTCAACATTCATTTTAATGGCTTGTTCTTATTCAAGAGTAGCAATCATGAAACAGATGGTATGACGACTCAACATAAAATAAGAAAATACAAAAATATTGCTAATGACTAGTCTTGATTTTCAATGAGATGGTATGCTTCTAAATGTTGCTTCCAAAATGCAATATCTACAATTTCAATGAAGTGAAATCTTTCCTAATATGACAAAACTAATGTAAGGCCATATATATATATATATATTGTATTTTCAGTATAATAGAATGAAAATGAAAGGAATGAGTAAAGAACATCTTAGAAAGACCATATTGCAAGAACCAAGAGAGAAGCCAAGCAAGACACCAAGAAGTAACTACCCAGACCCAAATTGCAAGGACAAAAAATATAAGGACAAAGAGTTCACCTAAAGAATTTACCAATAAAGCATATTCCTATCACTTTGTAGGCACTTAACAGTAAAAAAAGGCACCCAAGAAGTCTTGACAACCAACAAAACTGATGCAGGAGCATCGCTCCATCTCATCATCTCCAACAAAGAAGCACATCAACACACAAGGGGGAACAGATTCCAAGGAAAGAGAGGCACCAACCCTCTCATTTTGAACCCAATTTAAAAATTTTAAATGCAATAAAATGCATTGAATGTTTGAAGGCTCAAGAAAATTCGATCGACTGTCTTTGTACAGACGAGTTATTGTAACAGATTGGGTCTGCTTTAATGGCCTACAATAGGAGGGATCTAGATCTGATTCAAAATATATTCCCATTGAATGTAATTCAATGTGAGTAGGTGGATGGAGGGAAGGCTCGAGGAGCCCCTATTTTGGTAAAAATAAAAAAAAATTCAAAATCAAGTTAGTCAGTGGTAGATGAGCGAGTAGAGAGAGCTCAAGAGAGGAGAGAAAGTGTTGAAGACTCTGTAGCAGTCCATCCTTTGTAAATCTTTTACAAAGGCATTAAGATATAATACAAAAGAAATTTTTCCTGCATATGAGGTGTGTGTGCTTTTATGTGTGTTGAATGGTTACTCTCTGGTTGTTTTTCTGCATTTATTCAAGTATGTTGTATATGTATGCAAATAGGTTTCATTTGTAGGAATTAGATAGATTTACCTATCTATGTATTTATGATTAGTTATGGGCTCTTATGCTTGTGCAAGGAGTGCATACCAGAGTATTGAAACTCTGTGAAGCCAATGGAAGGAATGCACTTGGACTCTATGTAGAGTTTAGAGAGAGAGCATACTAGGTGGGCACACCAGAACCATTCTGAAGCTCAGAAGAAATAGTGCTAGGGAAGGCTTATCAGGGTTGTTGAACACCCATAAGAAGATTTATCAGAGTTATTGAACACTCTGGTAGCTAGTTGGAGGAGAAGGAGGACAAGAGTAACTAAATACGCTAGAGAAAAGTTCTGCAAGGAGTTCAAGGAGTGCACTAGTGAGCCTGAAGAGTTCATGAGTCAGGAGAAGACCCATGTAAGGAGTACACTGGGCCAACACTTACATAGTTGTTGAGAAAGTCTCAGGAGAGATGAGTGCAAGGAGTGCGTGGTTGAAGTCCTTGGAGTCCAAGACTTGAAGAGAAGCGAGTTCTAGGAATGCACTAAGGACCATTTCAAAAGTCTATAAAGTTTAGGAAAATGAATGCAATGTTCTAGGAAGATACAAGAATTCCTTTGAAGGAACGAAGGAGTGAGACCCTTAGAGATTTGAGAAAGCCAAAGCATAGGAGGGATAGTGCCGTTGTGCATGAGGACTCTCAAAAGAGTGCAGAAGGAGAGAACATTCTAAGGTTTTGGATTTGGAGAAGCAACATAAGTGTGTGCTGGGACCTAAGTTCCTTAAAGTTGACAAAATCTCAGAAGGAATAGCGTTCCAATAGAGAAGACATAAGTCAAGTCACCGGGACTTGCAAAGGGAAGTTCGAAGGTCAACATCCTTTGAAACCATTGAAGGAGTTACAAGCTCAGGAGGGATAACATTTTTTAAATGCAAGTAGAAGTCAAGAATTAAAGATTGTATAGGAGAGATCAAAGGCAAATACCTTTGAAATTATTTGAGAAAAAAACTTCATTCGAAAGGAAACCGCAAAAGTCACAGAGGATAATAAGATACAACAACCATCGATCTAGGCTGGAGAAGATATCTTGACTGTTGGATCGAATTCCATAACGACGAATGAGAACGTATGAAGGAGGAAAGATCCTAGCCACAGGATCTGAGCATTGAGGATCGACAACCATCAGATCTAGGTAAAGTGCATGAGGCTTAACCCCTTTAATCCCTTCAAACTTATAAGTTCGAGGGATTTCGTGTGTGGAGTGCACAGGAGAGAGAAGTCTTGAAGTTTCGAAGTGGATCGGGACCGTCCATAAAGAGGAGAGGTGTCATTAGATTCTAGGTAGTCCGGAAGGTGAGCACTCTAGGAGTTCTGGGGTGTGATACTTCAAGAATTCCCAAGGTCTGGAGTTGCGAAATTGATCAGAGTCGTTGGTCGTAGGAGACACGTGTTGGCAGATCGTGAATTCCAAAGCCACAATACTCTGGAATATTCAAGTCATGGAGTGTGCAATCTTTCTGAAGCTCTGAAGGCCAAAGAAGATCTTGACCATTGGCACCAAGAACACATGGTAGCAGATCATGAAGTCCCACAAACTGAAACTCTGGGAGCATACAGTATTGGAGTAGGAAGAATCGTCAGAGTCCTAAGTAGCGGAGTAGATCCTGGATAGGTGTCAAGAGATCCTGCACTCCTAAGTAGCGGAGTGGACAGGTGTCAAGAGATCCTGCACTCCAGAGGACAGAAACTCTGGGGAAAATTCTACAACATGGAGTGAGAATACTCGGAGGCCCGAAGGCTGGAGTTCATTCGGGCCGTCCAATATAGTGAACGCGTGGAAACAAATTGTGAAGTTCAGAGACTTAGTATTCTAGAGGAAAGCGAGGAGAAGTGCGTAGGGACAAAGAATTGCCAAAGATCCAAACAACGAAGAAGATCTTATCCATCCATTTCGAGGGACACATGGTGAGATATCTCATACTCTGAAGGAACTAGAGAGTGCATGTGTGAAAGTGGCTGAAATCCCGAATTGTCGGAGTCCCGGAGGTCATCATAGTCATTTGTTGCAAATAACACATGGCAGGAGATCCAACACTCTTGAGGATAGATACTCCAGGATATTTGGGGTGAGGTGTAATGGAAAACTCCAAAGCTCGGAGGCCTGAAGTATTGTGGGCCATTGATTAGAGGCATGATAGGTGGCAGCAGATCCAGAGGTTTGAAACTCGATATAAAACATAATACACTACAGTGTTGGGAGGCCACGAAGGCCTGAAAGTCGAAGTTAATCCTAGTTGTCCCTTTGAGGGGGACACTTGGAGGAATAGGGGCCATCAGATCTACTCCTTTTCGGTGCCCGACACTTTGTAATCATTGTGCGCATGTTGGTGTAGCCAAAGGAAATCGTTGAATCTCGAAGGGGATTGATCTAAACTGTCCATTCATCGTATCATTGTGTATCGTCGATCTGAGACTTGACATAATTTATTTTTGACGATCTAGGATAATTGTGGGAAAGGCTTTGCGAAGAAATCACTAAATCCCAGAAAACATAATTTGAGCCATCGATCTCGATACTCATTATGGATCGTTGATCTTACTACCCATTGTTTCAGCAATTCTCAAGCTTTGTGTATTCAACAAAGTTAAGGGGAAAGGTAAATCATCGAAGGGCGAAGTGCCAATTAGAGCCTTTTCTCTTGGCGCTCAGTCAAGACCCTCGATCACATGCTATTGTCGCTGGAAGAAAAGGGGCTAAGGACAGTTTTAATTTTTAAAAGAAAAGGGGATTGGAGAAATCATCGAGTCCCGAAATAGCATGCTATTGACTAGCGCTTGGTCACAGTCTTTGGTCATATGAGGAGTTGGCCCAAGGAACAGGGCTAGGGGCCCGAAATATTTTTGAAAGAAGAAGGGGCTTAAAAAATAGCTTGTAGGTATTTTGTAGGACCTATGCCTTAGGTTAAGGACCTGTGTAAAGGATTTTTGTGGCTCAGTAGGGCCTGAACAACTGATCCAACTCCTGATTACAAACGATCCTTGACCAAGAGGTAGAGTGGACCCCAAGTGAGGGAGGGGGTCTGCATCAAGTGGTATCAGATCTTGTTTTTATCTATAGACAACATGAAGGAGAGGAGAAGACATGGTGTGATTCTATGTAAATATTGTTGCAAGGTGTGAAACATAAAGGAGACAACTAGGAGGGTTGTAGGAGAAATCTAGTGATTCTCTCAGTTGCATAGCAGGAAAAGTAGACAACCATGTGGGTTGATCCAGAAGAACCATTTGCATTCTTAAAGGCATTGGAGGAAGATGGCTATTGAAGGCCAGAAATGGGGTCAGAGAAAGGACCTTAAGAAGGTGAGAAAAGAGAAAAGGGATAAAGAGCTCGAGGAGATGAGAACAGAGCTCAATAGGCTAATGTTGAAGATGCATCAAGAATCAAAAGGAATTTGGAGGTATGAGTGGCCCTTGAAGAGAAAAGTGAAGTGGCCTATCCAACAATTGATTTCCAGAAGGCAAAAGAAAAATTTGAGGAGGTGGCTGAGGCATGCTGAAACCCTCAGTGCCATAGAGGAGGAACTGGTTTACATTGTGAACCAAAGGTTGGAAGGAACCTCAATGATGAGGAAGAGAGATCAGCTGAAGATATCATAAACTTCCAGGTGGGGAGAGATGATAATGAATATTTCTAGGAGGGAAATAATATTAGATCAGTTAAAGATATCATATAATGCTAGGAGGGTGGTCAAAAAACTCCAATTCCCAGGTGGGAAAGGAAAATGAGATGAGATTGTCTAAGAGTCTCATGAAATCAGAGGACAGTTCATATCAACAAGAAATGTTGGCAGTGGAGGAGGATCAGAGGCACATTCTAATCATTGGGGGAATCAACATATTCCTGCCAAGTAGCCTAGTAGAGGCTACTGCACATGATGAAGGTGCAATAGATGAGATACAACCAACAAGGACTATCAAAGAGGAGCAGGATCAGACATTGATATCTTCCCAGGAGATAGAAGGAGAAGAAGAGAATTCAACAAAATTGCTCAAAATTTTTAACAAGGGACGTGAATAGGAGATGACTGCAGAAATTAAGTCTGCAATAGAGGAGAGAACAAGAGACAACATAGATTTTGTTGATCTGTATCAGGAGTTGGAGTCCCTGACATAAAGAGAACTGTTAGAGGAGATGGTTGAGCAACAACTCAATAAAATGGTTGTAGAAGTGGAATCTATAGTGGAGTGGCAAGCTAATACCACAGGATATGAAATCAAAATGGGAGATCAATATGATCTGCCCATTGATCTATGCAAATAATTGGAGGCCCTACAGGAGAGGGTAATGGTGTAGAGTCAACACATCCAACAAGTTAAGCTAGAATTGGATGATGAAGAAGAGATGTAGCAGAGTATACTACAAAATAAGAATCAACGAGTGGACTAGCTGGATAAGGAGATTGAAGAAATAAGGAGGTTGATGATGGGAGAAGAAAAGGAGACAATCAACAACAAAAGGAAGATAAACGAATGAGAACCTGTAGCAGCAAGAAAACAACAACAACATGGGAGAGGAGCAGATGGAAAACTCAAAATACATATTTGGGATCCTATAGGATCAAAACCTCAGTAGCAAGGGAGCCATGAGAAGGATCTCATGTTTTTGTCAGTGCGAGAGTATGATGTAGGAGCATCTCTCTGCCTCATCAACGCTAGCAAAGAAGCACATCATAACACAAGGAGGAATGAGTTCTAAGGAAAGAGAGGTGCTAACCCTCTCATTTTGAACCCAATTTAAAATTTATAAATGAAATTAAATGTATTAAATTTTTGAAGGCTTAAGGAAATCTGAGCCACTATCTTTGTACATGTGATTTATTGTAATATATAGGGTCTCCTTTAATGGCTGAAAGTAGGAGGGATCTAGATCTGATTCAGACTAGATTTCCATTGAATGTAATTCAATGCAATTGAATGTGAGTAGGTGGATGTAGGGAAGGCTAGAGGAGCCCCTCTTTTGGCAAAAGATATTTTTTTTCAAAATTGAGTTAGTCAGTTGTTGATGAGTGAGTAGAGAGAGCTCAAGAGAGAAGAGAAAGTGTTGAAGAATCTGTAGCAATCCAACCTTTTTAAATCTTGTACATAAGCATTCATATATAATACAAAAGCAGTTTTTCCTGCATACGAGGTGTATTTGTTTTTATGTGTGTTGAATGGTTATTCTTTGGATATTTTCTACATTTATTCATGTATTTTATAGATGTATGAAAATAGGTTTCATTTGCAGGAATTAGATAGATTTCCCTATCTGTGGATTTCTGAGTAGTTTTGGGCTCTTAGGCTCGTGCAAGGAGTCCACACCAGAGTATTGAAACTCTGTGAAGCCAGTGCAAGGAATGCACTTGAATTCTGTGTCGAGTTTAGAGAGAGAGCATGCCAGGTGGGAAAACTATAACCATTATGAATCTCATAAGGAATAGTTCTAGGGAATGCCTATCAGAGTTACTGAACACTCTGATAGATAGTTGGAGGAGAAGGAGGACCAGAGTAACTAAATACTATGGAGAAAAAGTTTGCAAGAGGTGCAAGGAGTGAAATAGTGAGCCTGAAGAGTTTAGGACTTAGGAGAAGACCCATGTAAGGAGTACACTGAGCCAACACTTATATAGGTGTTGATAAAGTCTTCAGAGAAAAAATAATATAGTTTAGTGCTAGGACGTTGTGAAGGCCCAAAGGATGAATTCAATCCCACTTGTCCCTTTGAGGGGGACACGTGGAGGAATAGGGGTCTTCATATCTACTCCTTTTGGATGCCTGACACTTTGTAAGCATTGAATGCAAGTTGGTGTAGCCAAAGGAAATCGTCGAAGCTAGAAGGGAATTGATCTAGACCATCCATCGATCGAAGAATTGCATACCATTGATATGATACTCGACTTAAGTGTGTTTCGACGATCTGGGAGAATTGTGGAAAAGGGTTTGCGAAGAAATTGTTGAAGCCCGGAAACCATAATCTGAGCCGTCAATCTCGATACTCATTGTGGACCGTTGATATTACTGCCCATTGTTTCAGTGGTTTGCAAGATTTGCATATTTGACAGAGTTAAGGGGAAGGGTAAATCATCGAAGGGAGAGGTTCCAATTAGCACCTTTTATCTTGGGGCTCATCCACAACCCTCGGTCACATGATATTACTGCTGGAGGAAAAGGGGCTAAGGCCAATTTTAATTTTTAAAAGAAACGGGGCTAAGGCCAGTTTTAATTTTTAAAAGAAACGGGGCTTGGATAAATCATCAAGGCACTAAAATAGTGTGCTATCAACTAGAACCTCGTCCCAGTATTTGGCCATATGAAGAGTTGGCTTGAGGAAGAGGGATAGAAACCCAAAATTTGTTTCAAAGGAGAAGAGGATTAGTAAAATATATTGTGGGTCTTTTGTAGGACCTGCACCTTAGGTGAAGGACCTGTGTAAAGGATTTTTGGGGCTCAACAGGGCCCAAGGAGATGATCCAAATCCTGATTATAAACGATCCTTAATTGAGAGGTTGAGTGGACCCTAGGTGAGGGAGGTTGTCTGCATAAAAAAACTCACCCAACAGTCACTAAAGTCAGCCAAAAAGACTCAGAAAATAGTGTGTTTTCCTTAAAGGAAGATAGCTCGCATATGTACATGCCCTGAAGGAAGACAACTCGTGTATGTCAAAGAAGACACTGCCATGGCAAGGGTTAGGCCAAGAAACATAGATAAAAGGAAAAATACAGGCTGCCAAGCAGCAGGAGACAAAGAAACTCAGGAAAACAGAGAGAAAATAAAGAAGAAAAGCACCCAATACTCCAAAAAGGAGATCTCCCCAATGGAGTCTCTAATTCTGTTACGAGGAAAATATCTCTATGGCGAGGGGAAAACCAAAATGAAAGGAATGACACCCATAAATCAACTCTAATATCAAGTAGGATATATAAATGAAATGCTAACAAGAAAATGTTAGGATCCTACCTCGTCTGAAATTCCAAAAAAGACCATCGTTGAGCATGCAACCCAAATATGTATACCTGCAACTCGTTCTCAACAACCAAGATACACAAGCATGTGATATTGATATAAAATGTTAGCATATAAATTAACATAATCTATTAACATACATAACAAATATTCCCATTGAAAGAAATACAAATATTTGCAAGATATCAATTGGATGAGAAAATAGTATTTCTATTAATGTAATCAACATAAGTACATAGGTGACAAACTTCTGTAATGGCACATATCAGAACCGAGAAACTATGTCCCTCCAGCTGGTCCTCCACCACATCAATCCTCCATAAAGGTAAGCTCACATGTAGGAGTCAATGAGGTTCTCCATCACAATATGGGAAGATCTTGGGGGTTGAACACAAGAATTTCATACTTTCAAGGACAAAGGGATGCAGACTCAATTGAGGTGAAATTTCTCCAGAGTGTATTTTCTCTCAATGATGTATTAAATATCCTCAAATCTTGTATATGATTCAATTTATATCCTCCAAATGGAATTTAAGGGTCGATTCAGAGTGTTTCTAGTATATGGAAGGTCAAGGATCATATATCTCATGACATGGCATGGAAACCCGACACATTTTTTATTTTTTGAGCACCAAACCTGATGTACACGAGCTGTTATGGAGCAACCTGTGTACATACGCGAGATGTATAACTGGTAGGTCGCGTACATGTACTTTTGGCACAAATTTTTCAGACTAGGGTACTCTTTAGGTTAGCAACAAAAGAGTATCGATGTAATCTAGTGCACTGGCATTTTCATCTTCCCAGAAGGGAAATTGTCTCACCCAAAGTGCGACCGAGACAAGAATATTAGGGAAGGGTAAGAATAATGCTTAGTCATATCCACAAGTTACCAATATTAATACCATTATTGTGAAAGATATATTAACCATATTATAGTCTTTAACAGCTCATAACCCAAGACAAAAGAACAGAGTTGCACAGAACATCATAAAGAAGTATAGAAGCATCATGCATAATAGACATAGCATAATATCATTCCATGGAAACATAAATCATCATATAGAAAGGTCTTTTTTGAATGTTATCCCCATTTTTATTCTATTATATAAGAGTGCTTACTAAAAATGCATGCACAACTTATCTCATACATATATTGTAAGTTTTAAACCTATGAAGTAAGGCAATGCATATAGATTCTTAAGAAAAAAAAAATTTAATCAATGGCTCATTCTCATAGTACACATAGATTTATACAGGAAACCCTCAACTGGGAAAACCTTTCTTATATTCATTATATCGAATTTCACCATTCACTATACAATATATACAATGTTTTTAGGTATTCCATAGATACCAAAACCCTAATCCCTAAATCTGAGATTATTTTTAGTAAACCGCTAAAAATAGCAAAAACTGCCCCAAAAAAAAATTTGGGACGCTACGCACGGTGCCGAACACTGTGCGTAACCAAGGGGGGCATACCTGCCCCCCCTGGGACCCCCCTGCGAAAGCGTATGGTGCACATGACACAAACATAGAACTACTATGAGGGATCGTCAGACACATTTGTTGAATTTGATGCGCCCACACACACACATGCAAAGAATATAACACATACCCAACATATACAAATTCATGCCAGAGAGAATCAACAGGTACATCTCAGGATAGTACAAGACCAGATCATCTTCTCTCCATTTTCTTTCTCTTACTACCTCTATTGTAATACAAGAATAGTTTCCCTGACATTCCCGATATGGCACAAAACCAGTTCTCACTACCCAAACCGATTACAATCCTCTTCTCTCATTATATATTACAATCCTTTCTTGCTGATTGAGAACCTGCAAGCTCTCTCCTCTTCTTGATTTTGTTTAAGATGCTCCTCCCAAAATAATTGTACGCTGGCCTATAACTATTTTTTGTTTCAGATCCTTTCTATTGCACGCTCTTTCGATCATCCTTATTTTCCTTCCTTTTCTTGGTTGTCTTTCCCCGACCACAATCCTTGACTCGCCCCGATTGAAGTATTTGGTTCTTCTGTGGTCTCTACTTTGGCCTGTGATCCTTTTATGGCTTTGCTTTCTTCTTCCGACTTGCTTCCATTCATGACTCAAGCTATATCTTCCTTGGCTTCTTCAAATCAAGGGCCCAACTCTGGAAATAGTTTGAGAGCTTTCTTCATGATCTCTTGGAAATGTTCAATTTTGTCTTACAACTTCCTAGAAAGCAATGAGGCTTCTACTACAAATTGTTGAGTTGCGCTAGTGTTGAACTCCTTTGTATTTTATACGATAAGATATTTCCATTCTTCATCTACTACTGTCTCCACCTGGTGCATCTAAAGGTATGCATTTGTAATACTGGCCGAATGTATTTGAGTTCCTTCTTATTCACTATTTGAGCTTCAAACAGGGCATTCAAATTATAATCGGCTTGTTGTATCTCATCAATTTTTTCTTGTTGTTCCAGAGGATCCCGTGCTTTGTCAGCTTCTTCACTGAGGGTTTGGATTTCCACATGTAACTCTTCCAGTGCTTGGTTTTTCCGAGTTATCACACCCATCCAATCGTTGACTTCCCTAAAAATGGTAGTGCACTCAGCGGTCTTCTTATGCAGCATGTCTCTGGATTCATTTCCTTCCAGGACAACCCTTTCTAGTTGTTGTTGGAGTTCTTTGGGATGTCCCTCAGCCTTAATCTTCATTCCCTCCAAATTATCTCGGAGGTCATATTCTCAGTTTTCCAGTGCCACCCATGATTCCCGGACTAATTCAATATCTTTCTCTAGATATTTGGTTGCGCTAAAATCTAGCAGCCGAGGTGTTTCTTTCCTGAGATTTGGCCAGACCTCTGTTAAATTTTCCTTCACCTTCTCCATTTTATGTTCTGCATGGAGTTTTAAATATTCCTCATGTGTCCATTTTGTTTGCACCATCATCCCTTCCTGTCTCCAGAATTCAACTTTCTTTTTGGCTTATTGAATTCATTTCTCCAAGTGATCAGTAGAGACTCTGATCAAGCCTACTATCTGCGGTGTCGACATGTGAGCCAACTCATCGGATGTGATTGTAGTTTCCAACATGTTTCTAATTTGAAGTGGAATCCCATTGGCCATGGAATATTTTTAGGTTGTCCCAACATCTTCTTGTCTCGAGGATGGTCCCCGAACCAATTTGTTCTTCAAGGACATCAAAAGTAAAGGATAAGTTTTGTCTTTGCCAAGAAGAGTTGTAACAGTTATGAGCATTGTTGTGGATCTTGGAGTAATGGATCTTACTTCTCTTTCAATGACATGATGATGTGTCCTAAATGAGTATCCTTTTGTTCTTGAGACTCCAACTCTTGTTGAGTTGTTGTCCCTGTTATGAGTGGAACTTCTTGGGTTCCGTCCTGAACCAACAAAACCTCAATGAGAATCTTTGGCCTTAGAGACTGAGGAACTGAGAGTGGGACTTGTGGGAGTTGGGTGAGTTATGGAATTGTTGGTTGTTATCTCTCCATAGAGGGAAGAGTGATTAAAGTGGACACAACTGGAACATTTGACTGGCTCGACATGGTAGCAACTAATAGGATAAGATCTCTGAATTTCCCAAGGTTTTCTAGGATGTCTAGTTGCATGGGTTCTGGTGATTTGGGTGGCGGTGTGATTGTGGTGGTGGGGATTTCTCTACAATTATATTGGAATATTCATTAGGATATAGCTTGGTGTCATCAACTATATTACTAATATTTTTATCAGCACGAGTGGTTGCTCTGGTGCAAGGTAGAGCACTAGATATGGGATGAGGGTTTATGACTTTGGCTAGGTTGATTTGTAGGGGAAACGTCGGTTCTAGGTGTTTTAGTAGGAACCTTACCAATAAAGGAAACAACTAAAATATCATTGACAACCTTACCTGAGAGTATCACCTCACCTGGATGCTTTGGAAATATTGGTAAGGTCCTTTTGGGACACTACATCGAGTGTTCTTCCTCTTATTTTGAATTTGATGGTGTTTAAGACTTCGATGAAACATCTAATTTTCCCGAACTCAACACTGCTTCCTCTACCAAACTATTAATATTCAACAACTCTGGAAACAATAGGTAATGCATTCTCGACTTGTGCAAGTTGTGTTTGACCCCTGACGAAGACATAACCTGTTTGTCAAATATTTCTTCGTCTAGATAGAAAAGTAGCAGCCTTGTGTGGAAATCTGAGGGATTTGTGTGCCTTGGCCAGAAAAAAGTGCGGTGGTGATTCAAGGTGAATGAGATATTTCTTGTATTTAGGTTCAACATTTCACATGGTATGAACATCCTTTGGGTGGCATCAAGCAGCTGATTGTACAACTTTAGAAAAATAACATTATTGAATTCCATATTCTCAGAATATGACCTTGCATGCCAAGGTTCAAACATCTTTGCAAGGCACCCCTTAACTGCAGATGCTAGTTGTCTTCCCTTGGGTGGCTGCCACTTCAACATTATAAAAGCTAGAAGAAGATACCCATACGTGAAGGTTCCACCCTTCTCCTAAACTTCCTCATAATCAATGAGGAATTTCTCCAACAGGTAACTACACCAGTTAAAGACTGCACCGTTTGCGCAAAAATTTACCACTGACAGGGAATCCAATGTGCATTGTCCCTTGTAGTTTGAGCACATGAACTTGTTGGAGATTACATAGTAGGTTGTTCTTACTATTTCTGGGAGAATCGGCTCAATTTTTGCTGTGATACCCCCTCGTTGGGTATGAAATTTTTCATACAAACTAATTTCACCCTTCTTTTTTCCATGCTTGCTCAGCCCTTGGAACCATTTAGATACATCCTCACCTTCCAATGATAGTCCTATGAGCTGATGGATATCCTTTGTGTGGATGGGATATCTCATGTCAAGCCATAAGCTCTTGTCGTGCACTCTACTTATCAGGAACTTAGTGCATCGTGCAATCTCACCAATGGTCCCCAACACTGGTAAATCCTTGAGGTGCATGATAGTTGAGTTGAATAGGTTAATAATGTCAGACTTTGGGAAAAATTTAACTTCCCCTGTTGTATCGGAATGCAACTCCTAGAACACAACGATATTCATCTGTGGGAATAACACCACATCCATCAGATTGAGGTTGAGGAGTTTCGCTTGCTCGACCTTCTCTTTGACGTTTCCCAACACCTTGATTCTAGGATCATAGGGCTCATTTGGGATTATGGGGTAAACTGGTAATATCTCATAAATGATATAGTAATTAAGTCAGTGACACAACCTATGTCTGGGACATCCGATGAGACTGATAACAGGGTAAAATCTCTGAACGAACCATGAATTTAATGGGTGGCCTAACCAACACATGGCCAACATGAGGGACTTACCATTTTAATCATGACATGAATATCCACAACATCCACGTGTACAGGGACCCTTAAGACTTTATAGTAAATTCTGACATATTTTGGCACTTAACATAAAGGGTCTGACTGGACATGGCATGATTGACACTTAGTCGTTAATATGTTTTAGATTCACTTCCCCCCCTCGACCACAATGTGGTTCTCTGACAGATTTATGTGGATGATTGATTGAATCGGTGACTCATCTGGCAATGCGTTTTTGAGTATGAATTTCTTAAAACACCCAACAATTAGATTGAGAAAACATATGTCGTGGTGCCATTGAGCACACTCCAATGTTGTTACATCTACTAAAAAAATTGACTACAGAAAAGCAAAGTATAACTACTATACAAGCTCCCTTGGATTGGAGAAATAGTCCTTCCATTAAGTGTGGGAAATTTATAGCTTTGGGAATGTGCCATTCACCCAACCTAGTCAAAGGATACCATCCAGTTGCACTATCTTGACTGCAACAAACTGTCGAATTTCAACAACTAGGGCTCGACATAATCAATGCATGTGAAACTTTACTGGATGTTTCTGATAACGACTATAATAGAGGATTACCTTATCCCCTTGTGAAAACCTCTTGGACTTAATGTGTCTATCATGCCAAGATTTCTGCCTATATTTTTCCACTGACTGATGAAAATCCACTAAGAATATTTCTTCCTCAAGTTCCTTCAATTCTGCAATCCTTTGTGCAAATGATTCATCATATGTCATATGTGTAGCCTTTGTTATATAAAGACTAGGGGTGATCAACTCTGTAGGTAAAACAAATTCCTTACCATAAACCAACTGAAATGGGGTATACTTGTGCAAATTCTTTGTGGTAGTCCTATAAGCCCATAAGACTGTTGGAACTCTATCATCCTAGTCCTCCCTATTTTCACAACACACCTTCGTCAATCCTCTTTCCAAAATCTTTTTGAATGCCTCCACTGTCCCATTATCTTGTGGATGATAAAGACTGCTCTTATGGTGTTGGATGAGGAATTATGTCGACAATGTTGCGATTGTGTTGCTGAAGTGACTAACTTGATCACCGGTCAGGCTCCTAGGACATCCAAAAAAGGCAATAATGTTCTCAAATATGAATCTAGTATCTGTATCTGTTAAACAATCCTAAAATTCCTCTGCTTCAGCCCACCGCATGAGATAGTATGTTGCAGTGATGATATATCTAGCCTTTGAATGCTTAGCAGGTGGATTAATTGGTCTAACAAAGTCAACAACCCACTTCTCAAAGGATTGCAGTGCTCTAACTAGTTGAAGAGGTAATTCATCTCTATGTGATGGCTTCCCTACTCACTGAAAATTTTTGCAAGATCTATCATAAGATTTAGCACCGTTGAATAACATTGGCCACCATAACTGTTAAGAACCAAACATCAATATAGCATAGAAAAACCTCAGGAAAAGTACTCAACGCCTTGAAAAAGAGATAATTTCAGATAATAAGCCTCTTCGAGGGGGCAACCTCCTTTTACCCCACTTAAATGTTCAAGTAC
>ML790718.1:561647-575892 GCA_009831015.1 Picea engelmannii
AATGAAGATAAAAATAGACAAACAATTAGTTAGTATGAAGAAATTTATAATCATATTGCAAATTAAATCTTACTATAATGCCTACTGGTATTATCTGCATATCCAAAATTACCATGAAAATCCATATTATCATATCACATATTAGTTAGCTCAAACTTCATATGGGATGCAGGGGTTATTATTCTCATATATGTAATACAAAATGAATTTTGTATGGAATAATGGTGCCATATAGAAATACATACTCACTGATGCAGGAGCATCTACGACTTCATCAAGCGAGCCAACGCGTGGAGGAAAGAACATACGGCTGGATAGTGCCAGCACATACATTTTGAAAATTCTTTGGAGACTGTTGCGCCGCCATTTGAATGCTTTCATTCATATGAAGCGCCTTGTATTGTAAAGTAGATAAGGAGGCATTTAATAGTTTTAATGCTGTTAGATATGAATTAACTGTAGATTAGACAGTTTTTCTTTTGAGAGGGAAAACGGAGTATAGACACCCTCCCTTGTATCATTGTATCATTCATTCTCAATTCAGCATTAGCATTGAGAGAAGAAAGAGACAGGGCAGAGAGCTTGTGAAGAAACCCCATGTACAGACATTGAATTAATAGGAAAGCTTTGATTCAATCTCATGGATGTGTTTGATCTCTGTGTGTTGTTGATATTATGCTTTTGCATGCTTGCTTCTTTTTATGCTTATCTTCTATATGCTGCATATGTGATTGCCTATCAGGTTCGAAACCTGAGAGAATGAGGGAATGAGTTTCAATTGTTTTTCTGCTTAAGTCAGGAAATTCCTGCATAGAGTGCAGTTGAATTCCTCCGTATAGAGTGCGTTGAGGAGGCTAAGCAGTTGAACTTTTGTTCTCTTTTGCCCAGAGTCATGTTGGGTTATTCGAGCCATGCAAATGAAGTGCAGGTCGGATTGAAGTCTCAGTAGTAAGTCTGAGAGAAGAACGACGCGGGCTATTGTCTTTGTGAGCGCACATAGTCTGGAAGAACTCAACACTTCAAGAGTTGTGGAAGTTCGAGCGTGGGCAGTTGGTACAGAGTCTCTGGAGGAGAAGAGGGACCAAGCTCAGGAGGGATAGTACCCTTTGCTTCAGTTGCACAGGACGAAGCTGGTGCAGCAGATAAGTTCTCAAGAGGAAGAGAATCGACGACTTGAAATCCCTGTGAAGTTTTGTGAAATCCCGAGGATCGTCAGATCAAGGAGGAGTTACGCGGGAGTTAACCCGTAAGTGCAGGCGAGGAGGATTAAGGTCCATCGGACTTTGGAGTTTCAGCGTTCGGGGATTGGCGAGGTAAGAGTTTTACACCTCGTGGAATCGCGAGTTGAGATTTCCCGATTTGACTGGAGCTGTCGATCAGAACGGGGACACCTGGCGCAAGATCCTGAGGAGTCGGGATTCGGGGCTTTGCAAGGACTTTGACCTTGTGCATCAGGAAACGCGAATTCCTGAATCGCGATTTCCCAATAGCACGAGTGGGAGACAGGTGTCAAGGCGTTAGGCCTCACCATGAGGTGTTGACAGGTGGCATCGTAAAATCGGGGTTCGGGGTTTTGCGATGCAAAAGATTTGCGACCGGTGAAATCGCGACCTGTGATTCCTCAATATAATCACAACCGTCAACTTGTGGGACACGCGTCAAAGGATCCCTTAGAGTCGGGGTTCGGGAAATCGGGATTTGGAGAATCGGGGTTCTCGACGTTAAGGAATTCTTGCATCGCGGATTCGCGATCCGCGAAATCCCGAAGTGACGTGGCATGTGGGACCACGGTTGCTAGTGGAGTACAGGTGGAAGCACATCAGCATATTGGGGATCGAAGTGCCGATAGAAGGAAGAGGTGGAGGTGTTGAATCCACACATGTCATCGCGTATCGGCATATCGGAGTTCGGGGTTCGGGGATTCATAGTGTAAGTGAATCATGACATTGTATGTGCCGATTCCCCGATAGGGAAATCTCCGATAAACAGAAGTGTTGACTGTTGACCCGTCGGGGTTCGGGGTTTTGATTTGCACGAGAATTGTGTCAACAGGATTCGCGAAATCGCGAAGTCCGATTTCACGACAAGCACAGGGGAGATCGCCGAGGAGTTAGCTGTGGGTATTGAGAACTCCCGAGCGGAGTTGGAAGAGTCCTTTGACTCTTCGGGCCCGTGTTTGAAGGAGATCCTGGTGGGAGCGGCCGTGCCGTCGAGGGCAGGTTCGCGTCACGCACTAAACAAATAATCTAATCAATCTGCATGTTTTCAAGGGGGTTTATTTGTTTTGAAGAAAATGAATCTTAAAGAGGGGTTGTTGAAAGAAGGAACAACATGATGATTTCAATCGATTTCTTGGAATGTTTTAATATAGGAAACTAAAATGATAACTAAAGTTTTGCAAGGATAATTATTCGCATAGACTATATAAAAATTTCAGAGCTCATAACCTGTATGGATTATGAAAAAATCATGTGTACTTTACTCAAGTTGAATAACCTAACGATACTATGTTTTTCAACACATGGTTCAAACAATTTGATTTTCAACATAGGGTGTTGTTGGGCACTTAGATACATAGCCAAGAGGTGTTAAATAAAACAAAACAATATAATAATAGTTGTGTAACTAACATCAATAAAATTGAATTAACCTATACTCATAATCATATTTAGCTTAAAAATTATTTAAAAATTAAATAAACTACATAAATTATATGATTTGAGATTATACCACAATATTCTTATTAACACACACACATTAAACACAACAAGATAATTCTAATGAATTAAATCAAAGTTGTCCTAATTGGATGAAGATTTACTTTCAAATATTGGATGTGATCCCAAACTTCGAATTTGAGAATATATATATATATATATATATATAATGAGTTAAATCAAAGTTTATGAAATATAATGAATATTTGTTGTCGAATTCTAAATGTGAGCCTAACCTTCTGTCAATTGGTCAAAAACCTTGCATCAACTTGTTGATTTTCAATTGATCCACCGGTTGACCTTCCTACAATTCCTTTCGGTACTCTCCTTCTCGAATGACCCCCAGGCCACAATGGGGTTGTATGAAGAATAGTTACTAGAAACAATTGAAGGTTGAAGTTGTCATGCTTGAAAAAAGTTCCGAATTCTCTATAACTTTCACTAAATCAAAATCACAACAAAATAAATCAAAAGTAATTTTTATATTATGATGACCAACATTAGGGTGCAAAAAAGTCATGTTTTCCTAAGCCCAAGCCCTTTTTTATAGTATTTGTGGTTCATGCCACTTGTCCAACCCATACATAATTATATTTTACTAATTTCTTTTTATTTTAATAGTCACACTTCCACATGTCACTCATTTTCATAAGTGCAGATGAAATTACCCATTTAAAAATTATAAATATTGAATTTTACTCACCCAACTCCTACAACTCCTACTTTTACTCCCGAGTGTTCCCTTGATCTACTCATGGTTTCCTATATTAGTTTTGCATTAGTAATTACTTGTCATATTCATTTACTAGTTCACTTTAGAATCACACCTTTTTATCTCACAATTCAAATAGAATTTGAATTATAAATCCTATTTCTTTTCCATAATTTATGAGCGCACTTGAAATTGATAATTTGATTCACACTTTTAATTATATGCTTCCTTTTTACTATTTATATTTCAATTAGATATTCATCATATTATGAATAATTATTCCCTATTTACATTTATCTTAAGATAATATTTTGATTACTTTTTTGTAATATAAAGTATACTAGAAGAGTAATGAAATGCATATTTAACAATTTTCTTTTGACTCTTTTCAATGTAACTTTTCAATTCACTATCAATTTATGAAAAAAAAAAAAATGATACCAAGGGTGTCATGTATCTCATGCCATTGAATATTTACTTTAATGTGTTTCCAAGGGTGCCATGATTGCATGCCTTTCAAATACTTGAATTCTCTTGATGGGAAATGGTGCAACAATGGAGATGCTATTAACTCATATTTATTGGCCTTTATTGAGAGATTAAAAATCAATGAAAAATAAGGTTTTCACCTTATTACATACCCTTTAGCTAATCCTTGTGAGTGACTCAATCCATGGCCTACCCTCACAACACCATTCAACCTCAGAGTGAAAGTGTTATTTAACTTTTCAACTAGGGACATTGAAGGAGTGCTAACAGGTGGAAATGGGGATGCTACTCCACCTCTCCTAATGGTACTAGGAATGCCTCCATACAACCCAATTACCCATGTGTGGATCAATCGACAAACATGTTCCTTGTGCCTACACACTACAATCAATGCATTAATAATTTTCATATTTAAAATCAAACTATAACATATTCCAATAATACATATTGTTTCCTAACTCAATCCAAAGTCCAATAACATGTTGTTGCAATCTTGCGTCAATTCATCCTTGCATTTTGCTATCAAATTAGGGAAAACCATCAACAATATCTGCAAAATAATGTATCAATATTTTTATTTCAATTTATCCCAATCATAACAATCTATATCATCAATTATGTTAGGTCAATGCATATTTAATTTATTTAAGACATCATATTACCTTATCATTAATCATTCAATCCTCATCACTTTTAACTCAATCAGATAGTAAAAACTTAATGTTTCATCATCACAATATCAAACAAATAACTAAGTCATTGGTAAACAAATCCCCTCAAATGATAAATCCTAATTTGTCTCCATAATCAAATAAAATGGGGCATTACATGCTCAACCACAAGGTTTTGTAAAGAGGGGACAATAATATCCTATATGCAAGTTAAAGAAGGCACTATATGGTCTCAAACAATATCTAAGATCATGGTRTATAAAAATTGATTACTTATTCTTCCAGCAAGGATTCRTAAAAGATAGAGTGATCTAAATATTTATATCAAGAAAGATGAACATGGAAATGTTYCTTTAATTTAATTATATGTTGATGATTTAATCATAMTAGGAAGTGCTTCAAGTTTGATTAATGAAATCAAAGACAACTATMACAAGAATTTGAAATGAAGAATATTGAAAATACWCATTACTATTTAATCATTKAGGTAYGAAAGGAAGATCGTAAAACTTTGATCACTCAAAGTAAGTATGAAAATGAACTTATCAAAAAATTCAATATAAATGACTGCAAACAAGTGTCTACTCCATTACAAAGGAATGATAATATTTAGTTCTATGATGATACAAAAAAATTAAATGGTACTTTGTATAGATCATCGGTGGGAAGTTTAAATTACCTAAGCACAACAAGATGTGATATTTCATACTTAGTTAGAATACTTAGTTAACTCATGGCTAAGACACATGCCAACCATTGGAAAGATTCCAAGAGAGTCATTAGATACCTAAAAGGAACTATTGATTTTGGTATTGAATACACTTATCAGTTGAATGTTGAGTTCACAAGTTATTCATATTTTGATTGGATAGGTGATCTAGATTCAATAGAAAACCAACCACTAGATATGCATTCAATATAGGATCTGGGATTGTGTCTTTGAACAATAAGAAACAACCAACTGTTTGATTGTCCTTTACTAAAGATGAGTATAAATCATTTTATAGTGTTTCATGTGAAATAATTTGGCCAAGGTGCATTCTTGAAGACATGGGAGAAAGGAAAAGAGTTCCTACAAATATCAAGTGTGAGAATCAAAGTTCAATGAAATTGATAAATAATACAATTTATCATGCAAGCTCAAAACACATTAAAACTCAACATCATTTTGTAAGGGAAAATATTTAATCAAAATAAATTGAATTGATTTACCATAACACTAATAATAATATGGTTGATATATTCACTAAGCCATTGGGAAAGAAAAAAAATTGTAATATGTAGATATATGCTAGGTATCTAAGGGGCAATGTTAGAAATAAATGAAGAAATGTAATTGCTTGCATATTATAGTGTCAAAATGTTTTGAGGTTGGCATATAATTGATAAAGTCAAACAATGACAACATAGTGTAGACAGATAATTGATTCTAAGTCTAGCCTCAAGAATACCCAGTTAAACAGTTATGTGTCCAATTCAGATTCGGCTTTGAGGGATCTGACCTTGTTGAATAAGATGAAATAGAGACCCAACACTTTCTGCATTCTATTTATTTTTTATGTGTTTAATTTTTGTTTATATAGTCATCCACATATGCATCATACAATTCCTGGCCTTTAGAGAGCTCTACAATAAAAATGCAGTCAGCGAAATTCACTATTGTTTTCTGACATCACAAAACTTCATGATTGTCCTCCTTCTACAACACATATATAGAAACATACATATATACGAGTAGAGTTATATTTCAACATCGAAAGGAATGATATGATATGGTATGTTGTGTCTTAAACATTGTACATGACATGAATACATGGATTTACTATAAACAAATGGATTATTGATCTCTCAAGTTATAATAAGTGTTAGGAGGAAAATGTCTCTATGGCTAGGGGTAAACTACAACAGACGGAAATGACTGCAAAAATCAACTCTAATCTCAGGTATGATATATAAGAAAATATGCTAGCAAGACAAGATAAAATACCTACCTCATCCATGCATTCGATGAAGTGCATCGTTGAGCACTTGACTCAAAGAAATACACCTGCAACTTGTCCTCAACAACCAAGAAACACACGAATATGGTGATAATATATAATGTTAACACATTCAATATCATAATCCATCAACATTCATAACAAATATGCCCAAGGAATAACAATTAAAATATTTGCAAGATATTAATTGGACGAGAAAATATTATTTCTATCAAAATATAATCAACAAAAATGAATGAATTACAAAATTTTGTGTCATCACGGTTTGAAACCGAGAAAATAAGTCCCTTCCACCTGGGCCTCCACCACTTCAGTCCTCCATCAAAGGAAAGCTCATATGAGAGAGACAATGAGGTTCTCAATCAAGTAGGGAAGAGCTTGGGGGTTGAACAATGTGTTCAGACTTAAAAGGACAAAGGGATGTAGATTCAATATGAAGTGAATAATTTCTCCAGAGTAACTTTACTCTCAAAGTTGAATTCTTATCCTCTTTTCCATAGCTCAGATTTGACCCATTTATAGCCTTCAAGTGGAACTTAAGGGTTTATTCAGAATGTTTCCAGTATATGGAAGGTCAAGGATCATGGATCTCATGACGTGACATGGAAACCTGACACCATTTTTTAATTTTGAGCACAAAACCCAATGTACATGGGCTGTAGTGGTGCAACCTACATATATGTATGTTGTACAATAGGTAGAGCGCATATATGTGGAAACATAATGTTTTTAACTCTGGGATTTGCAAAATGGGAGTTCAAATCTGCATAGGGAAATGGAATAAGGCCTTTTGAGAAAATTTGCATAGGCTAAGGAAAATATTTCTATAATAGATGCCCCCTAATGTGTGAGGTCATAGGATTATCTGTGATGGCTGAAATACATTATAATAGCCAGAAGTGGAGTAATGGGGACCCAGCTGGAAGAACTGGTTTCTCATGAAAATATTAAAATCTGTACTAAATTTTCACATACGGCCACCAATTAGAATTACACTGTAGATCCATGTGAAAATATACCAAACAGTTGTCCATGGTCATGAATAGGCAATACAAAGATGGCTACATGCCAAAGTCTATCATATTCATGAACAAGGCCTAGTAAAACTAGTCTCAAAATCAAACTGAAGATATCTGTATACAATGGAGTACAATCTGATCTCCCATAATCACTAAAGTCACATAGGTATTGGTCCAATGAAAGGTAGAAAAAAATTAGGAAAGTTTCCACTATGAAATTATGTCTTTAAGTATTCTACACAATCCTCCAAAGGTGCAAGTCTGCATCGTGTGAATAAAGGAGTTGAGGTCTATGACAATGAGAGTCCATTTGATTACCGGTCATTAAGGTATACCATTAACAAACACAAGACAACCTATCGATAATGAAAGTAGGTATCAAGGCACCGAGTACAAGTTACAACTTAGCATTACACTTTAGTTCGAACTTAGAACTAGACTTGAGACTGACATGCTTTAGTTTGAACTTAGAACTAGACTTGACACTGACATGCTTTAGTTCGAACTTAGAACTAGACTTAAAACTTTAGTTTCAACTCAACATTACACTTTAGTTCTAGGATAGAACTAGACTCAAGACTTTAGTTGCAACTCAACATTACTAAAAATAGAACTAGACTCAAGACTTTAGTTGCAACTCAACATTACTAAAAATAGAACTAGACTCAAGACTTTAGTTGCAACTCAACATTACACTTTAGTTCTAACATAGAACTAGACTCAAGACTTTAGTTACAACTCTTGACAAGGCAATTCAAAATTTTCTTCATGGTAGATAATGTTTACATGTGCCAATGCACTAGATCAATACAATTACATCATTTGCAATATTAGGAATATTGTTTGTTTCTAGCTCATAGGAATTTTACATTCAACCTAACTTTTGCTAGATACCTTGACTTTTTCTCATGGCTCACAAGGTTTGACTAGGATCACAGAGGTTGTATGTTCCCCCTGACTTTTGCACTAGTATGTCTATGCTCATAGAGGTTGTACGTTCCCGCTGACTTTTGCACTAGACTATCTATGCTCACAGAGGTTGTACATTCCCCCTGACTTTTTCATTAGACTCACATAGCATCTCATTCGTCCTGACTTTTGGATTGACTCACAAAGGTTTTTCATTCCCCCTGGATTTTGTCAATACCTCACAAGACTAGTTGATTCTCCAAATCTCCCTGGCTAGCCTCAGGGTGGCCCATATGACCTCTCATTGGAGAATGATTGTCGATGCTGCTAAATTTAACACATACCATGTTGCTCAAAGCTCTTTGCAGTAATTCACCCCCGAGTTGGGACTAAACTCCACCCAGGTAAAGGGAATTCTAGCTAGGATGAGACAATAAAGAAAAAAATAAGGATTTTGTCCCAGGAGCCAACTCAAACCACCAGCCTATAGCCTTTGATTCCCCACATGCTTTTCCACCCCAAGGAAGTGTGCCCCTTCTCTACTCAACAATCCTTCAGCTGCCCCACTTCCCTTCCAGGGCTTCAACAATAGGATGGACATGAAGTCTCATAGCACTATAACTGAAGTTAGGCTCCTTCAAGAATTCACTTCCCCAACAATACTCTCACCTAGATAGAGTTTCTCACTAGCCTAACAACCTTCCTCTTCAATCCCATGGGAATGACAACCTATTTCTTCAATCCAATGCTCTAGTCAACTAGGTACTGACTCAGGTGATTGCAACAACAAAAAATGGATTACAGAATAGGTGGTGGAAGCAACCACTCTTAGGAAATGAAAAGGGCATTTCACATAACTGGAAAGGTATGGGTGATGTTCAACAACAAATTTCAGGTAAGGAATAGGTAATGGAAACAACATAAGCCTTCAACTAAGGAATAGTATAGGTTCAGATAAAGTATGAGTGCACTGTGCATAACATGAAATGTATGGGGTAGCTTCAAAGTGTGTGTAGGATCTAGGGGTGCGTGAATGATGTCGAGGTTCAATGATGGATAGAATGGTTGAGTGCATGTGTGAATGGGGGAAGATGGAAAAACAAATTATTTTACCCACATATATTTGTGTGTGCCCTGATTGACACATGGCTTTCCAGGAGTTCACTTTCTCTCCACTTGTGATTCATTCCCTCTTCCATGAGACTTAGCATAAATTAATTATCCTCACCATAGTCTTTAGGATAATAATATAATATTCTCTTGGAGTTAATCCCTCAAGCGTCTCCCTTTTTCCTAGTCACATAGCCCCTCCCTTTCCCTTCCTAATGGAGTTTAGTCCCCCATACTCTTTTATCATGGTCAGTCTACATGCAACGATGTATTATATTAATGATATGAGTGTTTATGTATACAAAAATAGCCCCACTAGCCTTTAGCATATAAACTCTTTGTCCTAATCATCACATAAGCCTCCTGACTTATATTAAACTGGCTCACCAGCCTACAAAACATATTCACATTTACAATTGGGGCTTGGTATTGGGGTGTTACACTCTACAAGATCATTCCAATTAAAGGAAACCATCCTATGACTTGGAGGGAGTTTAATTCTCCCTTGTTGATGAGGTACAAAACTAGAAATGATAAGGACATGGTCGAAAGATGCATCACCCCCCAAAAGAAGAGTGGGATTGACTGAATATTGCATCGATAATGTCACTTCCTTAGACTTGTTACGCTCCAATAGAAGAGTGGGATTGACTGAAGATTGCATCAGCACAACTGCTTCTTCAATTGTTGTTTGAATAGGATGCTAGAAAACATGGTCAAGAGACACATTACTCCCCAAAATAGGACTGGTGTCAGTCTAAGATTGCAACGACAAAACCACTGGTTGAACATCATGTGAGACAACATGGTTAAGAGATGCATCAGTCCCCAAAATAAGAGTGGTGTCAGACATATATTACATCGTCATGACCACTGTATCAACCAAGGAAGGATTAGAATGTTGGCAAACCAGAGATGAATCAGAACCCGAAGGGCCACTAGACAAGGAAAACACTTCTCATACAACCGTGATAGAAGGGCACAAACACGTTATGTGATCTCCTTTGCAATGTACACAAAGGAACTTGGTTTTACATCCTATACATCTAGGCTTCTCAATTGTATCAATTCCCTCAACATGACTTGCAGTGGTCAGTGACATGCTCCCAGCATGACTTGTAGAGGCTAGTGGAAGATCTACAACATGACTTGCAGAGGTTAGTGATGTTTTTCCAGTGTGATTAGTAGTGACTAGATTTGTTCCCCCATCATGACTTGTAGCGGATGGTTTCTTTCCCATAGCATGACTTGCAGAGGCTCGTGACAAGTCTCCAACATGAATAGCAGAGGTTGGTTTCATATCTCCAACATGACTTGTAGAGGTTGGTGACTGGTCTCCAACATGAATGGCATAGGTTGGTGACTTAAGGCCAGTATGACTTGCAGTGACTAGACTTGTGCTTCCAACATAACTTGCAGCGGTTGGTTGTGACATTTGAGACCAGGATATCAAGAAAGACTGGTTTTGAGAGATCGTGGGACAAACAGGGTTCTAGTATACACCATGGCCCTACCCAGTAGGATAGTATCCTCCTCCCAACTGATTCATAATAGGTAATAAGGGAATCATCACTAAGGAATCCACTTACAAGGATAAAGCGACATGACATGGGTTACTCATGCGAGGATATATGTTTCCCCCAGATGAATGAACTTCGTGTAGGGGGTTTCCCACACTATAAAACTGACTCCCTCTGGATGAAACACTAGAGGAAAGAGGGAGATTCTCCATGAGAAAATCATATGTAGGAACCAAAATAACGAAAGAAGGATACATGGACGGGATGTAAGAAGTAGAAGGACCGCCCATTTGAGCAGTCGATCCTAGAAAAGTGAAGCTAGGATTTGGTCAAGAGGAAGGAGGATTCCAACCTCCTACTGTAGAATATGGTTGAGGGATATGACCCCCACCAAACAAAAAGGGATACTAAGGAGGCATCATGTCCCCAGACCCAAAAATAGGATTCACATAAGACAATGAAACAGAGGATGACAAGTGAGAAGTCATGTTTGGCATACAAATAGAGAAAGGATTAGAGGCCCAAGGCATTGGATGAGGACTATGATTCAATGTACCACTATAAAATGAAAAAGTATTCGTCCCCATGGACTGAGCATAGACCATGGGATGGGTAGCGCTAATTGAGGGAGTCACAGGGGCTCCACCAACCATACCAGTGAAAACTCACGACACAATACAAAATTAATAGGCCAAGTAATAATCAAAGAGCACCCTCCTAAATAAATATAAAATCCAATGCACACAAACAAGATATGATGGATGAAAGGGACCTACAGAAATAAATTAGGTATGCCTCACCCAAGAGGGGCCCGAGACTCTATAACAATAGAGTGGAGGTATCCAAACCAATTATAAGGACCCTCATTATAGGATTCACAACATAGTCATTTAAATCCCTCTAGAGAGGAAATCCTCCATAAAGTATGTGTGTTTTTTGATCCCTATCTGACCCAGGGTACCTGCAGAATAACCCCTGTAAGAAACCTATGTGACTACCTATGTCAAGAAACTAAATTCACCATTATATAACCAATGGTCAAGCAAGCAGTCTCAAGTTCAGTCCACCGTATGGGCACAGAAACAAAGCCCAAAATATCGAAAGAACCTCCTCTCAAGGGGGTGAGGGCACTAGAGAGACCCCCAGATATGAATAGAACCCCAAAAATATATCTGATGCTAGGAAGGTATTAGAGGGATATCTTGTTGATTAAGGTTGGTTGTCATTGATGTCAACCCTTAAAGAAAGAACCGTAGCACAAAGGTTTGGGTAATGGACCCAATAGTGTTTGATGTAAATATGACTCATTATTGTTTTGTCATGGTTGATAAGAAGTAAATATGTATGAACTCCAAGGTGGTCCCCTTATGGTGAAAGCCCTCATGAGAAGACGCTTTGTGGAGTAAGAGAACCCATGCTTAATTGTGGAATAATGAGATGAAGAAAAGTGAATTTTTCAAGGAAATTATCCTAGATGGATAGTTCTTGTCATGTCATTTCCGGTGGTATGTGGAACGTCACATAATTCCTCACGGTTAGAGAGTTATGTCCATGAGAAGTTGGAGACCCCAGGTTTGGGTAATGGACCCAAGTTTGTTTGATGGGTAATGGTATGAGTTATGATATATTTTCAGATAATAATATTCTATATGGATATTACATTTCATTCCATTTCTGGTGGTATGTATAACATCACATAACTCCTCACGGTTTGAGAGTTATGGCCTTACGAAGTTGGAGGACCCTCATATGTCATCTAGAAGCCCCAAAAGGTCAAAGTAATCAAAGTGGTTAAAGAGATTTTAAAAGGTAACTAATAAAGTGAAGTGATGAGTGTATTATAATTCAAATTGAATAAAAAATAAATTATTTCAATAATAATTTTAATGGAGAAATTAGAAGTGGACCCAACCCTAAAATAAGGAAATTGGGGCCAAGTGACCTAGAAGATGTTTTTAAGGAAGCTACTTGGAGAGTACAAATAAGAGGCAAGGCTCTCTCATTTGAAACACACTTGAGCATATTGAATATCTATAGGTTTCTGAGTTATACAAATTATATCTAAGCCGAAACTCTGAGGAAAGTGAAGAAAAGAAGGCCGAAATGCAAGGAAGGATAAATTCTTTTGATGGTGCTTTCTAAGGTATGTTATTTTCAGGTCATCTCACCATTTTCGCTATAATTGTTTTTTCTATAATGATTCAGATCCTGAGATTGCTATTAAAGTGAAAAAAAATATTGAAGTATCTTTGGTTAAAAATTCATCTTTTGGGTCGTTGTATTTTGGGAGTTACACTCTGTGGAAATAGGGTTTGTGGCCAGTCCTGAAACTAGTCAAAATCAGGTGCTTCGGGTAAAAACGTCATAAGTTCTTCATAAAATATCCAAATTCAGTGAGACCAAATGTGTTGGTTAGGGTATATTCATTAGTATTCTTTGTAATAGTTTTAAATCATTTCATCAAACATTCTGTGCGGGGCATTCTCTACAAGATCGCTCTCTAGAATAATCCAGAATTCAACAAGGTATGGCATTTTTGCTATAACTCCTTTTCTGAGAGGTTCCAAGTAGTGTCACTTGGAGGAATTGCATGAAACACACTGAATAACATTGTGTATCATTTTAAGATATTTATACATTACAGGTTCAAAGTTATGATTACTTCAAGTTAGGGTTTTTGACTAATCCAAAACTAGGCATGTGAGACTAAAGAAAAGTTTGATGAAAATGCTAGTCTCTTGTTTTTAAAGTTAAGGAAGGTTTGTAGGAATGTGATCATATACACCAGGTCTATTATAGAGCTACAAATCATATTTGGATGATGAAATTGATGAGGACTTTTGGTTGAGGTACATATTGAGTACATGGTTGAGACAAGTAGTTGATGAGTTGACACATACATGAGGTGTATAGTTGATGACGTTGGTACATATTGATGAGTCATAGTTGATGAGCAGTTGACACATGATTGGTACATACTTGGTACATGGTTGGATGCACTTTTTTATGGTACAGGTTGATTACAGGTTGGTGCATGGTTGATGCACTTGTTTATGGTACAGGTTGATTACAGGTTGAGGTACAGGTTGATGCATGGT
>ML790718.1:592061-603008 GCA_009831015.1 Picea engelmannii
ATTAAGGTTGGTTGTCATTGATGTCAACCCTTGAAGAAAGACCCATAGCAAAAAGGTTTGGGTAATGGACCCAATAGTGTTTGATGTAAATATGACTCATTATTGTTTTTTCATGGTTGATAAGAAGTAAATATGGATGAACTTCAAAGTGGTCCCCTTATGGTGAAAGCCCTCATGGGAAGATGCTTTGTGGAGTAAGAGAACCCATGCTTAATTGTGGAATAATGAGATGAAGAAAAGTGAATTTGTCAGGGAAAATATCCTATATGGACATTTCTTGTCATTTCATTTCCGGTGGTATGTGGAACGTCACATAATTCCTCACGATTATAGAGTTATGGCCATGAGAAGTTGGAGATCCCAGGTTTGGGTAATGGACCCAATTTTGTTTGATGGGTAACAGTATGAGTCATGATATATTTTCAGATAATACTATTCTATATGGATGGTACATTTCATGCCATTTCTGGTGGTATGTAGAACATCACATAACTCCTCACGGTTTGAGAGTTATGGCCTTACGAAGTTGGAGGACCCTCATATATCATCTAGAAGCCCCAAAAGGTCAAAGTAATCAAAGTGGTTAAAGAGATTTTAAAAGGTAAATAATAAAGTGAAGTGATGAGTGTATTATAATTCAAAGTGAATACAAAATAAATTATTTCAATAATAATTTTAATGGAGAAATTAGAAGTGGACCCAACCCTAAAATAAGGAAATTGGGGCCAAGTGACCTAGAAGATGTTTTTAAAGAAGCTACTTGGAGAGTATAAATAAGAGGCAAGGCTCTCTCATTTGAAACACACTTGAACATATTGAATATCTATAGGTTTCTGAGGTATAAAAATGATATCTAAGCTTAAATTCTGTGGAAAGTGAAGAAAAGAAGGCTGAAATGCATGGAAGGATAAATTCTTTTGATGGTGCATTCTAAGGTATGTTATTTTCAGGTCATCTCACCATTTTCGCTATAACTTGTTTTCTATAATGATTCAGATCTTGATATTTCTATGAAAGTGAGAAAACATATTGACGTATATGTGCTTAAAAATTCATCTTGTGTTTCGTTGTATTTTTGGGAGTTACGCTCTGTGGAAAATAGGGTTTGTGGCCAGTCCTGAAACTAGTCAAAATCAGGTATTTCGGGTAAAAACGTCATAAGTTCTTCATAACAGATAAAAATTCAGTGTGACCAAATGTGTTGGTTAGGTTACATCCTAGAGTATTCTTTGTAACAATTTCAGATCATTTCATCAAAAATTTTGTGCGGGAAACGCTCTACAAGATCGCTCTCTAGAATAAGCCAAAATTCAACAAGGTATGCCATTTTTGCTATAATTCCTTTTCTGAGAGGTTCCAAGTAGTTACACTTCGAGGAATTGCATAAAACACATTGACTAACATTGTGTATCAGTTTCAAATCTTTATACATTACAGGTTCAAAGTTGTGATTACTTCAAGTTAAGGTTTTTGACTAATCCAAAACTAGGCATGTGAGACTAAAGAAAAGTTTGATGAAAATGCTAGTCTCTTGTTTTTAAAGTTAAGAAAGGTTTGCAGGAATGTGATCATATACACCAGGTCTATTACAGAGCTACAAATAATATTTAGATGATGAAATTGATGAGGACTTTTGGTTGAGGTACATGTTTAGTACATGGTTGAGACAAGTAGTTGATGAGTTGACACATACATGAGGTGTATAGTTGATGATGTTGGTACATATTGATGAGTCATAGTTGATGAGTAGTTGACACATGATTGGTACATACTTGGTACATGGTTGGATGCACTTGTTTATGGTACAGGTTGATTACAAGTTGGTGCATGGTTGATGCACTTGTTTATGGTACAGGTTGATTACAGGTTGATTACAGGTTCAGGTATAGGTTGATGCATGGTTGATGCACTTGTTTATGGTACATGTTGATTACAGGTTGAGGTACAGGTTGATGCATGGTTGATGTATTGTTCAGATTTATTGGTACATGTTTATAGCGGTATATCTCACAGTGATAGTGTGACAGTGGTTCCATCATTCTACTTCTACTTCAGGGTGGCAGGACGGGGCAAGGACAGGTGGTTGTATCCACTTTCTGGTTGTAGCCGGAGAACATTTGGGGTTGTAGCCTCCTTCTGGTTGTAGCCAGAGATTTCGGGAGTTGGAGCTTCCCTCAGGTTGTAGCCTGAGAAACTAGGGGGTTGGAGCCTCATTCCAGTTGCAGCTGGAAAAAAAAGGAAGTTGGTGCTTCCAATGAATGTAATTCTTCAAGACATATAAGAAAAAGCATTCCATGGTTTTCTCTCGATTTGGGTTTCCACATAAAACATTGGTGTACTGTGTATGTGTGTGAATGTTTATTTATTACTACTCATTATTGGATAATAATTCTACATTGATATAACATTTGAAGAAAAAGGATTATAATTATGCTATTACTGATTCACCCCCCTCTCAATAATCCAACATATCTCTGCAATCAAATTCGCACAACCTTGTTCTTAAATCCTGTGTGAGAGGAGCCTCCCAAGGACACCAATTATATAATGGGTTTCACCACTCCCTAGTCAAACACATACATTTAGTTTTTTAGCCTTGGAGAAGTTTTCTCACAAAATCATATTCGAAGGCCCCAGGTCCTATACTTGTTTGTGTACCCTAAAAAATAAAATTGTTTCCAATCAATTTTAATTATTCAATGTTAATTTTAATGGATTCTTCTTACTTAAGAGGTGTGATCATGAAACTGATGGTATGCCGACTCAACATAAAAGAAGAAAATATAAAAACACTGCTAATGACTAGTCTTGATTTTCAATGAGATGGTATGCTTCTAAATGTTGCTTCCAAAATGCAATCTCTACAATCTCAATGAAGTGAAATCTTTCCTAATATGCCAAAACTAATGTAAGGCAGCCAAAAGTGCAAATGCCAAAAGTAAAATGCAAGAAAGGAATTTTTTTTTTTTTTTTTTTTTTTTTTTTTNTTTTGTATTTTCAGTATAATAGAATGAAAATGCAAGGACTGAATAAATAACCTCTCATAAAGAACCTATTGTAAGAACCAAGAGACAATCCAAGAAGGAAACCAACAAGTAACTACGCAGACCCAAAATGCAAGGAAACAAAATAAGGACAAAGAGTTCACCCAAAGAATTCACCAATAAACTAGATTCCTATCACTCTATAGGCACTTAATAGTCATAAAAGGCACCCAAGAAGTCTTAGCAACCAACAAAACTCACCCAACAGTCACTAAAATCATCCAAAAAGACTCAAAAAATAATGTACGCGCCCTAAAAGAAGACAACTCGGGTATGTACGTTCCCTAAAGGAAGACAACTCGTGTATGTCAAAGAAGACATCGCCAAGGAAAGGGTTAGGCCAATAAACTTAGATAAAAGGAAAAATACAGGTTTGCAAGCAACAGGTGACAAAGAAACTCAGGAAAAATAAGAGAAAATAAAGAACAGAAACACCCAATACCCGAAAAAGGAGATCTCCCCAGTGGAGTCACCAATTCTGTTAGGAGGAAAATATTTCTATTGCTAGGGGAAAACCACAACGGAAGGAACGACATCCAAAAATCAATTCTAATATCAATGCTATATAATTGAAATTTTAACATGAGAAGGCTAGGAGCCTACCTCATCCGGAAGTCCAAAGAAGACCATCGTTGAGCATGCAACCCAAAGCTTTATACCTGCATCTCATTCCCAGGAACCAATATATGCAAGCATGTGGTAATGATATAACATCTTAGCATATAAATTAACATAATCCATTAACATACATAACAAATATGCCCATGGAAAGCAATACAAAAAGTTTCAAGATATCAATTGAATGAGAAAAGAGTATTTCTATTAATGTAATCAATAGAAGTATTGAATGATTTGGAGCGCTTCCAGTATATGGAAGGTCAAGGATCTTAGATCTCGTGACATGGCATGGAAACCAGACACATTTTTTTATTTTTTGAGCACCAAACCTGATGTACGTGGGCTGTAATGGAGCAACGCACGTACATACAAGAGATGTATAAATGGAAGGTCACGTACATGTATTGTTGGCACAAAGTTGTCATACCAGGGTCCTCTTCAGGTTACCAACAAAAGGGTACCGATGTAGTCTAGTGCGCTAGCATTTTCATCTTCTCGGAAGGGAAGAAGTCTCACCCGAAGCGTGTTCGAGACAAGAAGATTAGGGAAGGGTAAGAAGAATTCTTAGTCATATTTACAAGTTATCAATATTAATACCATTCTTGTGCGAGATAGATAAACCATATTACAATATTTAACACCTCATAACCCAGGACAAAAGAACAGAGTTTCACAAAACATCATAAAGAAATATAAAAGCATCATGCATAATAAACATAAAATAATATCATTCCATGGAAACATAAATAATCATATACATAGGTCTTCTTTTGAATTTTATCCCCAATGGTATTCTATTATATCAGAGTCCTTACTCAAAATACATGCACAACTTATCTCAAACATATAGAAATTCATTCTAGAGAGAATCAACAAGTAGATTTCAGGATAGTACAAGAACATATAATCTTCTCTCTAGTCTCTTTCTCTTACTACATCTATTTTAATACAAGAATAGTTTCCCTGACATTCCCAATATGGCTCAAAACCATTTCTCACTACCAAACCTGATTACAATCCTCTTCTTTAATTATATATTACAATCATTTCTTATTGATTGAGAATCTGTGATCTCTCTCCTCTTCTTGATTATGTTTCAACTGCTCCTCCCAAAAATGATTGTACACTGGCCTCTAACCATTTTCTGTTCCAACTCCTTTCTGTTGTGTGCTCTTTCGATCAGCCTTATTTTCCTTCCTTTGCTTGGTTGTCTAGCCTTGACCACAATCCTTGACTCACCTCGAATCAAGTCTTTGGTTTGGCCTGTGATCCTTCTGTGGATTTGATTTATTCTTCCGACTTGCTTCCATCCATGACTTTAGTTGTATCTTCCTTGGATCCTTAAAATGAAGGGCCCAACTCTAGCACTAGTTCCAAGGATTTCTTCCTGATCTCCTAGAAATGTTAAATTTTGTCTTGCCACTTCATGGAAAGTAATGAGGCTTCTGCTACAAACAATTGAGTTGCGCTAGTGCTGAAATCCTTTGGATTTGATGCGATAAGAGAATTCCATTCTGCATCCGCTAATGTGTCCACCTAGTGCATATGGAGGTATGCAGTTTGTACTACTGGCCAAAAGTCTCTCAGTTCCTTCTTGGCCAATATTTGAGCTTCAAACAGGGCATTCAAAGTGTTGTCAGCTTGCTGGATCTCATCAATTTTTTCTTGTTGTTCCAGAGGATCCTATGCTTTGGAAGATTCTTCGTTGAGGGTTTGGATTTTCGTGCATAACTCTTCCAGTGCTTGGTTTTGTTGAGCTATCACACCCATCCAATCGATGAATTCCTTAAAAATATTAGTGCACTCAATGATATTCTTATGTATCACGTATCTGGAGTTGTTTCCTCCCAAGAAAACCATTTCCAGTTGTTTTTGGAGTTCTCTAGGTTGTCCCTTGACCTTCAACTTCATTCACTCCAACTTATCTTGGAGGTCCTCTTCTCGGTCTGCCAGCATCACCCATGCTTCTTAGACTAAGTCAATTTGTATCTCTGGCTCTTCGGTTGTGCTAAACTCTGCCATATGAGGTGTTGCTTTCCTTAAAGTTGGCTAGACCTCTGTTAAATTTTCTGTCACCTTCTCCATTTTCTTCTCCACGTGGAGATTTAAATATTCCTCATTCATTTCTTTTGTTTGTGCCATCATCCCTTCATGTCTCCATAATTTTCTGGGATGTCTAGTTGCATGGGTTGTGGTGATTTGGGTGGAGGTGGGATTGTGGTGGTGGGGATTTCTCTACAATTATAGTGGAATATTCATTGGGATATGACTTGGGGTCATCGAATATATTAATAATATTATGGACAGCATGAGTGGATTCTTTGGTGTGAGGTATAGCACTAGATATGGGTTGAGGGTTTATGACTTTGGCTAGGATGAATGCAGGGGAAACATTGGTTCTAGGAATTTTAGTAGGAACCTCATCTATAAAGGAAGTAGCTAAAATGTGATTGATAGACTTAACTAAGAGTACTGCCTCATCTGGAAGCTTGGGAAATCCTGGTAAGGTTCTTTTGGGATACCGCAATGGGTGTTCTTTCTCTTCTTCTAAATCTAATGGTGTTTGAGACTTCGATGAAAGCTCTACTTTTCCTAAACTTGACCATGCTTCCTTTGTCAAAATATTCTTCTTAAAAAACTCTAGAGAAAAAGGTAATGTATTCTTGATTTGCACAGGTTGCATTCAAATCCTGACCAAGACATAAACTCTTTTTCAAATATTTCTTCCTCTAGATAGAACAATAGTGGCCTTGCGTGGAAATCATAGGGCTTTACGTGCCTTGGCGAGACAAAAGTGTGGTGGCGATTCAAGCAGAAGGAGATAATTCTTGTATTCAGGGTCAATAATTGTTGTGGTATGAATATCCTTTGGGTGGAATCAATCAATTGATTGTACCACTTCACGAACAAAAAATTATTGAATTCCATATTCTCAGAATCTGACCTTGCATGCCAAGTTTCATACATCTTTGCAAGGAACCCCTTATCTGCAGGTGCTATTTGTCTTCCCATGGGTGGCCGCCACTTCAAAATTGTAAAATATAGAATTAGATACCCATACATGAAGGTGTCTACCTTCTCCCGAACTTCCTCACAAGCAATGAGGAATTCATCCAACAGGTAACTACACCAGATAAAGACTACACCATTTGCGCAGAAATTCACCACTGGCAGGGAATCCAACGTGCATTCACCCTTGTAGTATGAGTGCATGACCTTGCTAGCGATTACATAGTAGATTTTTCTCATTGTTTTTGGGAGAATTGGATCAATTTTCGTTGTGAGACCCCCTCCCTAGGTATGGAAATTTTCATACAAATTGATTTCACCCTTCTTTTTGATTTGCTTGCTCAGCCCTTGGAACCATTTATATACATCCTCACCTTCCAATGACAATCCTATGAGATGATGGATATCCTTTTCATATATGGGATATCTCTTGTCGATCCATAAGCTCCTATTGTAAACTCTACTTATAAGGAACTTGGTGCATCATGCAATCTCATCAGTGGTCTCAAACACTGATAAATCCTTGAGGTGCATGGTAGTTGAGTTGAATAGGTTAATAAGGTCAGGCTTTGGGACAAACTGCACTTCCTTTGTTGGCTCAGAACCCAACTCCCATAACACAATGATATTCATCTATTGGAATAATGTTGCATCTATGAGATTGAGGTTGAGGAGTTTCGCTTTCTTGACCTTCCCCTTGACATCACCCAACACCTCGATTATGGGATCATAGGTCTCATCTGGGATTTCTTCTTTATAGATTGAGCTTCATCCTCCCAGTATTCTCAACATATTATATATTGAGCACTGGTAAACACATTGAATTGGGAGGAGGGAATGCGGCTAGGGAGCAGGAGGCTTTTCAGAGTGTGTCAGGGTGAAAGAAACTCAAGGATAGAGGGAAGCTAAGTTAGCGATGTGTTGTTCACAATAAGCTTGCGGGATATTATAGATGAGGTAATGGGGTAAATTGGTAATATCTCATAAATGATCTAGTAATTAATTCAGTGATACAACTTATGTCATGGACGTCCGACGAGACTGATAATGGGGTAAAATCTATGAATGGATCATGAATTTAATGGGTGGCATGACCAACACATGGACGACATGAGGTACTTACCATTTTAATGACTGATAATCACAGTGGGAATATCCACAACATCCACACATACATGGACTTTTAAGACTTTATAGGACGTTTTGAGATTTTTCGGCAGTTGACATAAAGGGTGCGAATGGAAGTGACTTGATCAACACTTAGTCATTAATATGTTTCAGGTTCACTCCCCCCGATCACAATTTGGTTCTCTGATGGATTTATGTGTATGATTGAGTGAATTGGTGACTCTTATGACAATGCATTGTTGAGTAAGAATTTATGAAAAGACCCAACAATTATATTGATAAAACATATGTCGTGGCACCACTAAGCAAACTTCGACATTGTTACATCTACTAAAAAAAAGTTACAATAGACAAGAAAAGTCTAACTACTATAAAATATCCCTTGGAATGGAGAAAGAGTCCCTCTGTTAAGTGTGGGAAATGTAGGGATTCATGTGTGATCCATTCAACCAACTTGGTCGAAGGATGCCATCTATTTACGCTATTTTGATTGCACCAGACTGTCGAATTTTAGCAACTAGGACTAGACCTAACCAATTGATGTGCAACTTTACTGGATGTTTCTAATAACGACTATCATAGAGGATTACCTTATCCCCTTGCACAAACCTCTTCGACTTAATGTGTCTATCAAGTTAAGCTTTCTGCCTATCTTTTTCCATTGACTAATGAAAATAGGCTAAGAATCTTTCTTCCTCAAGTTCCTTCAAGTCTGCAATCCTTTGTGCAACTTATTCTTCATCTGTTATACATGTAGCATGTGTTATATAGAGACTAGGAGTGATCAAATATGTAGGTACAACAATTTCCTTACCATAAACCAATTGAAATGGGGTATACTTGTGCAACTTCTTTGTGGTAGTCCTATAATCCCATAAGACTACTGGAACTCTATCATCCTAGTCCTCCCTATTTTCACAACTCACCTTCATCAATCCTCTTTCCAAAATCATGTTGAATACCTCCACTGTTCCATTAGCTTGTGGAAGGTAAGGACTTCTCTTATGGTGTTGGATGAGGAATTTTGTTGACAATGTTAAGATTGTGTTGTTGATGAAGTGACTACCTTGATCATTGGTCAGGATCCTAGGACATCCAAATCAGGAAATAATGTTCTCAAATATGAATCTAGCATCTACATCTATTGAAAAATCCCAAACTACCTCTGCTTCACCCCACCGTATGAGATAGTCTATTGCAGTGATGATATATCTAGCCTTTGAATGCTTGGCAGGAACATTAATTGGTCCAACAAAGTCAATAACCCACTTCTCAAAGGAATGCAGTGCTCTAAGTAGTTGAATAGGTAATCCATCTCTGTGTGATGGCTTCCCTACTCATTGGAAAATGTCACAAGATTTAACATAAGATTTAGCATCCTTGAATAAAGTTGGCTACCATAACCTAGCTTGAAGTACCTTTTGTGTTGTAGCTTTCCCTCCAACATGTTCCTCCGCAACTCCATTGTGGAATTCCCATAGGATATATTTCCTCTCATGGGTTAGGACACAACTTTTGAGGATGTTATCTAGTCCCATAATATAGAGTTGTCTTGCAATCAGTTGGTATTCTACTACTCGAACCACTAGGTGTCATTTCTGGGTTTCGGAATAATTTTCTAGGTAGGTCCCTGAGTTGAGGAAGGAAACAATGTCTTCAATATACTATGGTATGGATTCAATCCATAACATGCACGCATCGAGGAGTTGTTCATCCACTTCTCCTCCACTTTCCCCTGATTCTAGTCTGGATAGGTGGTATAGACCTACGTTACATCTTCCAGGCTTGAAAATTAGCTTGAATGAAAAATATTTAAAGAGTAAGAGCCATATGAAAATCCTTCCCTCAAGGATGAATTATTAACTAGGTACTTCAACGCAGAATGGTCAGTAAAAAAATTAAAATGAGAGCTCAGTAAATAGTGTCTAAATTTTTGCAATGCATAAATCATAGCTAGACCTTCCCTTTCAGCTGTTGTGTAGTTGCATTCGGCTTGAGAATGTTTTATGCTAGAAAAGTAGATAGGGTGGTCCATATTCCCTTCTTTTGGTTGTGCCAAAAAGGCTCCTAGGGTGATACCTAATGCGTCCACATGTACATGGAATTCAATCTCCCAGTTGGGGTATATAACAATGGGTGCAGTACTAAGTTTTTCCTTGAGGATATCAAACACCTTGTCACATTCAATTGTCCACCAAAATTCATCGGATTTCTTCATTAGTTTCTCCAGTTGTGCATTGATAATTGTTGGTGTTACCCATGATTTTGGTCATCATGATGATGTATTGATGATGGTGTACTCAGGCTCTTCATAAGAACTTTATCCTGAGAAACGTTACTTTCATCTCTTTCCAGAAAACTCATTTTTGAAGGAGGTTCGTAGGCTGCTAGTATATTTGGGTGCAAGAATGCCTGATTCTCACAAGCTGCCTTAAGCTAGGGTGCGAACTTCTCGCACTGTGTTGAATATCTAGGGTGCGAACTCTTCCTAAAGAATGGAAAAAGAAAAATTCTCAATGTTTCTAGAAGGGAATCTTCTAGAAGAATGGGTTGGCATTCGAATGGTTATCCTAGTACTGGATTCCCAGATATTGTGGGATCATTCTTATCCAAGTAACTAATTCATTCTCTCCTATATATTGAGGGAATTCTCATGGAAAAGGTTAAGCAAGATTCTTTGGAGAATTGGTGAAAGAATTGTGTGAAGGACTGAAGCTACAACAACTTAGAGACTCCAGCAAGTTTATCCAAAGGAGTTGATCTTCTTCATGCAAGTGAGCAAGTGTGTTTGTTGGAGCCAAGGGCCATCGAAAGGAAGTTTGCAACATCAAGGCTCAGGTTGTAATCTTTACTTTCCATTAATATGATACAGTAGCATGTCCCTTTCCCATAAAGCTATTTCCACTTTATTGTATAACTCCTTGATCATATACATAGATTGATTGTTGAATAGATTGTGCATTCTTCACTTTGGTTGGTTTGTGTTGTCTTGGTATTGGCTGCATGAGAGCACTGGAGCGAAGCAGGAGCAACAAAGACCATAGGAAGCGATAATAAGGTATGTTCTTTGTTCTTGCCTCCTATTTAATTCAATGGTTAGAATCTAGGGAAAGAGTCATGTTCTGTCTTGCTTTGTTCTAGATCCAGG
>ML790718.1:603799-631341 GCA_009831015.1 Picea engelmannii
CATTTTTATATTTTCTGGTAGCAAACCTACATTAGATTAGTTGTAGGGCTTTGGAATAGGTGTGAAAGATAACTTTCCAAAGTTGCAAACAAACATAGAATCTTGAGTTAGGGAGCGGTTAAATCCACTTATTACATTTTTTCATGGGAAGCCCTTCTAACACAAGGGTCAATCATGAGGTCGCATTGAGACTGGCAGAGTTACTCACCCTGCTTTGTTGGTCTTGGTGTAGAGGTTGCGCGTATTGTGGGGATCGCTTGAGAGGTATACCCACAATGATGAGTGGAAGCCTTTCGAATTGATTTCGGGCTAGATACCCTACCCTTGCGTGTGGATCAGACTGTCGACTATTTCCCCAGGCATCATTGTTGTTTGTGGTAACCTTAGTGGCCTATCTCTTTAGGGTATTTACACAAGGTGACTGTGGAGGGGAAAGTATTCACAGTACCTGGAATCGACGGTACTAAGAAGAAGAAGAAAAGAAAGATTAAGAAGAAGAAAGATAAACAAGGGTCAAAACCTCCAACCACTGTCAAACATGTTGGAAAACAACCAGTTACTGTTAATCGTGTTGGGAGTGTTGATGATGTCAAGATCACCCAAACAACTCGTAAGCCCAAGTACCCTTGTAGGCTTTGTAAGGGTAGCCATCTTCTTAAGGATTTCCCCGGTCTACCCAAGGTTATAGAAGTATGGTCTACACATCCTCGCCAACCCATGTTAGCCTCTAAACAACATGTTGACAACCCCCCGTCAACTAGCCATGATACGGTTGGGGAGAAGAAAAGTAGAGTCAAGTTCCCGTGTATGTTATGCAAAGGGAGTCATCTCACTCACCTTTGTCCTCATATGGACGAAGCCTCGAAATTACTAGAAGACATGACTGTTTCATAGCCTCAACTTCCAGCTGCTTATCGCAAGCTTTCTCTCAACCCACCTATAATTGATGGAATGATCACTCTGGTCCCTTCACCAGTCAATCATGTTGATCATGTCATCAATATAGTCACATCCTTAGTTGAACCAATTGACAAAGTGGTTGATCCGATACCGTCCTCGGTCAATCTCGTTCTCCCCTCAGAGAGCGAAACTAAAGAGGTCGATCCGTTTACACCTGTCGACCCCATTCTCCCCTTGGAGAATGAAACCCAAGTGGTCGACTTGAACTCATCATCAGTCGATCCTACTCTCCCGCTAGAGAGTAAACCTGATACTGCCCATGTTTTTCTCATTGATACAGACTCTGCCATGTTAGGGGGTGTTCCTCCTTCTGCTGTGAAACTCCTTCCAAGTAATGAGGCCATCCATTTTGATTGGGGTGTGCTAATTGGACCTCGTCTTCCCTCTTACATTCCTTTCCAGATTACAGTACAGGTTTGTGGTCAGGACATTCCCCAAACGTTGATAGATGAAGGTTTGTCTATTAGTATTTTGTCCTCTATTGCTTGGCAAGCTTTGGGTTGTCCTCCACTTGTGTTGGTTACGCAGAATCTATTAGCTTTTAACAGAAGAACTAGTCAACCTTTAGGGACCCTTCCTCAATTTCCTGTAACTTTGGGAGGGAAAGTGTCTTTATTGACATCATGGTAGTCCAATATCCCTTGGATTTTTCTTTACTCCTTGGGCGAGATTATGTCTATGCGATGAAAGCTATTGTGTCTACTCTTTTTCGTGTGATATCTTTCCCTCACGATGGACGAGTTGTGACTGTTGATCAACTTTCATTCATTGACCACTCCTGGATTTCCTCCCTGAATGGTTCTTATATGCAGACGGTAGCACCCCCACCACAGGTCAATTATGTGGCATTGTCGCCCATGGTTTCAACTTCTGATGACTTAGATCCAGTAGTTGACATGGTGATCTCTTCGATAGGGTTGTTAGAGCCTGATCTCTTTACTCCTATCGTGACTCTCGACATGGTGTCCTTCCAGAGTGTGTTTCTTCCTTCCAGTGAAGACCTCTTGGAAGCCATGACCAAGTTTTGTCCCTTGACATGGTGTCATTCTGGAGCATTGTCCTCTTGGAATCCATGATCAAGAAGAGACCACCCGAGGATAGTTTTTGCGTCTTTGCGGCAACCTCGTAAAAAAATGAAATAGAGATTCCGAGGATAGTTTTTGCGTCTCTGAGGCAACCTCGTTAAAAAATGAAATAGAGGTCTTTGAGCATAGTTTTCTAATTTCAAGCTCGTTATGAAACCACCGAGGATAGTTTTTTCATCTCTGAGGCAACCTCGTTAAAAAATGAAATAGAGGTCTTTGAGCATAGTTTTCTAATTTCAAGCTCGTTAAAAAATGAAACCAATTACAAGGATAGTTTTTTGTCTCTGTGGAAACCTCGTTAAAAAATGAAATAGAGGTTACGAGCATAGTTCTTGTTTCTATGTCAAGCTCATTACAAAATGAAATAGTTTTCCCCCTCTCTATTTGAGTCAAGTCCTTCGTCTAGTATTTGAAGCTTTATTTCATTCTCCTTTGCAGTTGGATGAAATGAAGCTTGGGGGGCATTTGCCTCAGCCTCTGGACTTCATGCTGAAGTTGAGCCACTAGTTTCTTAAGCTGGGGGCTAAGTACCAACCATCCATGTGTTATGCGTTGGGAAGTCGTAAGCATAGTTTTCTATGGTTCAAGCTTGTGTAAAAATGAAACCAGGTCCAAGCATAGTTTAGTTTAGTTTTTAAGCTTGTGTAAAAATTAAAATCTATTCCAAGCATAGTTTTGTTTTGTTTTAAAGCTTGCGTAAAAATGAAAACAATCTCGATATTAGTCTTTGTTCTTTCTCATGCTCGTAAATACATGAGAATAAGTTATCGAGATTAGTCTTTGTTCTTTCTCATGCTCATAAATACATGAGAATAAGTTACCGAGCTTAGTCTTTGTTCTTTCTCATGCTCGTAAATCAATAAGAATGTAACCGAGCGTACTTTTATCACTTTTTCGGGCTCAACAAGGTTATACGAAAAAGGAACCCCCCTGGAGTCCTCTTTAATCTCTTTTCAGACTCTCTAAACATGAAAAGATCGTCGAGCGACCTTGCTATTTTCACGCTTGATAAAGTATTTGAAGTAAGCGTCTGGTGAGCGATAATTTATCTCTTTTTAGGTCTTGTCCAGACTATTTTACGAAAAAGGAACTGAGAGAGTTCTCTTTTAAGTGTTTTTCCAAACTCTATAATCATGAAAAACCTTCAATTTTTCTAGCTCTCGACTCGTTAAACAAACATTGCCAGACCCGTGATGGGACCGAACCACTCCTTCTTAGGGTTCGTTAAAAATACTCTGAGGGACTCGGCCGAAGGATGAGCTTACATCAACAAGCATATGTTATCCTCCTCAAGCTTGTGTAAAAATAAAGAGGTACTCGCCAGAAATGGTGGGGGAAAATTTGGGAAAGGGATATGTTTTCATCTTCATATTAATTGGTAGTAAGTGTTGCTCTTGAACATGACACCTCCTATTCATCATTTGAAGCCGGTTTGGGAAATCCATTTGCCTCTCATTTGATTTGCTACAAGGTCATTCCCTATGTCGTCTTTGAGTCAATGCTGCCAAATCACTGGTCGTGTCATTCATATGTTCAAGAGAAGTCCATCTGAAACCTATATTGAGTCGGCCATCTGCAGTTGTCCATTCTCTCTATGTCGACCTTCCCTGTGTCCGGTTCAATTCACATCATACTCTGTTTCACTTTCAAAATCTATTACTCATTTCATGTCATTGATGGGGGATACATCAAGGGCCTCCTGTGACGAGTTTTTTTCCGTCGACTTCAGCTCATTATCCGAAATAAAGACTTAGAAATTGTTTGGTACCTTGGAGCTTGCATGCCTCAATGGCAGGTTTCCTCGCTTTCGACAATGCGTTTACATCATTGACCCCTGATCGAAAGATTCCATCGGATGTTTGACTTCAATTCATTCATTCACACTCAATGGATTGTACTAGAGTACCTTGGGGGTCATTGACATCAATGGTGATTTCCCTCGCACTTGTTAACGGTTCATCAATGACCGGTAATCAAGTGGTTTCTGCCATGTTCGACTTCAACACATGTAATCACATGGTTAGATTTGTACTTTGGACGATGAGATTGAAGACCCTGGATATCATCTCTTTTGTCCAAGTTGCGATAGAGTATGTATAATCTGTGACACATAGATCCATTGTGTATGTCTCGTGGCTATGATGTCTCAATTTGAATTTTTCGCATAGATCCATAGTGTATTCTTGGTGGCTGTGCTATATTTTGATGGCATGGATCTACAGTGTATGATTGGTGGCCATGACCTATGTCTACAATGTCATCCATCTATGATCTGAGTATCGGAATGCCTACCTCAGAATTGGTATATATGATATTCTGCAGATGCTTGATTGTTCGCATGTTTCCGATTAGTTGTGCTACTGGTTCCCGACACACACATGCAGCTTAGAAAGTCTTTCGGTTGTCACTGGTTCCAACCTCATACTTTGGGGGGCATTCTGTTACCCATGATTTTGGTCATCATGATGATGTATTGATGATGGTGTACTCAGGCTCTTCATAAGAACTTTATCCTGAGAAAAGTTACTTTCATCTCTTTCCAGAAAACTCATTTTTGAAGGAGGTTCGTAGGCTGCTAGTATATTTGGGTGCGAGAATGCCTGATTCTCGCAGGCTGCCTTAAGCCAGGGTGTGAACTTCTCACATTGTGTTGAATAGCTAGGGTGTGAACTCTTCCTAAAGCATGGAAAAAGAAGAAAACTCGATGTTTCTAGAAGGGAATCTTCTAGAAGGATGGGTTGGCATTCAAATGGTTATCCTAGTACTGGATTTCCAGATATTGTGGGATCATTCTTATCCAAGTAACTAATTCATTCTCTCCTATATATTGAGGGAATTCTCATGGAAAAGGTTAAGCAATATTCTTTGGAGAATTGGTGAAAGAATTGTGTGAAGGACTGAAGCTACAACAGCTTGGAGACTCCAGCAAGTTTATCCAAAGGAGTTGATCTTCTTCATGCAAGTGAGTAAGTGTGTGTGTTGGAGCCAAGGGCCATCGAAAGGAAGTTTACAACATCAAGGATCAGGTTGCAATCTTTACTTTCCATTAATATGATACAGTAGCATGTCCCTTTCCCATAAAGCTATTTCCACTTTATTGTATAACTCCTTGATCATATACATAGATTGATTGTTGAATAGATTGTGCTTTCTTCACTTTGGTTGGTTTGTGTTGTCTTGGTCTTGGCTGCATGAGAGCACTGGAGTGAAGCAGGAGCAACAAATACCATAGGAAGCGATAATAAGGTATGTTCTTTGTTCTTGCCTCCTATTTAATTCAATGGTTAGAATCTAGGGAAAGAGTCATGTTTTGTCTTGCTTTGTTCTAGATCTAGGTGGATCTAGGGAGATCGGTTAGTGTCCGAAATTATGTATTTATCCAATAATAGTTGGCACAGGGGAATACCTAGGGTTCAATGCTACAACAACGCACCAACAAATCCCTAACTACTGACCCTTTCGACAACACCTGCGAAGTAGATGAAGTCTTACCCGAGGTAGAGGTAGGGGTGGTTGAAAGACTGAGGTGTTTGCAACCTTATCTGGGACACAGATATGTGATTCTAACACTTAATAAAGCACTCAACACCATCATTTCCTTAATATCCAAGCAATATCCATTTCACTAATAGAAAAGAGCTTCACAGTACTCACAATAATCTACTGTATTCAAGAACTTAGCATAGGAAAATAGATCAGATCGAGTAGATCATGCACTAAATATAACCATATATATTAGATCTAACATTCTCACATCTAATAAGCACAAAGAATAAGTAGATTTATCTAAATACATCCAAGCACTTAGAAAATAACATGTAAATCACATAAGACAAAGCACAAAACATCATAACACAAGATTTATGTGGTTCACCCCCACCCTGGGGCTACGTCCACCAACTCTTATTCTTTATAGTCTTCAGCCAATCGGTTACAAGAACAAAGCCTCAAAACCCTTACTCCACACAGGACATCAGATATGTGCAACTCAATAGATTCTTCTTCCTTGCATTACAACACAAAGCCTTCTATAGTCTCGCACAAGGAATTGCACTCAGCTCTGTAATTATTACATAGAATGCACAAAGTCCTTACAATCCACACTAGCACTTAGCCTTTAGAAATTAGCTTACTGGCCTATTAGTTCTCTTTCTACATTGCCTAGTCTTCTATTTATACTTTACAAAATAGGCCTAAACATGGGTAAACCCCATGGGCCAACATCCTAATCCCATTACATTATCCCCAAAATCCCAAAAAGGACCCAAAAGTGGGCTGAGATCCCTTGATCTCTACTTCGTCTTGCACTCCTCCTTCGATAGGCTGTCAAAGTCCCAACATAGGTCAATATGACCAAGAATCTCCCAAAACTTGGTCAAGGGCCAACAAGCCTCCAACACTCACCTGTGACTCATCCTGAGTCACTCTGGTCTAATCAGTTCTACTTCAAAGGCCTTGAGCTTGGCTCGAAATGGTTTGACATGCTGTTGTGCGACGTCCTCTTGCTCGGTGAACTCCTGTATCACTACATCATTTACTGGCCCTTCTAGGTGTTGTTCTACTACGTTAACGATCTATTCTAGCTCTGCTCCTCGGCTTTCAACCTCTGTAAACAACTGACATGCCTTATCTTGTACAGGTTGGAGCCATTTATTAACTTCCATAACTTTTCTCTAGATCGTATGGATCTGCTGCTGGGCTGTGTGTTTCTCATGAGACCTCTTCATTCTGTCTACAACTGATAGAGCTTTTAGCTACACTTGTAGTGTGTCTACATGCTTCTTTGCTTCTTGGTGTTGTGACTCCAATGCCTATAACTCTGGGTTCTGTGTGAGGATTTCATATGTTTGAGCACTGTGGTTACTCAACTGCTTGCACTCCAAGGCAAGAAATTTTAGTTTGTCAACTGCGCTGCATGCAATTGATTGCCTTTGGACTCTTACATCTTGAGGGGTCTCAGGCATAGTGTAGAGTTCCAAGTCTGTTATGCGTTGCTGAATTATGTCTTTGATTTGTTCCACCTACTGTGGAACTCTCTCTTCAGCCTTTACTTCAACGACTGTCACAGACCAATGTGCTCTGGTGACCCTTTCCTTTACTTCGAGTTGCTCTGTGACCAACTGTTCCTTTTCTTTATGCAGCTGATATTTTTCTTCATAAAACTTTACCTAGAGGGTGAGCTTCTCTCGTTTTGCAGTACTACGCTACTCTAGAAGGTCTTCTTGTGCTTGTGCTAAAGCCTGGGTGTCTTGTGCTATCTCCTCTTGTGATCGTTGAAGGTGAGCTTCGACTGTATCAATGATTCGGTAGAGTTGAGCTAGCTCATCTCCCAGTTATAGTGTTCCCAATGGTGGAGGCACAGTGGAAATTGCGCAGTTGGAATGTATTGCCTGCTGCATCCCTTGGAGTTCAAAATTGATGGGACTGCGTATCTCTTCCTGCTGAGCTTATTTCTTTTCTACTATCTCCAACAAAGAATCATTCAGTGCTATGACGATGAATTCGAAGTCATCCGAGGTGAGGGTGGTCTACATTTTAGTCATAGATGTTTTTGATTTCTTCCTTGAAGAAGGTTTCAGAAGGGAAACCTTCCTTTTCTTCGAGGGGTCCTCCTCGTCTCTGGGCGGTGTAACCTCGCCTTTCTTCTGTTCAACTTCTGTGCTGCTTATGGATTGTCTAATTTGGACATCTCTGTAGGGTTTGCTGGAATGAGGAGGTCCGCCGACCAGTCCTTAGTGATCTCCGCCAAGTCCTCCTCCGTCAGCTTGTAGTAAGACTGCATTTGTTCCTTATGTTCGTCAGCTCGCGCTGTGATATAGATGAAATGGTGGTCCGCACTGAACTTGATTAAAAGTCTGAAATGGTGGAGAGTGTTTGGGGTTATACACAGCTCAGCCTAGATGGCTATCTTCAACTGGTTGTAATATGTGTGGAACATGACATTCGACTGCAATTTTTTGTTCATGTCATTAGAGTACCATAGCATAATGAACTTTGCGGCCAGAGGTTGAAAGGGCTCGATGTTCAAGAAGGTCGTACCTTTCGACATCTCTCATGTGATGAAAACAATCAGTATAAGAAGCCAGGTGAAGTGGAATTCGTATCCTTGATCTTGCACTTCCTTGTAGTCCAGTTCCAACTGGTTCACGAGGTACTTTACCCAATTCATTTGTATGCCCTTCGCGCACTTCCCTCCGAGGTAGACTACAAATCCAGTCACTTGGGTGGGTCGGTTCTTGCGAACTAAATTTCCTACAATCAATTGATAGGAAAGGTGCATTGCGTTGCTCTAGATAGAGGCTACCTTATAACCTCGTGTTCCTTTCTCAACATCTCCATAGGTGTCTTTAATATTCTGCGCAAGAGCGCGATCCATGGCTTTTCTAGGGTATAAATCTTGTGGGTCAGGGCCTTGCATGCTTAGCCTTGTTATCCGATTGATCAATGACATATCCACTATGATACGATGGTTTAACCATAAATATCTGCCATGGTAGTAGGACAATAGCAGTTTGACGCATGCGTTCACTTCTTGGTGCCTTCTGAAGTGAGGAATCTTCATGACATTGAGCAGTGTGGACTACGTGAGGTTCATGGTCCATGACTTGGGAATGATATTTGAGTTCTTTCCTTTGGTCCTGGTCAGATAATTATGTGGGATGAGCATGTTATATACCTTCTTGTCACCAAGTTTGAAGTCGCTAAACTTCGATGCTGCGATCTTATCTTGGTTTGTGCGCACTGTGCATATCCCTTTCGGGAGGTACGTGCTGACCAAAGCGTACTCAAAATCTCTAGGCACACTGTCTTGATTTATTGCATCGCTCATGGGTGGTATATAGGCAGGTAAAATACTCATAATCAACTTGGCATTCATGAGATCATCTCTGTTCTTAGTTCACTTTTCATCTGATGGCCACGATCGTCCAGATCGAGCAGTGGAAGGAGATGCTTACATGACTCTTGTAGATGAAGCCTGGCTACCTTCAAACATCGACATGACTCTCTTAGTCATCAATTCGAGGAGTACTTATGTTACTGATTCTTCAACTGTGGTGAGCTCGTTGGACATCTGCGCTCGAGATTAATAATATCGGGTCAATTTATCTTAGATACTGCACTATAATAATCAATAAGAGCGCAATGATCACTGTATAAAATAGCAACTGAGTCTATGGGATCAAAATTCTAAGTTAGCAAAATTTTTCTCGGTGCATGGCGCGATGAGATAAATAGGTATCTTGATAATGGTTCACTTGCAACGGTTATGAGCCTCGATTAACTCTTGTTCGATATGTTATGGAATGGTCTAACTGTCTGATGACGAAACTTTATTTTGTTTCTGCCCGTTCGGAGCATCGATCGAACGGTTATAATATATCCAACGACTATATTGCTTCTCCATGGTGAAGTGCCATGTGTCACTATTCTGATATCTCGACGAAGCTCCAATTCTGCAAATTTTCTGTCTGTGAAGTTCCCTTTGGAACCTTCTACAACTTAGCTCTCTTCTTACTTTGCTTTCTATCCTTCTTTCCAGTAAGCTTCATCTCGGTAGTTCGTTTTCTATTCTGATTCTTATCTTCTGTGGCATTAGTTACTTCACACTGTTGAGATTCTCTCCTAGGACTTAGGGGTAACACCTCTTCTTTATCCGAGATAGGTACTTCAGTTTCCTATGAGTGTTCTAATGTTCTTGTAGTTTCGACATCTGGGTTTCTAGTGTTAAATAGCTTTGATCTGTTCTTCTGTTCTTCGATCAAGTGTGTGATCCTTCTGGTCATGAAATATTTTAACTCATGTTTCTTCTGCTCCAAGACTTATTCTTCTTTCTTTCGTTTGGCTTGATCTCTATCAATCCAAGGTTTTCCTATTAACATGGTAAATGGGGTGTGGTCTTCAACAAATTTAATAATCTCAAAATATTCCTCTGTCGAAGTTCCATTGACAGTCATAGGTATCTGGGTAAGCCTTCCACACAGGTTTACCAGTTTTCCTCTAAATAATCATATTCCTCCTAATGAGGGAGTCATGGCAGGCCTCCCTATCGCTTCCCAAGTTCTATTGGTCATGACATTCACCTGTGTTTCCTCATCTAGAACACAGTCAATGTCGAAGTCTCCTATTCTTGCTTCTATGCATTGTTTTCCTTTGAATATCTATGATAATCTGACATGTCGGTGGTTATTTCAAGGTTTCTTTCATCTGTAGTAATGCTTTCTCGGATCCTTTCTGGTATTCTGCCATAATCTCAGTTTTTGGATCTACCTTAGGGTTCTCTTGATTTTGATTCATTCTTTCAAGCTTAGCAATCATTCTAGGGAAATCCAATACTTCATGGTCTAGAGCCTTACAACAGAGGAAACTAGGTATTCCACCAGGGCATTCCTTAGCCCGATGTGTCGGTCTTCTGCAACTGTAATAGAGGGTTAATCCTCTCTTTATTTTAAATGATCCCCAACCTCTTCTATACTGCGCACTAGGATCATGGTAGCTAATATGCAACAAATTCTTTCTAGGATCCTGCATCCACTCGTTAGTCCAAACATTCTTTCTATGCATAGGTATAACATATCATTCACTATTCTTATCATATCTACTCATATCAAATATTCTTTCATCTACTAATACCCTAGTTTTCAAGCTAGGGTAGATCTTATCAATGATACCTAGATCCATACTCTAGAAACACAAATTTCCACTTATCTTACTTCTACAAAGCACAAAGCTTCCATATCTAAAAATTTTAACTTTCTTACCTTTATCAAAGCACAGAGCTTACAGATCTTACCTCTTTTAATAACAAATTCTCACTTTTACCTTTCTTAGGGCACAAAGCTTCTGAATCTTACCTCTTTTCTTCAGATATGATCTCGTTTCTTCAGATCGGGCTTCTTTCTTTAGCACAGAGCTTTATAAATCAAGTAGAATATTGCGCACTAGGGCACAGATCTATGCACACAGCTTTCACAATCTCAGGTTGAATCTTTGGACAAAGCTTCTTCTTTCTCAATTCCCAACAATCACAGTTTCAGGTTCCGGAAACAAAACCATTTGTTGGCATAGGGGTAGACCCAAGGTTCAACACTACAACAACACACCAAAAAATCCCTAACTACTGACCGTTTCGGTAACACTTGCGAAGCAGATGAAGTCTCACCCGAGGTAGAGGTAGGGGTGGTTGCAAGACTTAGGTGTTTGCAACCTTAGCTGGGACACAAATCTACGATTCTAACACTTAATAAAGCACTCAACACCGTCAGTTCCTCAATATCCAAGCAATATCCACTTCGCTAATAGAATAGAGCTTCGCAGTACTCACACTAATATATTGTATTCAAGCACTCAGCATAGGAAAATAGATCAAATCGAGTAGATCAGGCACTAAATATAACCATATAGATTATATATAACATTCTCACATCTAATAAGCACAAAGCATAAGTAGATTTATCTAAATACATCTAAGCACTTAGCAAATAACATGTAAATCACATAAGACAAAGCAAAAAGCATTATAACACAGGATTTATGTGGTTCATGCCCACCCTGGCCTACGTTCACCAACTCTTATTCTTTATAGTCTTCAGTCAATCAGTTACAAGCACAGATCCTCAAAACCCTTACTCCGCACAGTACAGAAGATATGCATAGCTCGCTAGATCCTTCTTCCTTGCACTACAAAACAAATCTTTCTACAGTATCGCACAAGGACTTGCACTCAGCTCTGCAAGTCTTACATAGAATGCACAAAGTCCTTAGAATCCACACTAGCACTTAGCCTTTATCACTTAGCTTACCAGCCTATTAGTTCTCTTTCTACATTGCCTAGCCTTCTATTTATACTTTACAAAATAGGCCTAAACATGTGTAAAACCCATGGACCGACATCCCAATCTCGTTACATTATCCCCAAAAACCCAAAAGGACCCAAAAGTGGGCCGAGATCCCTTGATCTCCGTTTCGTCTTGCACTCCTCCTTCGATAGGCTTTCAAAGTCCCAACATACGTCAATATGACCAAGAATCTCCCAAAACTTGGTCAAGGGCCAACAAGAATTGCATATCTTCTGATGAACCTAAGATAGTATCATATATGCCCAAACATCGAGTGCAATTGTTTAACACTTGTAGGTGGTTGTATGTTTAGGATAACCACAACTTAGCTAGGTTCACCATGACTCTTTCCTGAAAAATAATGTGTCCTAGAAGGTTGTCGTGTGGTACAAACAAAATACACTTCCTTAGGTTCAAAGATATATGTAATTCCCGACATCTATCAAACATAAACCATAGTATCCCTACATGCTCCTTCAACAAACTATATATAGTCCAATCATCCATGTAGACTTCTAGAAACTTGAGTATGAAGTCACAAAATGCTGCTATAACGATCCTGGAGAAGACTGTTCGAGAATTATTTAAGACAAAGGGCATCACATGTTGATTAAGGTTAGTTTTCATTGATGTGAACCCTTGAAGAAAGCCCTATAGCACAAAGGTTTGGGTAATGGACCCAATATTGTTTTATGTAAATATGACTCATTATTGTTTTTCATGGTTGATAATAAGTAAATATGGATGAACTCCAAAGTGGTCCCCTTATGGTGAAAGCCCTCATGGGAAGACGCTTTGTGGAGTAAGAGAACCCATGGTTAATTGTGGAATAATGAGATGAAGGACAATGAAATTTTCAGGGAAACTATCCTAGATGAATAGTTCTTTTCATGCCATTCCCATTGGTATGTAGAATGTCACATAAATCCTCATGGTTAGAGATTTATGACCATGTGAAGTTGGAGAACCCGGGTTTGGGTAATGGACCCAAGTTTGTTTGATGGATAACGGTATGATTTTTTCTATATTTGAATGTAATACTATTCTATATGGATATTACATGTCATTCCATTTTTGGTGGTATGTGGAATGTCACATAATGCCTCACGGTTTGAGAGTTATGGCCTTACGAAGTTGGAGGACCCTCATATGTCATCTAGAAGCCCCAAAAGGTCAAAGTAGTCAAAGTGGATTAAGAGATTTTAAAAGGTAAATAATAAAGTGAAGTGATGAGTGTATTATAATTCAAAGTGAATACAAAATAAAGTATTTCAATAATTAATTTAATGGAGAAATTAGAAGTGGGTTAACCCTAAAATAAGGAAAGTGGGCCAAGTGACCTAGAAGATGTTTTTAAAGAAGCTACTTGGAGAGTATAAATAAGAGGTAAGGCTCCCTCATTTTAATTAAACTTGAGAATATTGAATATCTATAGGTGTCTGAGGTAACCAAGGATATCTAAGCCGAATTTCTGAGGGAAGGTGAAGAAAAGAAGGCCGAAATGCAAGGAAGGATAAATTCTTTTGATGGTGCTTTCTAAGGTATGTTATTTTCAGGTCATGTCACCATCTTCACTATAAATTGTTTTCTATAATGATTCAGATCTTGAGATTTCTATTAAAGTGAGAAAACATATCCAAGTATCTATGGTTAAAAATTTAGCTTGTGGGTCGTTTTATTTTGGGAGTTACGCTCTGTGGAAAATAGGGTTTGTGGCCAGTCCTGAAACTAGTCAAAATCAAGTGTTTCGGGTAAAAACGTCATAACTTCTTCATAACATATCCAAATTCAATGCGACCAAATGTGTTGGTTAGTTTATAGTTTATAGTATTCGGTGTAACAGTTTCAGATCATTTCATCAAATATTTTGTGCAGGGTACGCTCTACAAGATCACTCTCTAGAATAATCCATAATTAAGCAAGGTATGCCATTTTTGCTATAAATCCTTTTTTGAGAGGTTCCATGTAGTGCCACTTGGAAGAATTGCACAAAACACACTGAAGAACATTGTGTATCAGTTTCAGATCTTTATACATTACAGGTTCAAATTTATGATTACTTCAAGTTAGGGTTGTTGACTAATCCAAAACCAGACATGTGAGACTAAAGAAAAGTTTGATGAAAATTCTAGTCTCTTGTTGTTAAAGTTAAGGAAGTTTTGTAGTAATGTTATCATATACACTAGGTCTATTACAGAGCTACAAATAAGATTTGGATGATGAAATTGATGAGGGATTTTGGTTGAGGTACATGTTGAGTACATGGTTGAGACAAGTAGTTGATGAGTTGGCACATACATGAGGTGTATAGTTGATGATGCTGGTACATATTGATGAGTCATAGTTGATGAGTAGTTGACACATGATTGGTACATACTTGGTACATGGTTGGATGCACTTTTTTATGGTACATGTTGATTACAGGTTGGTGCATGGTTGATGCACTTGTTTATGGTACAGATTGATTACAGGTTGAGGTACAGGTTGATGCATGGTTGATGCATTGTTCAGATTTATTGGTACAGGTTTAAAATGGTATATCTCACAATGATAGTGTGAGCGTGGTTCCATCATTCTACTTCTACTTCAGGGTGGCAGGACGGGGCAAGGACAGGTGGTTGTAGCCACCTTCCGATTGTAGCTGAAGAAGATAGGGGGTTGTAGCGTCCTTCTGGTTGTAGACAGAGAATTGGGGAGTTGGATATTCCCTCAGGTTGTAGCCTGATAAACTAGGGGGTTGGAGCCTCCTTCCAGTTGTAGCTGGAAAACAAAGGAAGTTATTGCTTCCAATGAATGTAATTATTCAAAACATATAAGAAAAAATATTTTGTGGTTTTCTCCCAATTTGAGTTTCCACGTAAAACACTGGTGTACTGTGTATGTGTGTGATTGTTTATTTTTTATTGCTCATTATTGGATAATAATTCTACAATGATATAACATTTGAATAAAAAAGATTATAATTATGCTATTACTGATTCACCCCCCCTCTCAGTAATCCAACAATTGGTATCATAAATCCGTTTAACCACTGAAAGGTAGATCATGGAGAGTACCAACTCATATAAAAATGGAATACCACAGTTTGATGGACATAAGTATGCTTTTTGAAGCATAAGGATGAAGACATATATACAGGCACAGATATTTCAAGTTTGGAAATCAATTGTAGATGGATACACAACACCAAGAGTTCCACCAACAAATGACAAAGCAGTGAAACTCGGTGAGAATAATTCCAAAGCCAAAAATTCTCTTTTGAATGGTCTCAGTGATACGGTATTCACCAAAATTGCACATTGTAAATCTTATAAGAGATTTGGGACAATATTCAAAATATTTATGAAGGAGATTCAAAAGTCAAAGAAACAAATCTTCAAACTTACAGAGGTCAGTTTGAACAACTAAAAATGAAGGAACATAAAGATATCATAGCCTACTTCTTACGAGTCGATGTAACAATGAATGCAATCATAGGATTGGGAGAAGAAATCAAAGAATTTTTAATTGTTCAAAAGGTACTAAGATCTCTTCCTATGAGAATCAACCCTAAGATATCAACACTAGAAGAAAGATCGGATCTAAACTCAATAAGAATGGACGAACTGCATGGAATCTTCACAGAATATGAGATGAGAACTAAACAAGAAAATAAATATGTAAAAGAAGTAGCCTTCAAAGCATCCAAAAGATCAAAGAAAAAGAAAAAGGAACAAGAAGAATATAGCAGGAACAATGACGTCTTGAAAGATGATGAAGAAGTGGCCAACTTCGTCAAAAGACTAAACAAGGGAACCAATGGTAGGTATAGAGGTAAGATTCCTTTAATTTGTTTTAATTGTGTTGGTATTGTTCATTTTTCTAACAAATGTCCTCATAAGAAAAAGAGAAATGATGAAGGTTACTCAAAAGGAAGACAAACATATAAAGGTGAAAGAACCACAAAGAAAGTTTTGAAGAAAATCTTTTGCACCAAATAAGACATCTCATCATCAGATGAAGATGAAGTCATTAATAATGAAACAAGGAGAGTTCTATTCATGGAAGTAAAAGAATCTGAAGAAGAATATGAAGAAGCATGTGAAGAAGAAATTGAAGAGGCAGAAGTTGACTTCCAAGAAGAATTAATGAGTTCCATAGAAGTTATCAGAAGAGAAAAGAAGAAAAACAAGAAACTACAAGCATAACTAGATAAGAAAAAAGACACTCAAGAACTACAACAAATGATCATAAAATTGAAGGTTCAAATAGAATAAGATAAAAGAATTGAAGAAGCACTCAAAGAACAACTAGAAGGAAAGGACATGATCATTGGAAACCTAGAAGCAGAGATTGTCACACTAAGAAAGGATATTCAAAAGAAAATTCTGCAGAATAGCTCAAAAGTTCTAGATGACATTATCAACAGTAAAAAATCTCATATTGACAAGTCTGGACTTGGATACAATTAGACAGAAAAGGGATCAAGCTCCAAAACAACAGAGCAAGAAACAAATCCAAAAATCTATGCAGAAACAATCAAAGGGGATAAAAAGATATACAAGGAAGATTACAGGGACACTCCTCCACCAAGAAGATTCAGATTTCAAAATCAACAATAGCTAGACATGCCTTAAGAAGAAGAAGGATTCATAAGAGCACTTCCTTTCAGAAGATCTTAAACTACCTGGTATCAAACTATATTTTTTGGCTTATGTTAGGCATGTAATAATTTTGGACATAAAGCTGTAAATTGCAGAGCTAACAACATGAACAATAACTACTTTGAGAGACATACACAAAGGGGTTATTCAAGAAGACCTAGTGAAACACAGAGACAAAGTTACAATAGGTTTGAATCTTTGAGCACTGAAGTGGAATGTTACAAATGTAACAATTTTGGACACATGGCCAAAAATTGCAGAATGATAGTCCCTCCTAAAAAACCTCAACAGAGTCACAAACAAGAAGCTCAGAAAATGACATGGATAAGAAAGCAAGATCAGTATAGCAATGAAGAATGCACAGTCGCTCTACAAGCTAAACAAAAGAAACGTGGTTGGTATGTTGACAATGGATGTTCAAAACATATGGTAGGTGATAGAGACAAGTTTCTTACATTCCAAAAGGAAAGATATGGAATAGTCTCCTTCGGAAATGATGATTCAGCCAAAATCATTGGAAAAGGCATAGTCTAAATTGGGAACAAGAATGAAAAGGCAGAAAATGTTCTACTAGTAGAAGATATGAAACACAATATTTTAAGTGTGAGTCAAATGTGTGACCAAGGTCATAAAGTTACTTTCGATTGACAAAAGTGTGAGATAAGAAAAGAAGGTTCAGGGAAATTTATCGCTACAACTCCAAGAACTTCAAACAACATATATGTGTTAAGAAAAATTGGAAATGAAAAGTGTTGTCTAGGAAAGGAATACGAAAGTTGGCTATGGTACAGAAGAATGGGTCACATGCATTTTGATAACCTTTTCAAAGTCAACAAAAGAGAGGCAGTCAGAGAAATGCCCCATATCACGAAACCAACCAACACTTTATGCAAGCATTTCCAACAAGGACAACAAACAAAGACTAGGTTCAAATCAAAGGAATATTCAACAACAAAACCATTGGAAATTGTGCATACTGATGTAGTTGGACCAACTACAACAAAAGGCTTAAAAGGTGAGAGATACTTTATGTTATTAGTTGATGATTATACAAGAATCACTGCAGTTTATTTTCTCAAGAACAAGTCAGAATCTTTTGAAAACTTCAAGATCTACAAGGAAATGGTTGAAAATGAGATGGATTCAAGAATCAAATGCTTAATATCAGATAATGGACGAGAATTCACCTCAAATGAATTTATGGACTACTGCAACAATCATGGAATAAAAAGACAATTCTCCATCGCTAGGACACCTCAACATAATGGAGTTGTTGAAAGAAAGAACAAGACAATACAAGAAATGGCTCGAAAAATACAACAATTCACATTCAAAACAAAGTAACGCTAAAAAACAATACTGATAAAACTCCCTACGAGTTATGTAAAGGAAGACCAACAAATGTGAAGCACTTTAAAGTTTTTGGAAGCAAATGCTACATCAAAAGAGAAGATGGCAAAATGGGAAAGTTTGATTCTCATGTGGACAAAGGAATACTTGTTGGTTACTCAAGTACAAGGAAATAATACAAGTGTTACACTCTAATATTAAAAAAAGTTGTGGAAAGCATCAATGTAACAATTGATGAAATAGACAGATTAGAATCAAAGGAAGAAGAAAACAAATCAATGGAACAACTTTTCGAAGAAGAAGATGAAAAATAAGTAGAAGAGGAAGATGAAGATGAAGAGAATCCAACAGAATCATAAGAGCAAGTTCAACAAGTATATCAAAAGACACCTAGCAAACGAGTGCAGAAGAATCATCCTTTAGATCAAATTATTGGAAACAAAGATGCAGGAGTTGAGACTAGAAGAAAAATCCATTCACAAGAACAAACACACCTAGCACTCTTATCTACAATTGAACCAAACTATTTTGAATAAGCCAGCAAGGATGAATTTTTGAATAAGGCCATGGATGAATAATTTGATCAAATAGAGAAAAATGACACTTGGGAATTGGTTCCAAGACCAAAGAATAAGAATGTGATCAACACAAAATGGGTTTTCAGGAATAAATTGAATGAATATGGACAAGTTACAAGGAACAAAGCTATATTGGTATGTAAAGGATATGCACAGATTGAAGGAATCGACTTTGAAGAGACATTTGCCCCAGTTGCCAGAATGGAAGCAATCCATTTTATTTTAGCTTATGCATGCTCCAAAAATGTTAAAGTATATCAGATGGACATAAAATCATCTTTTCTGAATGGGGAACTTGAAGAAGAAGTCTACATTGAACAACCAGAAGGATTTGAGTTATCAGAGAACATAGACTATGTGTGTAAATTAAAGAAGACCTTGTATGGTCTAAAATAGGCTCCTAGAGCATGGTACTCCAGACTCGATAAGTGTCTACATCATGTAGGGTTCATAAAATGAAGTGCAGACAACAACCTCTACATCAAGGTAAGTCAAGGTAATATTTTATTAATTGAAGTTTATGTTGATGATATTATTTTTGGTAGTGATGATGACAAGTTAAGCCAGAAATTTGCAAAAGACATGCATAATGAATTTGAAATTTCATTACTTAGAGAACTATCCTTCTTTCTGGGACTTCAGATACGTCAAAGAAACCAAGGAATTTTATTTCTCAAACCAAGTATATCAGAGAAATGCTAAAGAGGTTTGGAATGGAAGATTGCAAACCAGTTATCACTCCCATGCAAACCATTTGTAAGTTGAGAAAAGATGATGATTCAAAGTCTACATATGAAAGGCAATACAGGTCGATGATTGGCAACCTACTATATGTGACAACATCCAGACCAGATGTTATGTAGGCAGTTGGACGGGTGGCACAATTTCAAGAAACACCAAAGGAATCACATGTATTAGAAGTAAAGAGGATCTTCAAATATATAAAAGGAACAAAAGAGTTTGAATTCTGGTATCCAAAAGGAAAATATCTATCACTTATTGCCTACACATATGTAGATTGGGAAGGTTGTATTGATGATCGACGAAGCACCAGTGGAGCAACGTTATACTTAGGTGCGTGTTTTGTATCATGGCTAAGCAAGAAACAATCATCAGTATCTCTATCTATAGCCGAGGCAGAGTATATGGTAGCAATGGCATGTTGTACATAGATTCTTTGGATGAAACAAACTTTGACAGATATACAGGTTGAGTATGATGAGCCCATTCCAATATATTGTGATAATACAAGTGCCATCAATATCTCAAAAATACCGGTGATGCACTCCAAGATGAAGCACATTCCAATCAAGTATCACTTTTTACAGGAACAGGTTGCAGAAAATAACATCAGAGTTGAGTATGTGGGAACAAAATAACAAGTGGAAGACATATTTACAAAACCACTTCCACAAGAAGCCTTTGAATATCTTCACCAAAGACTTGGAGTTATTTCTACTCCAAAATGAATGTTTTTTGAATGCTTATATTGTATGTATTAGATGTACATGAGGAAACACCATAAGAGGAAAGTTAAGTGATCCATATGAATATCGGTGGCCACCCACCTTTTCCAACTAGCTCAAAAAAGTTTTCTGACAATTTTGACAATTTACTATTTTTAGCAGTTTTAACTTCCGGGGCCATTTTGAGGGCCTAAATGAAGGTTTTTTGGGATCGAGCTCCTAAATGATATCCAAAGGAATACTAAGCCCCAAAAATGAATCTCCTCGATGATACCTTTCCAACGTGCTATCACAAGCCTAAAACAAATATCGTATGCAAAAGTTACGACCCCGAGAAGTTGATGTACTAACTTACCCAAATGGGGCCCACATGACTTTTGGCGCTTCATCTCCTAGGGTTAGGTTTTTGGATGTCTACGTTTTTTTTCATTCTTGTTTATTGTAAAAATTCCTTCAGATCCTCCTTTTAATCTTCTTCTTCTGAATGCGCACAACCATCACATCTATTCTTAGAGATAAGCTGCCACCATTCCAACAAGCTTGTTTCCGCTGCATTTTACAGTTTCATCTTATTTCGTTATTGAATAGAAAACCAGTTTTAATGTGTCTTTGTTATTTTGTGTTAAGCACCAGTTAATAATATGTATTCATTTCATTCTACTCATAAAATCTGGATTGGTGGTATCAGAGCGATCTGTTCCTTGTTGTCTTAATGCATGTCCCCAACGAGGTCAGAGTACAAAGAGTTGGGTCTCGAGCTTGTTTCTCTTGAGGACAGAAGCTATCGCATGTCCAATCGACCTCTCATGGCAGGAGAAAATGAAGATGATGGGACAAGATATCCTTTCAAAATTTTGATTGAGGAATCCTTCACACAACAAAGGAACAAGATGATGGATAGTTTCGCGCAAATCCTTTGATAGCTACCAATAGGCGACGCATCTTATTCAAACGAAGGCACTGCCCCCTTCAAGGTAAAAATAAACTTCGATATTCCTATTTTTGAAGGTCAGGTAGATGTAGATGATGTAGACAAGTGGTTGAATCTACTAGAAGGGTATTTTTCTATCTGTAACTTTTCGAATAGAGAAAAGATTACTTTTGCGCTCCTCAAAGCCATTCCCCATGTCAAATATTGGTGGGAAACCTTCTGTGATCAAAAGGAAATAGAGAAAACCTCATTATTTTTAGTCATGACCACCTGGGAATCCTTCAGGGATGGTATTAAGGAACAATACTACCCTATTGGAAGTTACGATGACCTGTATACCAAATGGACCACACTGCGGAAAGAAAGAGACCAAGCAGTGTCAGATTTCACAAATATCTTCCATACCTTGCATACCAAGATGGGTATCAAAGATTCAGAGAGACATTTGGTGCTCAAGTATCACATTTATCTGCATAGATACATCCAGAACAAAATGGAATTTATGGACATCTCATCTTTGGGCACGGCCTACTGATATTCCATCAAAATCGAGCAGAAGCTCAAACAAAAGACACGACAATTTGGGCCTAGGAACCCCTCACAACAAAATCCAGGAAAGGGCGTCCCCAACCCACAGAACAAAGGAAAGAGAAAATATGGACAATATCAGTACTACCAGTCCAAGCCGCAAGAAAAGAAGGACACCAGAAAGACAAAGAAAGATATTGAGAAGTGGTGCAAATTCAATAAGAGCCTTTGGCATAACATTGTCGACTACTGCTCAAAACATTCATTGTTGGCCGAAGTGAAAGCCTCTGAATCAGATGTAGATTATGACTCTGAGATAGAACTAGAAAGGGGAAGACAGATCATTGACGTGGAACCCAGTTCCACCGTTGCTACCACCAAGCTCTAGCCTAGTGAACCAAACGAGCCAAAAGAAGGAGAGCACCTCTTCCATTCATATATGTGGGTAAAAGGCACCCCATTGCACTTCATTGTTGATAGCGGTAGCCAGAAGAACCTCATCTCAGTAGAGGTCATCTAATGGCTGGCCCTACCAACAATGCCACACCCACAACCCTACACCATTGGATGGATCTGCCAAGGAAGCAATCTCTGTGTCAGCCAAAAGTGCCAACTGTCGTACGACATAAATCCCTTCAAAGACGAGGTATTGTGTGATGTTGCTCCTCTCGAGTTTGTGATGTTCTTTTGGGCCAACCTTATTTATGGAAACGTCATGTTGTATATGAGTCTAGGCCTTGTAGTGTTATTATTACTTTGAACAAGAAATTGTATAGGATACCCGAGGCAGTCCCACCTAATGCTATTTCCTTGATCTCTGCTAAGCAATGCATGAAGGTCATTTCTCAGATGGGGAATTTTGTCTTCTTCGTGATTCACTCTTAGAATAAGCAAAAGATCACAGCCACATCTAGGGTCTCTATGGCCAACCTCTTCACATAGCAGAAGCAAGTAGATAAGGTCATGGAATAATACTCAGATATCTTCTCCTCACCTACAGGGGTACCTCTACACTGCCAGGTCAAGCACCCCATCGATCTAACCCCTGGCATATCGCTTCCCAATGGGCCAGTCTATCATCGCTCTTTGTTAGAGAATGAGGAGATCAAGTGACATATACAAGAACTTCTCCACAAGGGGCACATCCTCCCTAGTTCATCACATTGCTGGAGCCCAATCGTGCTGGTACAGAAGAAATATGGAACCTAGAGACTCTGTATGGATTATTGGGCTCTGAATAAAATCACAGTCAGAAACCAATACCCGATTCCCTGAATCGACGACCTCCTTGATCAACTCACGGGGGCCAAATACTTCAGTAAGATTGATCTTAAGTCTGGCTACCACCAGGTCCCGATAGATAAGACAGATGTATAGAAGACTGCCTTCAAGTCAAAGGAAGGCCTTTTTGAATGGTTGTTCATGCCCTTTGGTTTCACAAATGCTCCAGCTACTTTCATGAGGATGATGGATGATATCCTGTGACCATTCACCAATACTTTTGTAGTGGTGTATCTGGATGACATTCTAATTTACAACAATACTTGGTTTGAAAACTTACAACATATTCAACAGGTTCTGCACACCCTTCGACAACACAAGCTATATGCCAACTTGGAAAAATTCTCCTTTGTCATGGACAGGGTCCATTACCTAGGCTACATCATTGATCAACATAGCGTACATGTGGATCTAGCCAAGATCCAAGTCATCCGTGACTGGCCAACCCCAACAACACTCACTGAGCCTCAGAGCTTCTTGGGCCTTGACAATTTCTATCGCAGGTTTGTGTTGGGATTCTCCCATATTGCATGGGCCCTCAGCCAAATAAACAGGGGTGGTGGTAAGGAAAAAATTGCATGGGATCGGTCCCAACAACAAACATTTGATGATTTGAAGCAGCACTTGTGCTCAACACCAATACTTTCACTACCAGACCTACAACATCCCTTTGAGATTGAGACAGATGCTTCACTATGTTGTGGGCGCCGTTCTCACTCAGCACGGCCACCCTGTGGCCTATCATAATGAGACACTGTCAGATACTGTCCGTAAGTACCCTAATTATGACAAAGAAATGTAATCCATTGTGCAAGCCTGCTGCCAGTGGAGACATTACATTCTTGGGAAGGAGACAATCATCCACATTGATCATAAGCCACTGCAGTTCATGCAGACACAAGGAAAATTACAGAATTCCATCATCAAAAGTGGTCCACATACTTGCAACAATTCCACCTCAACATCAAGTATAAAACAGGAAGAACCAATTGCATCGTTTATTGCCTCAGCAGACTGCTAGTCATGACACTCACCACGGTGCCAGACTCTTGCGGACATGAGACATCTGGATGGCCCCAACTCTATGAGACAGGACCTGACTTCTCCACCACCTACCAAATGTTGGGTGCAAACGCAGTTGTTGATAATTTCCATCTTCAAGATGGGTTTTTGTGTCATCTAGGCCATATATGTGTTCCATCAAGTGAGAGAGAGAAGTTGATCTGAGAAGCCCACTACAGTCGAGTGGAAGGACACTTTGACGTCGAAAAGACAATGGCGATGCTACATAAACATTTCTAATGGCTTAAACTTTGAGAGGAGGTCAACAAGTATATTAGGTCCTACACTGCCTGTGCTATTTCCAAACTGACCACTAAGAAACATGGCCTGTACACCCATCTTCCTACTCTTGATAGGCCATGGGAATCCATCTCAATGGATTACATGTCGAGCCTCCCATCCACCAAGCGGGGAAATGACTATTTTTTTGTGGTTGTTGATCACTTTTCTAAGATGGCGATTTTGGTTGCCTGCAAGAAGAGCATCACATCAGAGGCCACTGCCAATATCTTCTTTGAACAAGTCTGGGTACATTTTGGAATCCCACAAACCATTGTCTCATATCAGGATAGTATATTTCTCATCACATTCTGGTCAAGCCTCTGGTCACTGCTGGACACCAAGCTCACCAAATCCACGGGCTTCCAGCCCCAGACAGATGACCAAGTTGAGGTTGTAAATTGAATGATTGTGCATATCCTTCACATGTATAATTCAAAGCACCCTCTCACATGGGATCAGAGCCTTCCCTATGTCTAGCATAGATACAATCGATCCCTGGATAGCTCAACCAGCCACAACCCCTTTTAGGTGGGGTTGGGATTCCAATCATTGGGTCCCATAGATGTTGCACTTCCCCTTGTAGTCACCTCGACCAACTTATCTCCTTCTCCAGCTGAAGATGACAAATCCACCCATTTCATTGAGTGGATCCATCACATCCACCAACAGGCTCAGGATATCCTACAGAAGTCCAATGACAAGTACAAACAGCGCCATGATCAACATCGGGTGCCACATAAGTTCCAGGTGGGTGACAAAGTTTGGTTGCACTTGTAGAAAGAACGCCTTACAGGACCCCATCAGAAGCTTCACCCACTCTTTTATGGGCCATACACTATTACTAAGGCCTTGGTCGATAATGCTTTTGATCTCAACATTCCTCCTTTCCTTGGCCTGCACCCAGTGTTCAACGTGGATCTTCTTCACCCTTATTTCCCACCATTATTGGACACCTCAGAAGTAGCAGAACAAATGGCACCAATATAGCTCAACCCAAACTACATACAACAAGAATACAATGATAATTTTGTGGACATATATATCAAGGGAACTCGACAACAAAGGATCCAACTTTATCGAGTCATCAAAGCAGGGCAACTCCTGCACCAAGGCAAGTGGCTCACCTGGGGCTAAATTCAGTAGAAAATTCCTCATCCGATGGGGGAACTCAAAGAAATGGAGACCATTTATTCCTAAGGAGGGAGGATTGATCCATATGGATATCGGTGGCCACCCACCTTTTCCAACTAGCTCAAAACAATTTTTTGACAATTTTGGCAATTTACTATTTTTAGTAGTTTTAACTTCTGAGGCCATTTTGAGGGCCTAAATGAAGGTTTTTCATGATAGATCTCCTCAATAATAGTTGAAGGCATGATTGAGCCCCCAAAATGAATATCCTTTATGATACCTTTCCAACGGGCTATCACATGCCTAAAACGGAGATCATATGTAAAAGTTACGACCCCGAGAAGTTGATGTACTAACTTACCCAAACGGGGCCCACATGACTTTTGGCGCTTCATCTCCTAGGGTTAGGTTTTTGGATGTCTAGGGCTTTTGGAATTCTTGTTTATTGTAAAAATGCATTCAGAGCCTCATTTTAATCTTCTTCTTCCGAATGCACACAATCGTCACATCTCTTCTCAGAGATAAGCCACCACCATTCCAGCAAGCTTGTTTCCGCTGCATTTTACAGTTTCAGCTTATTTCGTTATTGAATAGAAAACTAGTTTTACTGTATCTCTGTTATTTTGTATTAAGCACCTGTTAATAATATTTATTCATTTCTTTCTACTCATAAAATCCGGATCATTCAGTCAAGGGGAGTAGCCCTAGATGGAAATATACCTTTGCCATTGATGACAAAGGAGGAGAGATTTATCAGATGTAGAGGACAGAGGCATGGTTCCAAGGGGTACATATTTATCAGATGTAGAGGACAAAGGCATGGTTCCAGGGGGAGCATGAGTGATATGATTTTAGTATTGCATCCTAGTGTTTCCATCAATGCCAAAGGGGGAGATTGTTGATTAAGGTTGGTTGACATTGATGTCAACCCTTGCAGAAATCCCCGTAGCACAATGGTTTGGGTAATGGACCCAAGATTGTTTGATTTAAATATGACTCATAATTTTTTTTTCATGTTTTATAATAATTAAATATGTATGAACTCCAAAGTGGTCCCCTTATGGTGAAATCACTCACGGGAAGACGCTTTGCGGAGTAAGAGAACCGATGCTTAATTATGGAATAATGAGATGAAGGAAAAATAATTTGTCAAGGAAACTATCCTATATTGATAGTGCTTTTCATGCCATTTCCAGTGGTATGTATAACGTCACATAACTCCTTATGGTTAGAGAGTTATGACCATGTGAAGTTGGAGAACCCAGGTTTGGGTAATGGACCCAAGTTTGTTTGATGGATAAAGGTATGATTTTTTCTATATTTGAAGGTAATACTATTCTATATGGATAATAAATTTCATTCCATTTCTGGTGGTATGTGGAATGTCACATAACTCCTCACGGTTTGAGAGTTATGGCCTTACGAAGTTGGAGGACCCTCATATGCCATCTAGAAGCCCTAAAAGGTCAAAGTAGTCAAAGTGGTTTAAGAGATTTTAAAAGGTAAATAATAAATTGAAGTGATGAGTGTATTATGATTCAAAGTGAATAGAAAATAAGTTTTTCAATAATTAATTTAATGGATAAATTAGAAGTGGTTTAACCCTAAAATAAGGAAAGTGGGCCAAGTGACCTAGAAGATGTTTTTAAGGAAGCTATTTGGAGAGTATAAATAAGAATCAAGGCTCTCTAATTTTAATTACACTTGAGAATATTGAATATCTATAGGTTTATGAGATAACCAAGGATATATAAGCCTAATTTCTGAGGGAAGGTGATGAAAAGAAGGCCGAAATGCAAGGAAGGATAAATTCTTTTGATGGTGCTTTCTAAGCTATGTTATTTACAGGCCATCTCACCATTTTCGCTATAATTTTTTTTCTATAATGATTCAGACCGTGAAATTTCTATTCCATTGAGAAAACATACCCAAGTATCTATGGTAAAAAATTTAGCTTGTGGGTCGTTGTATTTTGGGACTTACACTCTATGGAAATAGGGTTTGTGGCTAGTCCTGAAGCTAGTCAAAAACAGGTTTTTCAGGTAAAAACGTCATAACTTCTTCATAACAGATCCAAATTTAGTGAGACCAAATGTGTTGGTTAGTGTATAGTATTTAGTATGCAGTATAATAGTTTTAGATCAATTCAACGAATATTTCATGTGCGGCACGCTCTACAAGGGCGCTCTCTAGAATAAGCCATAATTCAACAAGGTATGCCATTTTTGCTGTAACGCCTTTTCTGAGAGGTCCCAAGTAGTGACACCTAGAGGAATTGCATTAAACACATTGAAAAACATTGTGTATCAGTTTCAGATCTTTATACATTACAGGTTCAAAGTTATGATTACTTCAAGTTAGGGTTGTTGACTAATCCAAAACTAGGCATGTGAGACTAAAGAAAAGTTT
>ML790718.1:631391-671970 GCA_009831015.1 Picea engelmannii
TCAAGTTAGGGTTGTTGACTAATCCAAAACTAGGCATGTGAGACTAAAGAAAAGTTTGATGAAAATGCTAGTCTCTTGTTGTTAAAGTTAAGGAAGGTTTGAAGGAATGTGATCATATACACCAGGTCTATTACAGAGCTACACATCAGATTTGAATGATGAAATTGATGAGGGATTTTGGTTGAGGTAAATGTTGAGTACATGGTTGAGACAAGTAGTTGATGAGTTGGCACATACATGAGGTGTATAGTTGATGATGTTGGTACATACTTGGTACATGGTTGGATGCACTTGTTTATGGTACAGGTTGTTTAGTATAAGTTGGTGCATGGTTGATGCACTTGTTTATGGTACAGGTTGATTACAGGTTGAGGTACAGGTTGATGCATGGTTCATATTTATTGGTACATGTTGATTACAGGTTGAGGTGTAGGTTGATGCATGGTTCATATTTATTGGTACAGGTTTATAGCGGTACATCTCAGAGTGATAGTGTGTTAGTGGTTCCATCATTCTACTTCTTCTTCAGGGTGGTAGTATGAGGCAAGGATAGGTGGTTGTAGCCACCTTCCGGTTGTAGCCAAAGAACATAGGGGGTTGTAGCCTCCTTCTGGTTGTAGCCAGAGAATTGGGGAGTTGGAGCTTCCCTCAGGTTGTAGCCTAAGAAACTAGGGGTTTGGAGCCTCCTTCCAGTTGCAACTAGAAAACAAAGGAAGTTGGTGCTTCCAATGAATTTAATTCTTCAAGATATATAAGAAAAAGCATTCTGTAGTTTTCTCCCGATTTGGGTTTCCACGTAAAACAATGGTGTACTGTGTATGTGTGTATTTTTTTATTTCTTAATTCTCATTAATGGATAATAATTCTACATTAATATAACATTTGAAGAAAAAGGATTATAATTACGCTATTACTGATTCACCCCCCCTCTCAATAATCCAACATCACATTATACATGAATTATCCCCACTCAGTTATGAATTTGGTATTACTCTTGTCTTATTCTGAAATTTTGACTCAGTGATACCCCAAGAATCCATCTGTAAATGAATAACATTCTTTGCTTGAAACTTGATCTAACACCTCATTGTTGAAGGGTATAGAAAAAGGATCGTGCACACATAAATAATTCAGACTCCTGTAGTCAACATATGCTTGTATGTATTTTGTATCCTTCTTGCTCTGTATTACTATGGGGATAACCCACTCTGCTTCTTTGACAAGAAAGATTAGTCTCGCCGCAAGCATTTTGTGCAATTCCTTCTTGACCTTCTCTTTTACCTTGGGATTGAGATGATACGGTATGTGCTTCATGTATTTTGAGTAAGGTTTTAGCTCTATCTTCATCTCTCCCATGGCTCCTTTTATGCCTTTCAGTTCTGATAAGGTTTTTGTGAATAAGTCCTCATATTCCCGCAACAAGCTCTGGACCTCATTCATGGTTTTCTCATCCTAGTAATATCCTATGGAATCTATCTTAGGATTCTCTTCACTCCCTATATTTACTTTCCACAACTTTAGGGGATGGTTATAGGAGATGTAGGTATGACTTGGTATAGTGTCCTGAATTTCTCTAGTACCTTCAATTTATTTTATATTTAGGTTTCTAATCTCTTCAGATTCATTGGATTATTCCAGGCCTTTATCAATTTCACAACAAGCTAAAGGTATTTCAATAGGGTTGTGGCCTAGATTGGACTGAAGAAAATGGACATGATTAGAACATACTACTAGGATTTATCATTGTTTACAAATGCCAGTAAATAGAATCTTTCGAATTCTTTGAAGGATTAATTGAATATTAGGGGACTTACCAACGAAGGAGAAATCTTTGCAAATTTGGTCTTTTAAGGTCTACCAATAGATTTTTTTTCTTATAGTCTCTACATGTGTGTACCAGTATTTTGGGATCACACCTAGAAAGTGGAAAAATAGATAAAACCATAGCTGAGAGGGTACTTCCACAACTCACCATTTATTTAAGCAGTGCTCAAGATGCACTCTGGGGTTAGACTTCCCATCAAACAATTACGTACCTTGAAAAACTAGGATCATATTTTCTTTCAACTGATTGTTACTGATGAATATGCATCGAATAACTCTCTTTGCACCCTCCCAATCAAGATTCAAGGCTATGTGAGTGGCCCACCATCTAGATGGGGTATCCTTCAAGGCTATATTAAAAACTGACATTCTTTGATTAGGTGCAACTTTTCCTTCTATGTCGGTGAGAAAGTTGTCCAAGTATGAAGTACCATCATATGTTGGGTGATTCCTTATCTCCATTCCAATCCATATCATTGACTTGATAGTTGTGCAACATCTTGAGAATATTTCGTATGAACCTTCCTGCCAACTGTCAAAAGCCAGTTATGAGTCCTCGTCAGCTGACTGTATGCTCCTCCAACTTACAGATCCATCTGCAGTGGGGTTAATATAATCTAGCCTCATCCCTGTTGTTATGGTGTATAACTGGTCATGAACTTATGTCTCCATGTTATTATCCACTGGCTCAGTATATCTAGGCCCCAAGTATGGATCTAAGGTTTGGAATACCTTTATTCCATCCACCTCAAACGTCATGGTGTCCCTCTTTAAGTCAGTGACAACATAATTTTCATATTCCCAATCAATTCCTAATAAGGAAGGGAAGGGGTCTTTGTCTCCCATGATTTCAATCAATTCAAAATTAGTTGTCGTTTTAACTCCCGCAAGATATACCTCCAAATTTTCCATCCTTCGTACTAGGAAAATGTAGTATTGGTTTTCCATTCTCAGCTAGATGGGGGAATACACTAACTAAGGTTTACCTAGAGCCTCCCAAGTATGTTTGGGTAAGATATTGACATGTGATTCCAAGTCCAACAAGGCTTATTTAATCTCAAAGTCATCTAAGTGGGCTTCCAACCTAAATTATTTTCCAGTTCATACCTTCCTTCTTTGTATTCTCTGTGTATTCTTCTTGGGGTGGTTGGTGGTTACAATGGTTTCTGGAGTTCCCTCATTTCCTAGGACTAGGTATAGGGTGTTCCAAAACTTCGTTGGTCATCTCCCAAGATCTCAGAGAATAATTCAAAACCAGTGGTTAATTACATTATGGGACTGCTTAGGGTGTCTCCTCGAGTTTATAGGATTCCTAGGTGCGGGTGGTGAGGTATGGGATTGATAAATATTGGGTTGAAGGATGAATTTAGGAGGATTTTCCACTATTGTTGGAGCAGAGATACCTTTAAATATTTCTATTACATCTTTGAAAAATAGTTTTTGTTTCAAAGGGTCACACATGTCATCCTTGGGGGATTCGTTCTAAATCTTGGGATGGTTGTCTGCATCTGCCCTAGTTTCTTCTCCTCCATGAGTGATGATGTTGATTTTGGGTATATTACCTTCAAATTACATACTAGGTTATGAACCTATGAATTTATCTCCTATTTGATGAACTCGGTCCTCCCACTTCGCGATCAGGACTAGGCAATCTTCGGTTGCGTGAACATTAGTTCTGTAGTGTGAACACCATGGTCATATTGGGTAAGGACAGTCTATGGCCAAGTGTCATTGTTCATCATAATTGTAAAATAGGCTTGATCCTCTTCCTCCATTCCTCCCTCCTCTAAATCCACCTCCAATCCACCCCCCCCCGACCTCTTCTGGGTCCTTGGGGTGTTTCATTTACCTTGAATGCAATATGATCTAGTCTATCAACAAGCACATCTAATGCTCTACATTGGTTTGTATCATGCATTATAGATGCTCAGAATTCACAATGTACTGTATTAGGAGTAGGTGTGTACTTCTTAAGGATGGGGTAGTTCCTTGGTGAATGCCCGTGAATCCGACATATTTCATAGTACTCGACTGCCTGGGTTTTTTGGGTGCTTGGAAAATCATGGTATTGAATTAGTGCCTGGAATGGTGGAGCTGCAAATAATTTTGCAACTACTCCCATTGGTACCGTAGGAGGCTGGCCATTAGGTTGTCTGGATATCCCATACCCCTCATCCGCGGACACTCATTTTCTAGATTCCCTTTTGTATAACACCCTGTGCACCAAAATTTAGGTCATCCTGGTATGGGAAGAATTAATTATTGTATCTTCTCTATGAGTGTCAATATTTTTCCCTAGATTTGCAACAAGTTTGGGTGTACCAGAGGTCTGGTTACCCTCATACTCCTTGGGTATCCTACCATGGCTTCAATCTTCATTGATTTTTCCAAAGCATATATCAAGGTGGCTATCCTCTGTTGTGTCAGGGGGATTCACATCAAGGGTAGAAGCCCTTGGATGTACCATTCCCTATGATGGTCTTCATGAATTGGATGTGATAATCTCCCAATAACTTCCTTAAATTTCTGACTGTACTCCCAGGAGCACTCACCCTCTCTCTGTTGAATCTCTCACAACTTAGAGAGAGCTTGTTGCTCTGACTAAGGTAGCTTGAATTTGATAATGAATTTCTGACATTCTTGGTCAAGGGAAAAGGCTTGTTCTTGCAACCCAGGGTCAATAGCCTTCATGTACCACTTGAGGGCATGACCCCTCAAAGTAGTCTGGAATTCTATTAACTTGTTTGCATCCAGAGTCCCTCTAGACCTCCAGATGTCCTCACATAGAAACCGATGTTGTTCTACATCCTCATCTCCTTTACCCCATAACTATGGGTATCGGGTGATTGATCCTCATGTGTGTCCAACCATTTTGAGTCTTATTGTTCCTACCAAAATGAATCATAATGTGTTGTGATCTTCCAAGAAAACCTAATATCCTCCCATTGTTCACACTTGTGGATTTTGACAAATTGACTGAATTTTATGGAATATAAATTGCATGAGTAGGTGGTATAGATCTTACCAAGGGTGTAGAGGGAGCCTTGGGGACGGGCGACTCGGGGCTGGTTTCACTGACTTATGGGCGGGTTTCTTTTATCTGGGGGGTGTTGTTTTCTTTCTCTGGATCATCCTTCTTAGCCTCATTCCAAACTCCTCCTGAGATCGAGTGTAACATCCCTGACCACCCATGTCGGGCCATGCTACTCCATAAAATGCTTTTTTTCTCTGCTCAACATACTATAACATACCCAGCATCCAACTGAGCTATGCCACATAAATTTTTTGAACTGCATGAATCTGAAACACAGACACACAGAACTCTTATGGAAATTTATATATAAAACGTAAACATACAAATATGTTCTGTAAATGCATAGATTCATACTGAAATAAAAGTAAACATATACATGCAACATATACAAGCAATACCCATAAATATAAAGACAGTTGTAACCACACATAGGATAAACCCATAAAAATAAACACAAAAATAATAATGCAACAAGTAAATTTATCACACAATTGACACTTATCTTGGTAATAATATCACCAACTACGTGCATACCTTCCACAAACCTCCCAGCCTTAGACCACACTGCTCATCACTATCAGTAGTGGGTCACCCCCGAGCTGGGACTAAAATCCACTCGGGTAAAGGGGTTCCTAACTAGGATGATGTATCACAGACAACAAGAAAGACTTTGTCACATGTGCCAACTCAAACTAACAGCCTACAGTCCCTCATTCCCCACATGCCTACCCCACCCCAGGAAGTATGCCCCTTCTCTACTCAACAGTCCTTTAGTTTCCCCACTTCCTTCCCGGGATTCAACAATAGGCCAAACAGGAAGTCTTAGAGCCTTGTAGCTACAGTTTGGCAACTTTAGGAAATCAATTACCAACAATTCTCTCACCCAGAGAGAAATTTCTCATGGGCCTAACAACATGCCTCTTCAATATCCCACAGGCCTAACAACCCGCTTCTTCAGTCCAACTCCTAAGCTAACCAGGTACACCTACATGTATGGATACAGATACAGTCTCAGTTACAGTGACATGAAGGTGTGTGACTGATGATGCATGATTGACTGGATGATTGAATGATGGAAGGAATGGAAAAATGACCCCAAAATGAACTAAGTCCAAACTATATGTATGCATGTTCCCAACTTGACACTTGTCATGTTGGGAGATACTTTGGCCCACTTGTCCCCATCCTTAGAACTTAGGATAAAATGATTATCCATACTTTATACTTTAAGGAATATTAATATAATATTCCTTTTTGGCTTAAGCTCCTTAGCTTAGCCCTTTTTCTTAACTTTTAGCTCCCCCTTTTCCTAACTAGTGGAGTTTAGTCCCCCATACTCTTTTATCATGGTTAGTCTGCGCACAATGATGTATTTTATAATGATGATGAGACATATACAAAAATAGGTGCACTATCCTTTAACATCTAGGCTCTCTGGCCTAATACAAACATAAGAATCTAGCTTATAATAACTAGCTCACCATCCTATAAAACACAACATATACACAAAGTCTCCCTGGCCTCAAAATCACACGCACTTAAGTTGTTGCACACGGTATCTTGGAATGTGCACATTTCATCATTTTACTACATAGTACATGCACGCACTATACCACAGAAGGTGCATACAAAAATGGTATCAAACAACTCACCAACTTAAGTACATTTTCATTTAAATTTAAATTTGGGTTCGGCCTAGGGATATTACAATCTCGTCCCCTTATTTATGCACTATCCTCAGTGCATTATATACACATATACAACAAAAAATTCAAAACTCCTCAAAAATATGTGGGTATTCTTCCCGCATTGCATCCTCATTCTCCCAAGTAGCATCCTTAGGACCATACCAGGTCCATTGGACCTTTACAATCCCCATGGCTCGATTCCAGAGATGTTTGATTTCTCGGTCTAGAATGCATATCGGATGCACTTGGAAAGTGCCTTCTTGCTTCACCTGAATCACATTCCAATCAATAACATGATTAGCATCAATTATATATTTCTTGAGTAATGATACATGGTATACATTATGAACAGACATAGATGCAGGAAATGCAATCATATAATCCACTGGACCAATCCTCTCTAGGATATCAAATGACCCACAATAGCGAGCTACCAACTTTGAACAATTTCCCAACTTTAGGGAACTTCTGTTGGCCTTCAATTTCAAGAATACCATCCTCAAATTATGCTCATGCTCTTCTTCTGACTTGGAATATACAATATGTCATCCAAAAATACAATGACAAACTTGTCTAAATATTCTCGGAAAACACCATTCATTAAGCACATGAAAACAACTAGTGCATTTGACAACCCAAATGACACCACTGTGAACTCATAATGACCATACCTTGTCCTGGAGGAGGTCTTGCTGATATATTCCTCTTTAATCCATACCTGATGGTATCCTGACCTGATATCTATCTTTGAAAATATCTTTGAATCCTTCAATTGATCAAAGAGATCATCAATCCTTTCCAGATGATACTTGTTCTTTATAGTCACATTATTCAACTATCTGAAATCAATGCACAATATTAATGTCCCATATTTCTTCTTCACGAAAAAGACTGGGGCACCCCAAGGTGACACACTTGGGCATATATACCCCTTCTTCAGAAGTTCTTGAAGCTGCATTTGTAACTCCTTCAGCTCTGGTGTACTCATTTTGTAAGGAGTCTTTGACACTGGAGCTGCTCTAGGCATTAAAATTATAGAGAAATCAATATCTCTCTTTGGGGGTAGTCCTAGTACCTCCTTGAACACAACTTCAAAATCTTCTAGGACTGCATGATCTTGCAAATTTGGCACCTTATATTTAGGTGTCTCTTCCATATGAGCTGCAAATATTTGATACCCTTTTATGTAACATTTCTTCAGCTGCAATGCTGAAATTTCTCTGATGGTTACTGCCCTGCGAATTCCCTGCACTTTCCTTAGGTTCCCTTCCTCATCCAAGCAAGTAAATGCCTTGTTATTACATTCTAGGATAGCATGATGTTGGTCCAACCAATCCATCCCAATTAGACAGTCATAGGAACCTAAAGGCAAGATGTTAAAATATTCCCTAGTGTTCAGTCCATTCATGTCCATAAGACATGACTTAACCATTTCATTAACTTTTCTTTTGGCTCTGGTAGTTAGATACACCAACCAAGATTTTCTATGCTTTCTTCTTGGAAAATGAAAAATTTCCACCATCCTAGGATCTATATAACTATGACTAGATCCTTAATCAATTAAAATATCAATGGTTTGGTTGTTGATTATGCCTTCCACTTCAATCATATGTGACTTATACTCTGATTTCTTGTTGTCCAAGGCTGCATAGATCCTTGGTACATTTATGCCCATGTCCTCCATTGTTTCAGCTTGTTGTACATTGTGAACAATACTCACTTTTTAACCTCTGTGAGCATAATATCTAAACATATGATCTTCTTTACAACTTGTTAACACTTTGTAAATACCCAGAGGTTATCAGGAGGTAGAAGAAATTTCGCAGAGGTAACCTTATCCAACCACTTCGAAATTGGGATCTAGCCCTGCCAGTTTCAGAGAGTGATCTCTCTATAATATTTAGGTATGTTTGGGTTTTAAATATTAGGCTGGTTAAATTAATCATATTTCTGTTGTTTTGTTTTATAAAGATGGCTGAAATACTTCTCATGCATCCATTGGGCTATGGGTGTTGGCATATTTATTATGGGCAGACAGAAGGTGGAGTATTTGTTTTTCATTGATGGCAAGCTCAGCCCGACTATGATGAACAAGAGAAAGTGGCAAGACTAGCAACACAACGATGATCACATGGCAATATCAGAATCGTAAACTTCAGGAGTCAAGGAAGAAACTCATGGCATAAAATCTTGAAATGCAATAGATCAGAGCATGTCAAAGACTCCATTTCAGAGTTTCGCAGACCGGGAAATTGGAGTTTCGGATACCAGGAGTTGGCGGAGTCAAGAGTCAAGACTCTTCATCACAGGAGTCCCGAAGTCGCGAAATGAAAAATGCCTAAATACAGAAACAGGCACATCAACAAAGAGTTTCGTAGACCGGGAAATAACTCCATTTTGGAGTTTCGTATACCAAGAGTTGGAGGAGTCAAGAGTCGAGACTCTTCATCACAGGAGTCCTGAAGTCGCGAAATGTGAAATGTTGAAATCCTAAAATAGGCACATCAACAAAGAGTTTCCCAGACCAGGAAATAACTTTATTTCGGAGTTCCGGATGCCAGGAGTTGGAGTGTCGAAGAACTTCACCACAGGAATGCCGAAATGTCGAAATGCGAAAAACACCTTTTGGTGTAGGTTTCAGTTACTAGGAGTTGGAGTGTCGAAACACTTCACCACAGAAATCACGAAATGCTGAAATGTGAAATTGCGACATGGAGTTTCGGGGATCGCGACATAGAGTTTCGAAGTTTCGTGGATTGCGACATGGAGCGTCAAGATATCTCATCACAAGAATTGCCGAAATCGTGAAATGTTGAAATGCGAAATTGCAACATAGAGTTTCAAGGATCGCAACATGGATTTTCAGGAATTCGCGACAGGGGAAATAGCGAAATGTCGAAAGGGATTATTGTGAGTCTCGAACACTCAAAGGGAAAAACGTCGAAATCCCATTAGCTATTTGATTAGGAAAAGAAGGGATCAGATTATGAAGTTTTTTGGACCGTTGATCTGGATCCATTTCGGGGATCGCGACTTGGAGAGTCGAGATGCTTCACAATAGGAATTCGCGACATGCGAAATCGCAAATTGCCAAATACGAAATGCGAAATACATTTTGTTTCTTGTAATCCAACGGTGCAGGTGAGTTCGAATATGATCGGAGGGTTACTGTTTCAACTCACAGTTAATTGATTAGTTATGATTCAGTTAGAAAAACTGATTCATGATTCTTGATTGGTTGGCAATTCAGTTGCTGAGGCATGTTTGAATAAAAGAAGATATGAGACGACTGTGCAACGTTGATCGTTCCAAAATGAAAAATGAGTTGAACTGTAAGAAAGAGAAAATTACAGTATGCGTAGTATGAGACTGACAGTATGCACAGTGTGAGATAAAACTTAGAGATGAGTAACAGATGAGGAATAGACAGAAGCAAGAACATAATTGCAGAAAATCTTGAGGAAGAGCAGAATTGTAGAACATATACAGGAAGAAAAGAATTGCAGAACAGTCAGAAGTAGACCATAATTACAGAACATAGAAGAAGTGGTAAGAATCGATTTATCTGTGTTGTTGGTTATTCAATCATTTATTTATAATCAGGTAGGTAGGGTGGTTCTAGGGAGTATTGTTGTCCTCAGAGGTTCAAGTGGGTGCTTGAACACAGGGAGTTGTAGCATCCATCTGGTTGTAGCCATAAAAACTAGGGTGGCAGGGTGGTGCAAGGGAGAACAATTGTTCTTTGTTATACAGGTCAGTGCCTGTGTGACTGGAAGTTGGTGCTTACATCCAATTGGTGCTGGAACAATTAGGGAGTTGTTGCTTCCTTCTAGTGGGTGCTAGAGAAACCAGAGAGTTGGTGCTCTCAAACAAGTTGGAGCTTGTAAAATAGAGGTAGTAGCCTCACATTGAGTTGGTGTTCAATTATAGATGATGTATAGAACTTAAAAGACTACCTATCATTTCAAAAAAGAAGAGGTTTTCTCCCTTTATGGGTTTCCTCGTGAAAATCCGTCTCTGTGTATATCTTATGTGTGAGTGATGCTCATTATTTATGTTGTCCATATGTAGTATAATATTGATTTTCACTTGGAGAAAGATTAAAAATGGTTTAATTGAATTAAAATTGTTTAAGCACAGTAACAACTAATTCGCCCCCCCTCTCAGTTGTCTTAGTAATTTCAACAATTGATATCAGAGAGGGTTCCTTTTATTTAAAGGTAGATCTTTAAGCTTAAACATGACAAGTCATGAAGGGACTTCAGCCAGTAAGTCTCCTTTGATTGATGGAACAAATTTTTCCTTTTGGAAGGTTAGAATGAGAACATACCTAATGGCCTTAGGTGATGATGTTTGGGATGTAGTAGAGACTAGATACATAAATCCTAGTGTGCTAGCTTCCAAGGATGATAAGTTAGAATTTAGCTTCAATGCTAAGGGAATGAATGCTATCTTGAATGGACTTGCAGAAGCCAAGTTTGTAAAGGTGAGGCATCTTCAAACTGCCAAAGAAATGTGGGATAAACGTATTAGCAACTATGAAGGAAATGAGAAAGTAAAAGATACCAAACTTCAGACATTTAGGTTAAAGTTTGAACAACTAAATATGAATGAAGATGAAATAGATAGCAAGTATTTTTTAAGAGTTGAAGAACTTGTGAATGCCATGAAGGGTCTTGGTGAGAAGTTTGAAGAATCACTCTTAGTTCAAAAGATTTTAAGATCTCTGCTTGATAAATTTAATCCAAAAGTCTCTGCAATAGAAGAACTAAATGATCTTAAAACTCTGTCCATTGATCAACTTCTAGGAACTTTAACTGCATATGAAATGAGAATTAGCAAAGATAAATCCATTACTAGAGAAGCATCATTTAAAGCAGACAAGAATACTGATTCAGAATTAGATGATATTGAGCAAAAATTTGCGAGAAGGTTAAAGAAAGGATCAGGAAAATATCAAGGCAAGTTGCCCTTCAAATGATTTAACTGTGGTAAGATAGGTCATTTTGCATCTAAGTGTCCCCATCAGAAAAAGGACCAGAAATATGATGATGAAAAGAAGTACAAATTCAAAAAATATAGTAAGAAGAAAATTTTGTGTGCAAATAATGACAATTCCTCAGAAGACACCGATAGTGACTCTTCCTGTGAAGATAAGGTAAATGACTTCATGCTTATGGCCAAAGAGGATTATGATAATAAAAGCATAGGCAGTGATGATAATGATGAAGAAGTTGTGGTTGATATGGAAGGAGGACTGATCAGTGCACTGGAAGATATTGACAGACTCAGAATTAAGAACAGAAAGAAAAAACAATCGCTAATATAGTTTGAGAAAGACAGTTAACAGCCTGATGAAGACTTTGCCCTGTTGAAAGTGGAATTAGAAGAGGCAAATAAAATAGAAGACATACTGAAACAACAGTTGTCAGAGAAGAAAGTGAGGTGTGAAGCCTTAGAAGAAGCGATAGTAAAAACCATAAAAGAAATGGAGAAGTTTAAGAGATTGTATCACCAAAATCTGCCAAGTATTAAAGCCTTAGAAGGATTAACCTCCATTCTAAATCAGCAAAGAAACCCAAATTTGAAAGCTAGATTGGGGTATGAAGAAGGATCAAGTAGTGATCATCCAAGTAATATAGAACATGTCAAGTTTGTCAAATCCTCAAACATTGAAAACAGTCACTCTGCAGAAACAAAGAAAGAAAATTAACCACCAAGAAGGAATGAAAGAAAAAATACCAGAACCGAATTTGTAGATCAGAGAGATTATCGGCATGAAAGAAATCGACATCCTTAAAGAAGACAGACTTTTTCAAGGAACAAAGGTTTTTTCTATGGTTATTGTTTTTTCTGCTCTAATTTTGGTCACAAATCTATAAACTATTCTTTAAGATTTAGATATGAGCAATCAAGTTTTTCAAGGAATAATTATTTGCCACTACAAAGATTGAGATAACCAAGCAACAAACAATCACAGACTATAAATCATGTGATGACTGGGAGAAGGACATAGGTGAAACACAACAACAATTATGAGCATAACAATCATTATGATCTGTTATTCAGTGAACCAGAATGTTACAACTACCATAATTATGGACATAAAGCTGCAGACCGTCGCTTAAGGAATTACAAGCCATATTTGATCCTCACTGCTGAAAATGTTAAGGTTTGGAAGAAGAAAGCAGATGATAAGTGTGGACTAGTGTTATCAACCCAAAGACAAAAGAATCTCTGGTATATTGACAGTGGATGTTCCAAACATATGAATGGAGACAAAAGTAAGTTTCTAACTCTAAGTGAAAGAAAATCAGGGAATGTAACTTTTGGAAATGATGCACCAGGAAAAATAAAAGGTAAAGGAATGGTAAGTTTGAGTAATGGAAAAGGGAAAGCTCAAGATGTGCTATTTGTAGAAGGTCTGAAACATAATCTGCTTAGTGTCAGTCAAGTCTGTGACTGAGGATGTGAAGTCATTTTTACCTCTAAAGACTGTAGAATAAAATTTGTGAATCCAGGACAGCTAGTTGCAAAAGGGATAAGAACAGAAAACAATGTCTATGTGTTAAAAGAAGAAAAAGAAGAATGCCACTTAAGCAAGTATGATGAAAGTTGGTTGTGGAATAGGAGACTTGGACACCTAAATTTTGATCATATAATCAAGCTCAGAAACAATGGGGCAGTAAAAGACATTCCGAAGATATCAAAGCCATAGGACTCCATTTGTAAACCCTATCAGATAGGAAAGCTTACTCGCACTCAGTTCAAATCTAAAAACTTTCCTTCAACAAAAAAACCTCTCTAGTTAGTACATATGGATTTATGTGGACCATCAAGGTAATAAGTTACAGGAAAAGAAAATTATTTTATGTTGATTATTGATGATTATTCTAGACTAACATGGGTTGCCTTTTTGAAGTAAAAATCTGAAGCATTTGAAAAATTCAAAGTGTTTAAGGCTCTAACTGAGAATCAAATAGGAAAAAGATTAAAGGTATTAAGGTCTGATAGAGGAGGAGAGTTTAGTTCATGAAACTTCAAAGAGTTCTGTGATAAACATGGGATCAAAAGAGAGCACACAATTCCAAGGACTCCATAGCAAAATGGAGTTGTTGAGAGGCATAATAGATTAGTACAACAAATGGCAAGATTAATGATGAATGAAAGGAACATACCTCAAACATATTGGGTAGAAGCAATTCATACAACTGTTCATATCCTTAACAAAGCTCATCTTAGGCTACACAGTGACAAGACTCCTTATGAACTATGGTTTGGAAGACCTGCTTCAATCAAGCTTTTTAAAGTCATTGGGAGTAAATTTTATATCAAGAACAATGATGAAAATATTGGCAAATATGATGACAGGGCTGATGAAGGTATCTTCTTGGGTTATTCTACAAATAGTAAAGGATACCGATGTTACAATAAGAGAACGCATAAACTGGTTGATTGTATAGACATAAAAGTTGATGAAGAAATCTCGGTCAGAAATGTAAGAAGTGTTGAACCAAGCACAAAAGATATAGTTTAAGATGAAGATGAACAGGTCCAAGGATAAAAAAGGGAAGAATATGAATCAGATGAAGATACAAATACTCAGGCTGACACAAATCAACAGAAAGAAGCAAAATCACCTCTCAGAATTGTTAGAAAGAATCATCCTAAAAATCAAATAATTGGAGATATAAATAAAGGATTTTAGACAAGAAGGAAATTGATTAAAGACTCATAACAATCTCATGTTGCTTTTTTATCTATGACTGAACCTAAATTTTTTTATGAAGCTATCCAACATGATGATTGGGTTAGAGAAATGAATGAAGAGCTTGATCAGATTGAGAAGAACAATACTTGGGAGCTTGTCCCTAGACCTGAAGATAAGAATGTAATAGGTTCCAAATGGGTGTTCAAGAATAAAATGAATGAAAAAGGACAAGTTGTTAGAAATAAAGCCAGATTGGTCTGTAAAGGGTATGCACAAGTTGAAGGTCAGGACTTTGATGAAACTTTTGCACCAATGGAAAGATTGGAAGCCATCATAATGTTTCTTGCTTATTCATGTCATAATAACTTTAAAGTTTATCAGATGGATGTTAAGTCAACATTTCTTAATGGAGATCTAGAGGAAGAAGTATATATGGAGCAACCTGAAGGATTCTCATTGAAAAATAATCCTAATTATGTTTGCAAGTTGAAGAAGGACTTATATGAATTGAAACAAGCACCACGAGATTGGTATTATAGACTGGAAAATTTTTTACAAGACAAAGGGTTCAAGAAAGGTAATGTTGACAACAACCTCTACATTAAGTCTGAAGGTGATAATTTACTAGTTGTTTTGGTTTATGTTGATGATATTATTTTTGGCTGTACTAAGGAATCATCTGTCCAGTGGTTTGCTAACTCTATGCAAACAGAATTTGAGATGTCCATGATAAGAGAACTGTCATATTTTCTTGGTTTACAAGTAAATCAGAGTTATGTAGGAATATTTATCTCTCAAGAAAAATATTTGAAAGAGATGTTGAAGAAATTTCAGATGGAGGATTCCTCTCCTATTAGTACACCTATGGTGTTTGGTTGCAAGCTCAGTAAAGATGATATTTCACTGGATGTTGATCAAAGGACATATCGCTCTATGATAGACAGTCTTTTGTACATCACAACATCCCATCCTGATATACTGCAAGTTGTTGGAATGGTAGGTCGTTATCAGTCTGCTCCTAAACAAAGTCATTTGGTAGCTGTCACAAGGATATTCAAATACTTGAAGGGAACAATGACTTATGGTCTGTGGTATCCCAGAAATCAGAATTTTCAGTTAACTGCTTATTCAGATGCAGATTGGGCAAACTGTGTTGATGCGAGAAAAAACACCAGTGGAAGAGCATTCTTCCTGGGTGACTCATTAGTAGCATGGCTTAGTAAAAAGAAAGGATCTATTTCCTTATCAACTACAAAAACAGAGTACATTGTTGTTGCTACCTGCTGCACTCAGATTTTATAGATGATACAAACTCTTGCAGATTTGAAGGTAACTTACACTTATCCCATTCCACTTCACTGTGATAACACCAGCGCCATCTGTCTCTCTAAGAATCCTATACTTCATTCAAAATCTAAGCACATACCAATAAAATACCATTTTCTCAGAGAAAAAATTACAAACAGAATTGTTTAGATGAATTATATTCCTTCCAAATAGAAGATAGCTGATATCTTTACTAAACCGTTAGCAGCAACCCCTTTTGGATATCTTCGTCAAAAGTTGGGGGTTATAACTTCTTTCATCTAATATGTTCACCTGGTCAGGGGGAGTACTTATTGAATATCTGTTGTATTTCTAAGCTACTCATAGTTGACAGGGGGAGTATGTACTACAATAGCTCAGGGGGAGCGTGTTTCTTATTTGACATTGATGTCAAAGGGGGAGAAAGTGTGGTAATTTCAAGGATTTCAAGGATGCTACTGGTAATTTCAAGGATGCTACAGTGGTATAGTTGGATGTTCTACAAGGGGTTGCCATCAATGCCAAAGGGGGAGATTGTTGGCATATTTATTATGGGTAGATAGAAGGTAGAGTATTTGTTTGTCATTGATGGAAAGCTCATCCTGACAATGATGAACAAGAGAAAGTGGCAAGACCAGTAGCACAATGATGATCGCATGGCAAGATCAGAACCGTAAACTCCAGGAGTCAAGGAAGCAACTCACGGCAGAAAATCCCGAAATGCGATAGATCAGAGCATGTCAAAGACTCCATTTCGGAGTTTCGCAGACTGGGAAATCAAAGTTTCGGATACCAGGAGTTGGAGGAGTCAAGAGTTGAGACTCTTCATCACAGGAGTCTCGAAGTTGCGAAATGCGAAACGCCAAAACACCGAAATAGGCACATCAACAAAGAGTTTCACAGACTGGGAAATAAATCCATTTCAAAGTTCTGGATACTGGGAGTTGGATGAGTCAAGATTCAAGACTCTTCATCACAGGAGTCCCAAAGTTGCGAAATGTGAAACGCAGAAATCTCGAAATAGGCACATCAACAAAGAGTTTCGCAGACCAGGAAATAACTCCATTTCGTAGTTTCGGATACCGGGAGTTGGAGTGTCGAAACACTTCACCACAGGAATGTTGAAATGCTGAAATGCCAAAATGAGAAAAACACCTTTTTGTGTAGGTTTCGGTTACCGAGAGTTGGAGTGTCGAAACACTTCACCACAAAAATTGTGAAATTCTGAAATGCGAAATTGCGACATGGAGTTTCGGGGATCGCGACATGGAGTTTCAGAGTTTCGGGGATTGCGACATGGAGCGTCAAGATATATCATCACAAGAATTGTCGAAATCATGAAATGTCAAAATGAAAAACTGTGACATGGAGTTTTGGGGATCGCAACATGGAGTTTCAGGAATTCATGACATGCGAAATCACGAAATGCCGAAAGGGACTATTGTGAGTCTCAAAGACTCGAAGTGAAAAACACTGAAATCCTGTCAGTCGTTTGATTAGGAAAAGAAGGGATCAGATTATGAAGTTTTGTGGACCATTGATCTGGATCCATTTCGGGGATCACGACTTGGAGAGTCGAGATGCTTCGCAACAGGAATTCTCGACATGTGAAATCGTGAATTGCCGAAATACAAAATGCGAAAGACATTTTGTTTCTTGTAATCCAACGGTGCAGGTGAATTTGAATATGATCGGAGGGTTACTGTTTCACCTCACAGTTAATTGATCAGTTACGATTCAGTTAGCAAAACTGATTCATGATTCTTGATCGGTTGGTGATTCAGTTGTTGAGGCGCGTGTGAATAAAAGAAGATATGAGACGACTATGCAACGTTGGTCATTCCAAAATGAAAAATGAGTTGAATTGTAAGAAAGGGAAAATTATAGTATGCGCAGTATGAGACCGACAATATGAGCAGTGTGAGATAAAACTCAGAGATGAGTAACATATGAGGAATATATAGAAGCAAGAGAATAATTGCAGTATAGCTTGAAGAAGAGAAGAATTGCAGAACAGACAGAAGAAGAGAAGAATTGCAGAACAATCAGAAGAAGACCAGATTTACAGAACATAGAAGAAGTGGTAAGAATCGATTTATCTGTGTTGTTGGTTATTCAATCATTTATTTATAATCAAGGAGGTATGGTGGTTCTACGGAGGACTATTTTCCTCAGAGGTTCAAGTGGGTGGTTGAACATAGGGAGTTGTATCTTCCATCTGGTTGCAGCCAGAAAAACCAGGGTGGCAGGGTGGTGCAAGGGAGAACAGTTGTTCTCTGTTATACAGGTTGGTGCCTGTGTGACTGGAAGTTGGTGCTTCCATCCAATTGGTGTTGGAACACTTAGGGAGTTGTTGCTTCCTTCCAGTGGGTGCTAGAGAAACCAGAGAGTTGGTTCTCTCAAACAAGTTGGAGCTTGTAAAACAGAGGTAGTAGCCTCACATTGAGTTGGTGCTCAATTATAGATGATGTACAGAACTTAAAATACTGCCTCTCATTTCGAAGAAGAAGAGGTTTTCTCCCTTTATGGGTTTCCTCGTCAAAATCTGTCTCTTTGTATATCTTATGTGTGAGTGATGCTCATTATTTATGTTTTCCATATGTAGTATAATATTGATGGTCACTTGGAGAAAGATTAAAAATGGTTTAATTTAATTAAAATTGTTTAAGAACAGTAAAAACTTATTCAACCCCCCTCTCAGTTGTCTTAGTAATTTCAACAATGGGGTCTGTGTTATGAATAGAGTTTAGAGAACATATTTTAAAAGTTTTCTTCACATGGCAAGGTAATGAAAATGTTGGATCCTTTAGAATTTAAAGTGATGGAAAGGTAGAAAAGGTGAGATAATCAATCACAACAAAGAAGCATTTAAGAATTTCTTTATCATAATATCAAAAGAATAACATTCAGATCTTTAAATCTAGAAACAAAGTATACGAAGATAAATTCTACACTTAATCTTCTTTTAAATGATCATAGACTTAAAACAGATTGGTAACAAAGTGAGGAAAACAATAAACAATGAGAAATAACATCACAAACATCAACATGCAGGAATCCTGTGAATTGTCCTTATATTACTGGTATATCTCTCAAAAATGATTACAAATTACAACTTGCTTGGGCATAAAGATCAACCCTCAATACTTCGAATTTTGAAGTATATATATATAAATTACAATTGATCCTGTCATTAATGATCAGGATGTGGTAGGATCCAAATCTAACTAACTAGATAACAAAATACAGAATTGTAGGAAATGCTAATGATCTTTCGAGTTCTTTGTGTTGATTTCTGGGAAGGTTGTTGGTGAGTCATCAATTTGATTTTGACTACTCCACGTCCTGACTTGTGCATCCACATCACCTTCTAGTCGATCAAGTCACACAGGTCTTCCCATCTCTGTTGACTAGGAATAATAACTTTGAGCATCCTTCGATATACCTCCCCTGTCTCTATGTCCTTAGTGAAGGTGGGCTTGGTGATGAAAAGATGCTTCATCTTGTGTTGAATACTCAGGTCTAATTGTAGAGTTTCTAGGAATGCTTTGCCTGTGATGCTTCCCTGTTTACCTGCAAATTTGGACCCATCCTTTTCCACTGCGAGGATCTTTAGTTTGTAGTTTGAGAGAGAAATCATCTTGTTATTGATCACAAATAAACTTTGGAGACCTTTCTTCTGCAAAGAATCGGTCTTTCTGAAAAACCTCGATACCGCAACATCCATTGTCTGAACTCTCTCTTCAAGTTGTAGCATTATCCTCCTCTTGGTCAAGACTTTCTTGAATTCAAGAATAGTTTCAGTTCTGTCCTTAATTTGCAGGGATTCCATCTCTTCTTTTGATTTAGAATTTGGGAATCTAATGATATCATTTGCCTTTGTAGGAATTTCTCCCAATTCTCCCTTTAACCCGTCGATGGCCTGTCTGGCTCTCTACACCAGCTCATGTTGTTCAAACATAATTTGTATCAGGGTCCATATCTCTATCACTGATTGACAAATGTCCATCCAAATGTGTTCCTTAACCTCTGGTAGTGTCTTATCCATGATTGTTTCCTTTTGCAGCTGTTGCAGTTCCTATTTGAGCCTCTCTGATTTATGCATATCAGTGTTGTAGCTGGCCTGGAACATGGACTTTAGATTTTGGATATTTTGAATCTCTTCATGTGGTTTTCGTATTTCTGCCCCTTGCAGAGTCATGTCTTCCATCGCTTTTGCCAATTTCTCTACTGCATCTAGAGCGGTGGCTGAGGTTGTTGCTGAAATTTCCCCTATGGTGGTTGATATTGTCATTGTTGTACTGACCCCTGTGATAGGAACTACATTCAATGGTATGACTACCATTGGCACATTCTTCTCCTTTTCCTTAACTAATTTTTCCATCTCGACTTCCATTTCTTTAATCTAAGCATTTTGCTCCATGATTAACTTCAACATCTCCTCTTTCTGGCCTTCAGTATCGACCATATCTTTGGCCTATGGGTCCTTGGTAGCAGATATTTTCAACTATTTCCTCAAGGAGGATATGTCACCATTCTTATTTTTGATGAGCTCTTCTGCTACTTTGATATTAGACGGATCATTTCAAATTTTTAGCACTAGTTCTTCTAGAGACTTTATTTTGTTATCCTTTGCCAAAGAGGACACCTTCTCCAGCTTCAGCTGAGTCTGGACATTGTTAAAAGAAACCTGTAACTTTACTACAGTTGTGGAGGTGTTTTCCAAGGTGGAGAAGATCATTTCTCCAGTATTTTTGTGCAAATCCCTCTGATCAGCTGGATGTACTTCTGTAGCATCAAACTCAAACGTTGACCTTCTATAATCAGAAATTATTTTGGGCTGAGGCACTTGTGCCTGCAAAAAGGCCATGTGCATTCTCCCCTTCTACGTATCAAAAGAATATAGTAATATATGTTGGGCTATGGATGTTTTTTTCCAAAATTGAGCATAAGTACTATTTGTCAACATCTCGTTTTTCTTCTTAATTAGGTTATATTTCTCAAAAAGGTTTAGTCCTGCAGGCTCCTATGCAGTTATGGTTGTTAATGTTGTATCACCCTTATTCTTTGATGAAGAGGTGGACATCATTGGATGGATTCCTGAGGAAAATAGAGAATGTTCACTTTCCATGACTGTAGTAGACTGAGTCTCTTCTCCACCAGAGTTACCATCTGTATGACTGGTCTTAGGCCTTTTTCTGTAAACCTAGAAATCATCTATTGAGACTTCAATAACTGAAGGGGATACCTCTTTTCTGGTTCTTTTCTCTGGTGGTGCCTGAGGAGTAGTGGTCTGTGAAATACTGGAAAAAAGAGGCTGTTGTTCTGTGTCTAGCAGAGTGTTTTCCTCCGACTTTGTATAGTTCATGAACTTCTCAACTTTGGGTTGGGCACATGAGCATATGGGGAGATTTTGTTCCTTAATCTTGTTTCAGCGATAATCTGGCAGGGGTCATAATGAAAAGAGAAACTAACATTAATTTTCATTTCTTTTAAGAGCTTGTTGGCATCTTCTCCTGCAGCTTGGCTGTTACAGATGAAATATCCTATATGTCCCTTGATCCTCAATTGTTGTTTCTTTTTGAAGGCCATGAAGTGAACATCGTCTGAATTTATCATCTGTCGGATATATTCCAGAGTGAATATCCTCACAGGTAGGAACTTGGGCAACTTGTAGGGGGCCAGGTCACATCCATAGACTCTGATCTCTGTGTGATCCTAGTACAAATACCAATCCCTTGTTTTAGCAAGGTCTGATAGGTGCAGGATCCTTTGAATCTCTTTGTTTATTATGGGTTATTTCCATCCACTTAACATGCTTACCACTGGGTGGTAAAAATGGTTGATGAAATGCTTAAAGCTAAACTTAGATGAGTTTTTTCTTAACAACGATGTCCAGGCTATAACTGGTTGTGGATTACCATCTTTGTCGAGCTTCTGTAGAAAAAAATAAAACTTCTCTGACTGAAAAAATACGAACATGTAGGCAAGTATTGATGAATACCTGCACATGCATTCAGTAGGAAAATTGAAAAGTTTCTCGTGAATATTATCGGCCAGAAACTGGCTAAAATTGAACCGGGTGGTGTCCTTTTCTTTGGTGGAGAAAATAGACAAGAAACCTAGGATGGGTTCATCCACCCACTCATCTGAATAAGACCCAAGTAGACAACACATGGATGAAATGACTTGATCACCTTTTGTTGAGAACATGGAGGAATGGTAGGGGGGGGTGTTTCTTGGGAAATTAGGCACTCTCATGGAGGAAAATCTCAAAAATCTATGCTCTCTAGGGAAAAGACAACTTATGGTATATTTCGGTTAGAATTTAAATGGTAAAAGGAGAAAAGGATTCGGATCTGGGAATTTTCATCATCTGGTTGATGGTTTTGGGTGTAATGGTGAAAAGGGTCTCTCCAGATGATGAAACAATGGCTCTCTGATTGGGGAGATAGTGTGCCTGACACTTGAGGGAAAACTCAGAGAAATGATGAATTTGGGGGAAAAGATACAGTGGGAGATTGGACTCCCAGAGTCCAATCTTGTCACTCTAGTCCAGGAAGGTGTCTCTGAACCATAAGTGTAATTTGGCAAAATCAAATTTTCATTTGGGATCTAAAATTAGGTACTCTTTGTTGGCCAGAGGGATCTGGTCGAGGTCGATGGGAGGAGGGAGAAATGGATTTTCATCGATCTATGAATGTTTGGACTTTGGCATCATCAATTCGACTAATACCTACAAAATCTGAAAAAGAATGGTTATGACTGTAAATACTAGGCGTTAATGGAAACAGTAGAGGGAAAAAGGAAAAGAGGATGATGGTCTCAACGATGTCTGGATCCTGAATAGTGAATAAATGGTGAAAAATAGGATTTATTGGGTGAACGAGTGTCCGTTGGGGATCAAAGTACAAGTCAATAGGCTAATGAACATGTTCGCATGCATTTATTGGCCAATGGATATCTAAGGGATGAGGTGGAGGGAAATAAATGGGTGATGGGTGATTGTGGGGTGGTATGCTGGCAGATTAATGAAACATGACTTTCAAGCGGAGATAGTGGGAAGTGAAGTCAGCAGGCAGAAGTGGTATGGGAATCCGGTTTGGTAGTTTACTCGAAGGGGGGCAGTAGGCGATAACTGGTTTTGAGAAAGGGGGGTCTGAGTTAACACAAATGTGCCATGTTAGGATGGGACCCGCCGAGGATAACCACCAACTTGGACCCCTCTCCCCCCCACCATTAAAGGTAGAACGGNTGGGGGGGGGGGGGTCGATATTTTTTGTTGGCCATAGATCTGAGCACCCTTAGCTCAGCTATTGATCTAGGCGCACCTTTTACCATAGAGCGCAAATCACATTACATCTTAAAAAACTTAGGATAGCACCATTTTGTGAGTTTTTTGCGCTACTTCCCTTTCCTTTTTGTCACCAAGTGGTTAGAACACAACACTAAGAAATCAAAACAAATACTTTAAACACTTTCATGTCTATTTTATTGGAATGAAGACATCCTAACCTATGAGATAATCTATTCTACTAGCACATTTAACCCAGATTAGACTGTTGGGCTAAAAATTACTCTATCCTGGGGCTATTTGATCAAGTTTAAACAGTTTGATCAAATTTATTCACTAACTAATCTATCTATCTTGGCTAAGATTAAATAGTTTAGCCAAGTTTTATTCACTAACCTATCAACATAAATTCAAAATACTTGACCATGATTGGACTGTATGAATCAAGCCATTTTTATTGCATGGGGTTTATCATTTTTCTTTTCATACTCTCTTTATTCTTTTTCTTTTCTTTCTTTTTCTTTGTTTTCTTTTTTCTTTTGTAAATCATTTGCAGGATGAAATATTATTTACAACCAAAAATACAATAAGGTTAAACAATTTATAGTCACTAGTTGATCCTGTGAAACATAGGGTTATAACAGTGGATCCACCTGGGGATGGTGCTCTTCTTGTGAGGTGCCAAGAGCCTGCCTCCTGATGTCTTGAAATATTTTCTCCAGTGCTTCTTCTGCAACTTGATTTATTTTATTTTAGGAATCTGATGTTGCTAGTCAGTGGCTTAAGGACTTCTCTTCAGGCTTCAAACATCTGATCATCAACACCTCACAGATAAAATGAAAGCAAAGGGAACGGTTTGTACAATGAATTTGAATGAATAAAAACCTCATTGGGGTGGGACATAATGCTTGAGCATTATTCCATTTACAGATCCTCCTGGTAGGTCTGCTCCATCAATGTCCTTGAGAAAAAAAGAGTTTTTTCCTCTAAATGCCTGAATGATGTAAGGACCTTTCCACAAACTATTGAACTTTCCATGTCTAACTTTATCCTCATTTATGGAATCCCGCTTCAGTAACAAATCACCCAACTCAAAATCATCTTCTTTAGTTCTCTTGTCATAAATATTTTTAATACTTTCTTGAATTACCTGGGTTTTGTTATACACATCTTCTCTGGACTACTGTAAGTGGATAATCTAATTTATTCTCCTTTAGGTATCATTTGGCTCCGCTTGCACTTCCTGAAACAATTTCATAACAGGGACTCCCAAAGAGGAAGGGAACACTGCCTCAGTTTCGTATACCAACTAGTATGGAGACATACAAATTGATATTTTCGTGGTTAGTCGGTCATCCCAGAGTGCATGGACTAACTTATTATGCCAGGACTTCTTGTTTTCTTGCAATGTCTTCTTAATGATATTCACCAAAATTTTGTTTGAGGACTCAACTAACCCATTTCCCTGAGGGTAATAGGTTGTGGAGTGCCCCAAAGTAATGTGGTACTGGTTGAAAAACTCTACAAGATTTTTTGATCTGAGGGACGTTGCATTGTCAGTTATGATTTTTCTAGGACATCCAAAACGAGACAAAATATTAGTTTCCAAGAATTTAATGATGACAGAGTCAATGGCTTTCTTGCATGGTACAACTTCAATCCACTTTGTGAAATAGTTCGTGGCTATGAGGATCCACTTATGTTGGTCGGAAGAAGGTGGATGAATCTCACCAATAAAGTCCAAACCTCATTGTTGGAATGGAGCTTCTACTGAAATAGATTTGAGGGGCAGGGGAAAAAGTTTCCTTTTGCCTTCGAAGATTTTACACTTGTGGCAGGAGGTCACCTTTTTGTGTATGTCTACAAACAAGGTGGGCCATTAATAACTGGATTTGAGGATCTTGTTAGCAATGGTTTTCCAAATGAGATGCCCGCCACAATCAACTTCATGGAAATCCTGCAGTACCTTGTCAGGTTCATCCTTTAATAAGAAATTAAGTAAGATATCCCCAGGGTCTTTCCAGTAAATGATTTCATCTAGAATACAATATTTCAATGCTTTTAGTTTAATAAATCTAGCTTTGGTCTTAGTTAGACCAAGAGGAGCTTGTAAACTATGAAGGACAAAAATGAGGTTTGTGTACCAAGGAGAGTTTAAGAATAACTCTAAAGGAGAGTTTAAAAATGAGGTCTACATACCAAGGAGAGTCTAAAGCATGAAAATTGGAATCAACCATCAATTTGGCCAAACCCTAACCCTTGATCAGTTTAGTGGGTTTTATTTCTATATTGTATTCCAGAATGACAGCAATCCACTTGCCTCTCCTACCATCAGGATTATCCTGAGTCAAAATATCCTTCACCATTGCATTTGGAACATAAGAAATCATGTCAGAATGGAGAATATAAACTCTAAAATATTTTATTTCTTTTACCAGAGAAACAGCCTTTTCCTCCATTATATTATACTTTAACGCAACATCTCTCAACGACTTGTTGAAAAAGGATATGGGTTGTTCATACCCTTCACTGTTTTTCTGCAATGGTGTGCTCAGACGCAAAAGAGAACAAATAGAAATCTTGAGTGTAATCTGGACTAATCAAAACTGGGGCTTCTGTAAGTGCGTGTTTCACCTGATCAAATGACTATTTAGATTCAGTCTTCCATCTTATTTTGGTGTCTTTTTTTAGCATATTTGTGATGTTCCCAAGGAGTTTTGACAAATTGGGTATGAATCTTCTCAGGAAAATTATTTTACCAATGAAAGATTGCAAGTCTTTGATGTTCCTAGGGTGTTCTAATTTTTGGATAGCTTCTATTCTACTGGGGTCTATTTTAATTCCATATTTAGATATTATATGCCCAAACAATTGCCTTCTTCTAAACCAAAAAGGGTTTTCTTGGGATTTAATGAAATCCCAAATTTTTTGCACTTCTCAAACACTCGTCTAAGATGTCGTGAATGTTCCTCGTCTGATTTGGAGTAGACAGTAACATCATCCAGATATATGACTATAAACCTACCAAGATGGTCCACAAAGGCAATATCCATTTCTCTTTGGAAAGTGGCACCAACAATCATCAAACCAAAGGGCATTTTCACATACATGAATGTTCCCCGGGGTGTGGTGAAAGTTGTTTTCTCATGATCATCCGGGTGGACGAGAACTTGGTTATAGCCCAAAAAATCGTCTAATAAGGACTCACAAGGATGATTTTAGGGGCTAAATTTCGCTCATGGGCTAATTTTCCATGGTTTTTCGAAAAATGAGATTCACTATTTTAAAAATGATTCACCCAAATTCTATAGGATAAAATTATTTTAACTTAAAATCACCAAAATTTTATAAAAACTATATAAAATCCTTAGAAATTTGAATATTTTTACAAAAATATTGCCAAACATTTATAGTTAGCATATGAAGGATTAGTAAGATTCGCCAAGGTTTCTACATTTTAAAATAAATTTCCATCCTTAAAATCATCCCTAATAAGGAGATCCTACTGGTCCAAACTACCTTTTGAAATATTTGGTCCATTTTAGGTGGAGGGTAGTTGTCTTTGAGGGAAACCTTGTTCAAGTTTCAAAAATCAATGAAAATCCTGATTTCTCCCATCTTCTTCCTGGTAGGAACCGGATTAGAAACCCATTTTGAAAATCTTAAGGGGACTATAATTTTGGCATCATACATTTTTTTAATATCCTTTTCTATCAGGGGTAGTAACTTGGGATTGATCCTCCTAAGTTTCTCTCTGAAAGGCTTATGTTCTTCTTTTATTGGAATTTTATGTTGTATGATAATAGTGTTGTAAGCCTTTAAATCTTCATAGCTCCAGGCAAAGACATCTATGAATTCTTTGCGCAAATTGATGTATTTCTACTTTTTCTTTGGAGGTAAAGAATTGGACGATTTAATCATTTTGGGTTTCTCCTCCATTCCTCAAAGTCTTCATTGTTTTCATTTATTTCATCTCAGTCTACTTTATTTACACTACCATTTTCAAAAACTGATTTATTTACACTATCATCATCGTTTTCCGTATCTATATTTGTACATTCGAATTCATTCTTCGACTGCAGGAAATCTTCAATTTGTTCATCATTGACAAATACCTACTAGTACATGATGTTGTCTGGAACAATCGGTCTGCACTTCACCTCTATTGCGTATTGGAGATTTGGTTTGAAAGGCATTTTGCATGTGGCTGCCGAAGTAGCCAATCCATCTGCCAATATGTTCTGGGTTCTGGGCATTACCTGCAAGTCTATTTTAGTGAAACATTCCAAAAAATCTAAAAAACACATTTCTATAGGCTCTGAGTCTAGGATTCTTAGTTGAATACTCACCTTTAATTTTCTTGATGACAAGTTTAGAGTCACCTCTTACCATAATATTTTTGACACCAACCTTCTTCAGTAACTTCAGGCCGAGTAGAAAGGATTCATACTCCGCTATGTTGTTAGTGCACTCGAAATTTAGTTTATAAGAATGACTCTCTGAATACTTTGCTCTATGATTGTGTGACCAAACCCCAACTCCAGCTCCCTCTTTTCTCATAGCCCCATCAAATTCCATACTCCAGAGATCGGCTGGAAATTCATTACTTTCTACTGTTACAGTGTCTCTTACCTCATTATTTGCTTTATCTTCTTGCAGGTCAGGTGCATCATCTTCCAACTGAGCAATTTGATTCTCGAAGTCACCATCATTGTACAAAATGAATGAATCCTGATCAGAGTGTGTAGATTATAATGGGTAGTTGTGTGGTTTTTCCTGATTGTTGACCATATACTTCATAAGAGTCTCTTTGTACAGTCTTCTCTATTGTCCAAATATCGGGATGGTAGCATACGACATATCTAATTGCAAAGTTTCTTTCAACTTAGATACCTAAGATCTGGATAGAAACATACCATATTTCGGCGGAATGTATGCAACCACGATATCCATTAGCACGATTTTTGTTGGGATTTGAACCAGGGTGATACATAAATCCTTAATTTGACCTATACATTTGACCTTGCTAGAATCGAAAGAATGCAAGTCTTTGTAGGGTCTAGTGACGTCAAGCCCCAACTTCTCCATCACAACTTTGGGCATCATATTGTGAGAGGTGTTGGAATCAAGCATAGCATTGTGAAATATTTTATCATGGATATTCAGACTGATATAGAAAAGGGGAACAACATTGTTGTTAGTTTTCCCATCAAATTCAGGGCTGAACAACAACTCAGGTTGATCATCAATAAGATTTATGGTATCTGAGTGCATTCTTGATCCAATATCTAATGATTTTGTACATATATTTGATTCAATTCTTAATGCTTTGATCACCTGCAACCTATAAGAGTTTTTTCTCATTAGTCCGGACAGGGGAATATGAATCTTCAATTTGGCTAGTTCCCCTTCCAGGTTGAAAGTAGTGGAAGTTTTTCTTTAGCTTCGTGCTTTTGGTCTGTCTATCATAGTTCTATGGGTAGAAATATTTGGCTAACTGTTAGATGCGACCTCCGTTTGATTTGTTCTTTATGAAAGTTTGAGATTTATGTTTGCAGAATATTCGACACTATTCTTCTAAGGGACTTTCTTGAGAGAAGCATTTGAGGTTTTCCTGGCCTCAATTGTTTTCTTCGTTTCAATAGCTTTCATTGTAGGATTTGATGTTAGTCTTATTGCTTCTTAAGTTATATTGTCTGTGTACCTCCATTATAGAATTCTCAAAGGCCTGTTGTTCTATTTCATCTTCCTCCTCATTCATCTTTGTTTGTGAGAGGAGAAACAACTCCTATATCTTCCTGAGTAAGAAAAATGGAGTCATCATTGTGAACACCCATGAGGTTTATGTGAGTATCATCCAACTCCTCGATTACCTCCTTCTCATCATCAGTGTAATTATCCTGAAGAGGTGGTATAATCTGATGATTAGGCCCCTTTTTCTCTCTTTGATCTCTCGGATCCCTCTATCCCATCTGGGGAGGGTTCCTTCTGAAGTTTGGATTTCTGATCTGAGGGGTAGGCTAATTTTCCCTGGGTGGATTTATGTCAATGATGGTAAGCCTTTCCATCATTCTCTCCATAATTCTGACTATGGAATCTAGTTTAGAATCTGAAGAAGACGCGGAAGGATCTTCTTTGATTGTAACCATTCTCTCTGTTGTTTGCCCGGTTCTTCTGGCTAATAGATTTGCTTCTACGCTTACTTCAATTTTCTGCATGTCTTCTAGAGTGACATAATTCCTTTCCCTTAGTTAATATGACATATAAACATCAAATCCATCAGTGAACTTGATTAAAGCCAAACCTTGTGGGGGTTTAATATTAGTTGGAATTGTGTTATAAATATTGTTAAAATGAATGCAATAATCCTTCACTGTTTCCCCTTGATTCCTTTTGATATTCTCATATTCTGATAAAATCAGGAGAGGATTTTTCTTTACCTCCCATCTGTCAAGAAAACTCCATTGAAAAGTAGAAATGTCAACTATGGTAGCAGGGTGTAAAGATTTGAACCATTTTTTGACTTGTCCGATCAAAGTCTGTGCAAAAACTTTCATCTGGACACCTTCTTCATCAACTTCCTGCAAATCAAAATAATCATTCATATTATCAACATGTTGTTGTGCATTCAGAGGACCAGTACCATCAAATTAATGAAGTCTGGTTTGATAGTCCTGAGGCATGGCATGTAAGGGAGCGACCAATACCAAGGGATCATATCTTGCTGCAATGATTGGTGGAGGAGGCTGAACAAAACAGACTGTTGAAAGTGGGCTTGGTACAAAGCTTGATCAAGATTTTCTAATAGATCTTCTAAGTTGTTGAAATCTTGAAGGAAGCATTGATCAAATTCTGTTCTAGGAGAAAGTATTTCAGGGGTCCTGGGTTGTAAAATGGTTTGATCTAAGACAGTTTCACTTATAAATCTACAAGTTTTGGTTCTGAATAGGATTTTCTCAAAAGATATGTCAAACTCAAGATCCTGAATAGCAATAAGCGGTTTTGGGAGGGAAGTATACCTATGAAGGGGATTGCGACTTCAAGAACCTTCTACAGTGTTTTTCTTTCTAAGTATTTTTTTTGGATTGTCCACTGCTATTGCAGGTTCTCGGTCAGGATGAGATCTAGTATGAATTCTTTTAGGACCCAAAACTTTAAATTTTACGAAACCTAAATTAATATATACAAACTTTAACGACCTCTGAACATTTATCTCTTTGTAAGTTAGATTTTATGATTTGTTCAGAAATAAAGTTTTCTTTATCTAGGGAAACAAAAATCGTAGGATGGAAAGTTTGTTCCATTTCCCCAGTATGTTCGCCACTATGTTAATGCTCTGTAAATTCCCATAGGTTGTCAGGAGGTAGAATAAATTTAGAAGAGGTAACTTTATCCAACCGCTTCGAAACTGGGATCTAGCCCTGCCAATTTCAGAGAGGGATCTCTCTGTAAGATTTAGATATGTTCAGGTTTTAAACATTAGGCTAGTTAAATTAATCAGATTTTTGTTGTTTAAATATGGCTGAAATACTGCTCACGCATCCATTGGGCTATGGGGTCTGTGTTATGAATTGAGATCAGAGAACAGATTTTACAAGTTTTCTTCAGAGGGAATGGTAATGAAAATGTTGGATCCTTTAGAATTTAAAGTGATGGCAAGGCAGAAAAGGTGAGATAATCAATCGCAACAAAGAATCATTTAAGAATTTCTTTATCACAATATCAGAAGAATAACATTCAGATATTTAAAATCCAGAAACAGAGCATACGAATATAAATTCTTCACTTAATCTTGTTTTAAATTATCATAGATTGAAAACAGATTGGTAACGATGTAAGGAAAAAATTAAACAATGAGAACTAACATCACCAACATCAACACACATGAATCCTATGAATCATCCTTATACTACTAGTATCTCTCTAAAAAATGATTACAGATTACAGCTTGCTTGGGTGTAAAGATCAACCCTCAATAATTCGAAGTTTGAAGTATATATAGAAAAATTACAATTGATCCTGTCATTAATGATCAGGATGTGTTAGGATCTAGATCTAATTAACTAGATAACACAATACAGAATTGTAGAAAATGATAATGATCTCTCGAGTTCTTTGTGATGATTTTGGGGAAGGTTGTTGGTGAGTCATCAACTTGATTTTGACTGCTCCATGTGCTGACTTGTGCATCCACATCACCTTCTAGTCGATCAAGTCGCACAGGTCTTGCCATCTATGTTGACTAGGAATAATAACTTTGAGCAGCCTTCGATATACCTCATCTGTCTTTGTGTACTTAGCGAAGGTGGGCTTGGTGATGAAAATATACTTTATCTCATGTTGAATACTCAGGTCTAATCGCAGAGTTTCTAGGAATGATTTTCCCGTGATGCTTCCCTGTATGCTTGCAAATTTGGTCGTGTCCTTTGCCACTGCAATGATATTTAGTTTGTAGTCTGAGAGAGTAATCAACTTGTTATTGATCAGAAATAAACTTGGGAGACCTTTCTTCTGCAAAGAATCGGTCTTGCTGAAAAACCTTTGTACCGCAACATCCATTGTCTGAACTCTCTCTTCAAGTTGTAGCGTTAGTCCCCTCTTGGTCAAGACTTTCTTGACTTCAAGAATAGTTTCAGTTTTGTCCTCAATTTGTAGGGTTTCCATCTCTTCTTTTGATTTAGAATTTAGGAATCTGATGATCTCGTTTGCCTCTATAGGCATTTCTTCCAATTCTCCCTTTATCCTGTCAATGGTCTATCTGGCTCTCTGCACCAGCTCATGCTGTTCAAACATAATTTGTATCAGGGTCTATATCTCTGTCACTGATTGATAGATGTGCATCCAAATATTTTCCATAGCCTCTGACAACGTCTTAGCCATGACTATTTCCTTTTGCAGTTGTTGCAGTTCTTGTTTGAGCCTCTCTAATTTATGCATCTTAGTGTTGTAGATGGCCTGGAATGAGAACTTAAGATTTTTGATATTTTGAATCTCTTCATGCATTTTTCTAATTTATTCCCCTTGCATATTCATGTCTTCCATCGCTTTTACCAATTTCTCTGTTGCATCTGGAGCTTTCACTGAGGTTGTTGCTGGAATTTCCCCTGTGATGGATGATGTTTCTGTTGTTGTACTGACCCCTGTGTTAGGAAATACATTCAATGGTATGACTTCCATTGGCACATTCTTCTCCTTTTCCTTAACTAATTTCTCGAGGTCGGCTTCCATTTCTTTAATCTGAGCATTTTGCTCCATGATTAAATTTAACATCTCCTCTTTCTAGCCTTCAATCGCAACCATCTCTTTGGCTTGTGGGTCTTCGGTAGCAGATATTTTCAACTGTTTCCTCAGGGAGGCTATGTTAGCATTCTTCTTTTTGATGATCTCTTCTGTTGCCTTGACATTGGATGGATCATATCCAATTTTGAGCACTAGTTCTTCCAGGGACTTTATTTTGTTATCCTTTGTCAAAGAGGACACCTTCTCTAGCTTCAGCTGAGTCTGGACATTGTTCAAAGAAACTTGTAACTTTGTTGCAGTCATGGAGGTGTTTACCAAGGTGGAGAAGATCATTTCTCCAGTATGTTTGTGCAAATACATCTGATCAAATGGATGTACTTCTACAACATCAAACTCGAACCCCTTTTATAATCAGAAATTGTTTTTGGCTGAGGCACCTGTGCCTGCAAGTAAGCCATGCACATTGTCCCCTTCTTTGTATCAAAAGAATATAGTAATATATGCTAGGTTGTGGATGTTTGTTTCCAAAATTGATCATAAGTACTATTTGTCAACATCTCGTTGTTCTTCTTAATCAAGTTATATTTCCCAAAAAGGTTCAGTCCTGCAGGCTCCTGTGTAATTCTAGTTGTTCATGTTGTATCACCCTTCTTCTTCGACGAAGAGGTGAACATCGTCGGATAGCTTCCTGAGGAAAATAAAGAATGTTCACCTTCCATAACTGTAGTAGATTGAGTCTCTTCTCCACCAAACCTGTCTGGTGTATGACTGGTCTTAGGCCTTTTTCTGTAAACCTGGAAATCATATGTTGAGACTTCAGTAACTGAGGAGGATACCTCTTTCCTGGGTCTTTTCTCTGTTGGTGCCTGAGGCGTAGTGGTCTGTGAAATACTGGAAAAAAGAGGTTGTTGTTTTGTGTCTAGCAGAGTGTTTTCCTCCCACTATGTCTGGTTCATGAACTTCTCGTCTTCGGGCTTGGGCACATGAGCATATGGGAAGATTTTGTTCCTTAATCTTGTTTCTGCGATAATCCCACATGGGTCATAATGCCAAGAGAAACTCACATTGAATTTTATTTCTTTTAAGATCTTGTTGGATTCTTCTCCTACAGCTCAACTGTTACATATGAAAGATCATATTTGTCGCTTGATCCTCAATTGTTGTTTCTTTTTTAAGGCCACAAAGTGAATATCGTCTGAATTTATCATCTGTCGGATATATTCCGGAGCAAATATCTTGACAGGTAGGAACTTGGGAAGCTTATAGGGGGCCATCTCTCATCCATAGACTCTAAACTCTATTTGATCCTGGTAAAAATACCAATCCCCTGTTTTAGCAAGGTCTAATAGGTGGACGATCCTTTGAATCTCTTTGTTTATTCTGGGTTCTTTCCATCCACTTAACATGCTTACCATTGGGTGGTAAAACTGGTCGATAAAATGCTTAAAACTAAACTCAGATGAGTGGTTTCTTAACGACGATGTCCAGGCTATAACTGATTATGGATTACCATCTTTGTTGAGATTTTGTAGGAAAAAATAAAACTTCTCTGACTGAAAAAATAGAAACATGTAGGCCAATATTGACAAATACCTGAACATGCCTTCTTTAGGAAAATTGAAAATTTGCTCGTGAATGTTATCGGCTAGAAAAAGGATGAAAATGAACTGGGCGGTGGCCTTTTCTTCAGTGGAGAAAATAGACAAGAAACCCAGGATGGGTTCGTCCTCCCACTCGTCTGAATAATACTCGAGTAGAAAACACAGGGATGAAATGACTTGATTACCTTTTGCTGAGAACATGGAGGAATGGTAGGGGGGATTTTTCTTGGGAAATTGGGCACTCTTAGGGAGGAAAACCTCGAAAATATGTGCTCTCTGGGGAAAAGACAACTTCTGGTATATTTCAGTTAGAATTTCAATGGTAAAAGGAGAAAAGGATTCGACTTTGGGAATTTGCATCATCTGGTAGATGGTTTCGGGTGCAATGGTGAAAAGGGTCTCTCTGGATGATGAAACGATGGCTCTCAGATTGGGGAGATAGTGCACCTAGAACTTGAGGGAAAACTTGAGGAAATGATGAATTTGGCGGAAAAGACACGGTGGGAGATTGGACTCCCAGAGTCCAATCTCGTCACTCTGGTCCAGGAAGGTGTCGTTGAACCATAAGTGTAATTCGAAAAAATCAAATTCGCATTTGGGTTCTAAAATCAGGTAGTCTTTTTTGGCCAGAGGGATCCGGTCGAGGTCGACGAGAGGCGGGAGAAATGGATTTTCACCGATCTCTGAATGTTTTGACTTTGGCGCCATCAATTCGACTGATACCTGCAAAATCTGAAAAAGAATGGTTCTGACTGTAAATACTACGCATTAATGGCAGCCATAGAGGTAAAAGGACAAAGAGGATGATGGTTTTAGTGGTGTATGGATTGTGAATAGTGAAGAAATGGTGAAAAATGAGATTAATTGGGCGAACGTGTGTCCATTGGGGATCAGAGGACAAGTCAGCAGGCTAACAAACATGTTCGTGCGCATTGATTCACCAAGGGATATCTAAGGGATGATGTGGAGGGAAATAAATGGGTGACAGGTGACTGGGGGGTTCTATGCTGGAAGAGTAACGACACATGATTTACAAGAGGCGGTAGTGGGAAGTGATGTCAGCGGGCATAAGTGGTATGGGAATCCGGTTTGGCGAGTTACTTGGAGGGGGGGGAGGGTAGGCAGTAACTGGTTTAGATCAAGGGGGGTCTGAGTTAACACAAACATTCCATGTCACACCTTTTACCATAGAGGGAAAATCACATTACATCTTAAAAAACTTAGGATAGCACTATTTTGTGGGTTTTTTGCACTGCTTCCCTTTCCTTTTTGTCACCAAGTGGTTAGAACACAACACTAAGAACTCAAAAAAAAGACTTTAAACACTTTCATGTCTATTTTGTTCGAATGAAGACATCCTAAACTATGAGCTAATCTATTCTACTAGCACATTTAACCCAGATTAGACTGTTGGGCTAAAAATTACTCTATCCTAGGGCTATTTGATCAAGTTTAAACAGTTTGATCAAATTTATTCACTAACAACCTATCTATCTTGGCTAAGATTAAATAGTTTAGCCAAGTTTTGTTCACTAAACAATCAACATAAATTCAAAAGACTTGACCATGATTGGACTATATGAATCAAGCCATTTTTATTGCATGGGGTTTATCATTTTTCTTTTCATACCCTCTTTATTCCTTTTCTTTTCTTTCATTTCTTTTCTTTTGTAAATCATTTGCATGATGAAATATTATTTACAACCAAAAATACAATAAGGGTAAAAAATTTATAGTCACCAGTTGATCCTATGAAACATAGGGTTATAACACAACCCCAACATTGAATAGGTGGTTGCCTTGGCCTTTGACCCCCTGCCTCAATCATTCTGGGTTTTCTAGAAGTTGGTTGTCCCTGAGGATTATTTCTAAATAATGGTGGCTTAGTTCCCTTCTTCCTTTGATCCATCTTGAATTTCTTTTTGTCTTCCCAAGATTTTTGGAAAATTGGCCTTGATTTTTGATGATCATATAGGAATTTATCTCTCCTTATGGTCTCCTCCAATGTCCTAGGATCATCATACTATATTTTTTCACTGATGAATGATGGAAATCCACTCAGATAACTTTGAATCTTAACTTTCTCATCCTTGATGAAATAAACATACTTCAGCAATTCTAAAAATCGTCTTTCATATTCATCTATGGTCATACTCCTAAGCTTGAGTTCAAAGAACTCTTTCATTTTCTTGTCATAGTATCTCTTAGTCAAGTATTTATTTTCAAAATACTTCTTGAATTCCCTCCAAGTAACACTTTTATCTTTATTGTGTTGCAACTGCACAAGTTGATCCCACCACATGGATGCCTTTCACTTGAGTTGATAGATTATAATTCTTCCTTCTGCATGAGATGATTAATTATGCAATTGAAAATACTTTCTCATGCCCAACAACCATGTCTCTACATCTTCATCCTTCTTGTGCTCACCATCAAATCTAGGAGGTTTTATTTTGTTCATTTCTTCTCGTAGCTCATCCACCCCAGAACTCTTATTCTTCCTGACAGGGGATGCACTTGAGCTCCTGTGTGCTCTCTTATTGGAATGCCTCGGGGAGTGACGATGTTGTCTTCTAACACTTCTGGTTCTTCTTTTCTCATCAGGAGACCTGTGACTTCCTTATTTTCTTGAGCCACTCTCCTTATCCAATTTATTTTCTATTATGTTCAAGCTCTGCATTAACTTCATGTTGAAGTCCTTTTTCTGCTCCTTGAATCTCATAAGCCTTTCATTATCATATTTATGGCTTTGTACATCCTTTTGAAAATTTTTAATGGTCTCTACCATACTCATGTTTTCATCTCTTCCTTCTCCATATACATTGGATTTTTTTCCTTCAATGCCCAAATGGAAATCCATCCCTCTGATCTCATCTCCCTAGTTGTAAGTCCCCTGTGCATCTTTCATTCCTCTAGAATCTATGTTGATCCTAATCTGATCTAGTTGTTGTTAATTGTGCAAAATGTGCAGCCAAAAAAACTTCCTAAGGTTAACTAACTCAACAATTTCATGAAAAATATGAACCATTCTGGTTCAATAATATCTCATAATTTGTTGGCACAGGGGCATACCAAGGATTAAATGCCACAACAATGCACCAACAAAACCCTAACTATTGGCCCTTTTGGAAACACCTACGAAGAAAATGAAGTCTCACCCGAGGTAGAGGCAAAGGGGGTTCTAGTACTCAAGTGTCTGCAACCTAATTGAGACACAGATATGTGATTACGATACTCAACAGAGCACTTAGAAGTTAACATTCATTATCACTTAACCCTTATTCACATCGTAGGTAAAACCCTAATTACAGAGCAATGCAGTATTCAACAAGATCTAACACACCCAAGCAATTAGCACTTTGAAATACAATAGATCTAGCATTTATTCACATTACTAAGCACTAAGATACTATATCAGATGCATATAACATACATAAATATGACAACACTAAGAATAAATCACATCTATCACACAAATCAACCATAACATAGGATATATGTGGTTCACCCCAGCATGGGGCTACGTCCACCAAATCTTCATCTTCTTTATTATCTTCTGTCAATCTCCTTACATGCACAGAGACACAATACCAACTCCGCATAGGATAGGATATATGCACTCACCTCACCAGATCCTCCTTCCCTAATATAGGTCACAACACAAATCCTTTACATGACCTCTTACAATCACTTGCACTTAGCTCTACAAGTCTTACACAGTATGCACAGAGCGTTCACAACTATTCGCACTTAGCTAACATTACCACTAAGCCATCAAAATTTCTTACATCGCTTAGATACTTATTTATACATTAAAAAATAGGCCTAAACATGGGTAAACCCATGGGTCGACATCGCATACCTGTTACATAAACCCTAATCCCAAAAAGTCCACAAAAAGGGGTGAGATCCCACAATCTCTGCTTCACCCCACACTCTGTATTCGACTAGCCTGTCGAAGTCCCCAATATTGGTCAAACATGACTAGCATTTCCACAAAACTTGGTCAAGGGCCAACAAGCCCCCAACACTCACCTGTGAGTCATCCTGATTCACTTTGATCTGGGTAAATCTACCTCGAAGGCCTGAAGCTTGACTCGAGCTACCTTGACCTTTTGCTTCGCCAGAGCCTCCTGCTCAACGAACTCTTGAATAACTTTCTCAATCACCAGTCCTTCCAAGTGATATTCCATTGTGGTGACTACTTGTTCTAGCTGTGCACCTTGTCCTTCAATCTCCTGAAAAAGTGTACAAGCTTCATCATGTACTAGCTGGAGCCTCTAGGTCACTTCCATGACTTTACTCTCAATGGCATGGACCTGTTGCTGAACTGTGCATTGTTCCTGTGACCTTTTCATCCTCTCGACCGGTGACAATAACTTCAACTATGCTTGTACTATTGTTTCTTGTCGCTTTGCCTCCTAGAGTTGTCAGTCCAATGTCCTTAGTTATGGGTCCTCTGCAAGGTGCTCGTAGGTCTGTGCACTTCAATTACTGAGTTTCTTGCATTCCAAGGCCAATGCCTTGATTCTTTCGACCACGCTCCTAGAATTTTCCTCTCTTTGATCTCGCACTTCCTACAGAGTACTTGGCATGTCTTGTAGTTCCAATTCTGCCACTCTTGCTTGAAGATGTTGAATGGCTTCAACGTGCTACCCCACCTGGCTCTCAGCGATTTATTCTTCCATCTGTGCTAGGCCTATCATAGAGCAAAGTGCTTTGGTGACTGCTTATTTAACTCCCATCTGCTCCGCAAGAAGATGTTCTTTCTCCTTCTGGATCTGCACTCTATCCTCTGTAAACTTCGCCTGGAGGTCATCTTTTTCTTGTTGTGAAACCCAACATTTCTCTATGGCTTCCTCCTTTGCTTTCTTTAGGGCCTTTGTGGCAATTTTTTTTTCCTCCTGGACACGATGAAGGCGAGCCTCTGTCGAGTTTTATAGTCTGTGTAGCTTGGCAGGCTCATGTCCTACTTCTATGTCCCCTATTGACAATGGTGTAGTAGGCACTGCAAGACTTGAATAAAGATATTGTTGTACCCCTTTGAGTTATGCCTCGATCCTGTCAAACAATGTCTCCTGTTTGGCTTCGCTTCGCTACAAGATGTCCTCTGAAGTATTTGATACAACGACAATGATAAGGTCAATGCCATCCACTATGATCTCCTATGGACATGACCTTCTCATCCATGAGGTCTATGAGAATCTCTTTGATGGATTTCTCTAATACACTAAAGTTACCCGAGATACACACTCGAGATATGATATCTCAGGATGGTGAACAAATAATCAAGGTAGCAGAATGGATGGTGAGGTTACAATAAGCACAACGCGGTAATAGTCATCTCTCTGTGGGCTCGAATAATCACAATTGGAAAAAGTGTTCTCGGTGAGAAATGCGACAGACTAAATAGACAACGTCGTAACAGACTCTTCCAACAGCTAGGAACGCCTCAATCAATGAAATTCCATCCATTATGGCACAGTCCCAATAGTCCAATGGTGAATGTTATGGTAATAACTGTGTTTCTAGCCATTCTAGAGCGTAGTTCTAATGGTCGGGACACCTCCAATGGTCATATTGCTCTGTCATGGTGAAGTGCCAATATGTGTTGTTCTGCTATTCCGGTGAGGTATAATTTTTGCAAGCCTTCCTTCTGTGAAGTCCTCTTTGGAACCTCTTGCAATTTTTCTAGCTTTGCTTTCTTCTTATTGAGTTTTCTATCTTTCTTTCCTGTGATCTGCGTCTTTAGATTCCTTTTTCCATTCTTGTTCTTATCTCCTCTCGGCATAGTAACTTCGCACTCTTGAGGGTATTTCATAGGTTTTGAGGGTAATACTCATTTTCTTATTATTTCTGGAGTATATGCTCTACTCTCTGGTATGGATTAGTTCTCTAAGTCTTCTTGCGTTCCTTCAACTTCGACAACTAGGTCTTTGGCCCTCAGTTGCTTCGACTTGTCCTCCAATTCTTCTATTAAGCGTGCTATTCTCCTAGCCATGAAATCCCTTAATTCTTTATTTTTCTTTTCTATAGCTTCCTCTTCTTCTTTCCTTCAGATCCGATCTTTCTCAACCCAGGTCTTTCCTAGCAAAAGAGAAAAGGGGGCGTTGTTCTCAACAAACTTAATGACCTCAAATTCTTCTTTTGTCGATGTTCCATGAGAACTCATAGGTACATGTGAAAGTCTTCCACATAGGGCTATCAACTTTCCTTTAAACAAGCCTATTCCTCCCAGTGAAGGAAAGATAGAAGGCTCTCCTAAAATTTCCAAAGTACTTTCTGTCCTAATATTCACCTGTGTTTTTGCATCCAATACACATTCTCTGTCGAAGTCTCCTATTCTTGCTTCTATGCACTCTTTCTCTTTTAAGATCTTTGATAAACTGATGTCTCTATGATCATTCAATGTTTCTTTCATCTGCAATAATATAGCCTCTGATTATTTCTAGTTCTTTAGCATATTCTTAGTCTCTTGACCTTCCTCAGGGTTTTCTTGTCTCATATTCATCTTTTCAACTTTAAAAATCATTCTAAGGAAGTCCAAAACTTCATGGCATATGGATTTAAAACAAAGGCAAATAGGAAGTCTACCAGGGCATTCCTTAGCATGATGTCCCAGTCTTCTACAATTATAACAAAGAGTCAATCCTCTTTTTTTCTTAAACGATCCCCAACCCTTCTTGTACTGCGCACTGGGATCATAGTGATGGACCTGCAAAAAATTCTTTCTAGTATCCTGCAAGATACCAGATATATAAAATATGCAGAATAGAAACGAAATGCTAGAAATAACAGAATAACAGTGAAATATCCAGCATAATCTTCACAATACACAGAAATGATATACGAAATAGCAACAGAAATAGCACTTGAACAGAA